>JAXQKK010000051.1:0-430548 GCA_037042445.1 Hansenula sp. Y91-04 | reverse complement strand
AAAAAAGGTCGTACCCGGATTCGAACCGGGGTTGTCCGGATCAAAACCGAAAGTGATAACCACTACACTATACAACCATTTCAAAAATTCAAAAAATGCTGTTTGACATGTTCGTCCAAATCGGTAGGGCCAGCACATCTTAACTATGTATGCATCACGCTGTATTATGTATTAGATAGGTGAAAAAGACCGAAAGCACAGGCTTTGCATATAAAAAGCCTTTAGATTCTAAAAACTTTTCTTTGCAAGCCACAACATCACCAACTGAGTGAAGGATTAGGGATGT
Source organism: Hansenula sp. Y91-04 (assembly GCA_037042445.1). Taxonomy (NCBI): domain Eukaryota; kingdom Fungi; phylum Ascomycota; class Saccharomycetes; order Phaffomycetales; family Wickerhamomycetaceae; genus Hansenula; species Hansenula sp. Y91-04. The sequence goes on along the minus strand of JAXQKK010000051.1, from coordinate 430,262 downwards.
CCAGCTATATCGACAGGTGTGCCTATGGCTCAAGCTACTTGATTCCAGGGGAGAATGCTTTCAATCCATGTTTTCTTGAATTGCTCATCCTCTTGAACTCAGTTATATTAGTGCCGTTTGGGTTAGTACAATTATGGTCCACTATAAGGAAAGAAGCACCAGGGAAGATAAAAATCAACAAGATTGGTTCAGCTGGTATTATAAGATTGATTGGTATTGCTGTTCAAGGTGCTCTGCTGCTCAGAGTTGATGAAATTTACTTCTTGGTGAATTCTGTCTTAATACTAGCTATAGCATTACCCTTAGCTTTTATCGAACTCTTCAAGAGTCCTATAGTTAGCGGATCCCTTATATTTTATTGGCTATATCAAGTGGCAATCTTAGCAGCTGCTTCTGTTCAAAATTTTTTCACTGACTTCAAAGTCGCTGAAGACTCTCTGATTTTGAAGTTCGCTTTGGTCAATTCTTTGCACTTATTTATTTCAACTTTAGTCTTCTATCAACCAGTACATGAAGTTTTAAAAGTTTACATTGAAAGTGGTATTGTGCAAGCTAATGCTTTATCCAAAATCACCTTTTACTGGATGAATGATCTTATAAGCAAGGGCTATAATAATAAAAAAATTACAGATTCTGACTTACCGGCTCCACCAGCGAGATTGGATCCAAGAGGTGGTTATGAAGATTTGAACAAAGTTTGGATGAGACAGAAGAAGAAGTCATTGCTTTTTGCTTTGGTTCGTGTATTTGGTTTCTCTGTTGTTACAGCTGTGTTTTTCGAGGTACTGGATGATATTGTATCATTTGCTGAACCACAACTTTTAAGACTTTTGATCAAATTCTTTAATGGCGGTCAACCAGCTATTGTCGGGTTTCTAATTGCAGCTGGTATGTTTGTTGTCTCAGTTTTGCAAACAACTTTGTTTAACAAATTTTTCATTGGTATTTACGAGGCAGGGCTAGGAACAAGATCTGCTCTTATGGTTTTGCTATATAATAAGGCCATGAAGCTTTCTCCAGAGTCGAAGAAAGAACGCTCTACAGGTGATATCATTACTCTTATGGCTGTTGATATCAACAGAATTCAGGATTTGTCTAACCAATTTCAATCATTGGTCTCGGCTCCAATTAACCTCGTGTTGTGTTTGATCTCATTGTACGCACTTCTAGGTAAATCATCTTTTGCTGGTGTTGCAGTCATGCTAATTATGATGCCATTCAACGCTTATATATCAAGAAGACTAAAGACACTGTACAAAACACAGATGAAGTATAAAGATGACAGAACAACGGTGACATCAGAAATGTTATCAAGCATAAAGAGCATCAAGCTTTACGCTATTGAGGAAGCAATTCTGGAAAAATTAAACTATGTCCGTAACGTCTTAGAGTTAGGAAACTTCAAAAAAATTGGTGTCTGTAACGCTTTTATGAGTTTCTCATGGAATGCTGTCCCCTTCTTTGTCAGTTGTTCAACATTTTTGGTATTTGCTTTGGTTGAGGATAAGCCATTATCACCAGATATCGTTTTCCCTGCCTTATCATTGTTTGATCTTTTAAGTGATCCAATTGAAGCAATTCCTGCCATTGTCACCTCTCTTATCGAGATATCTGTTGCATTTGACAGAATTACAAAATTTCTTAATAGTACTGAGATTGATGAAGATCTGATCAAATACTATGAAAAGGTTAATTCCATTGGAGAAACCTCAGTGAAGGTCGACAATGCATCTTTTTATTGGGAAACTCCAAAGAAACAGTTTAAGGACGACTATGATGAAGAATCTGCAATTTCTGAAGCCAAGCTTGCTATTAAAATTGACAACTTTGAAGCAAAAAAGGGACAGATGACTTGTATTGTTGGTAAAGTTGGCTCAGGTAAATCCACACTTTTACAAGCTCTCTTAGGCCAACTTCCATGTGTTGGATCTGATGGTTCTACTCCGAAGATTGAAGTGCATGGTTCAGTTGCTTATTGTTCACAAGTTCCATGGATTTTAAATGCTTCGGTGAAGGATAACATTTTATTCGGTCACAGATATGAGGAAGATTTCTATAAAAAAACTATTGAAGCATGTGAGCTATTACCTGATTTGGAAATTCTACCAGATGGAGATGAAACACAAGTTGGTGAGAAGGGTATCTCTTTATCTGGTGGTCAAAAGGCAAGATTGAGTTTGGCAAGAGCTGTTTATGCTAGAGCAGATATTTACCTACTTGATGATATTCTTTCTGCAGTTGATGCTCACGTTGGTAAAAGTTTAATAGCAAATGTTCTCAATGGTTTGCTTGTCACCAAAACTGTTATTTTGGCTACAAATTCTATTCCCGTTTTGAACCATGCCGAAACCATTATTTTATTAAGTGGTGGTAAAATTGTGGAAAGTGGGTCACTCAAAGATATTATGGGTTCTGGATCAAAAATCTCTGAACTTATTAGCGATTTTGGTGCATCTTTTGACATGAGTAAGACCAACTCTGAAGCAACTTCAATTGATGAACACACACTGGATGATATAAAACCTAGTAATGTATCTTCAAGAAGAGCTAGTGTTGCAAGTCTTAAAAGACAAATCAAAAACAACAAAAGTAAAAGAACTGCTCAAGAGGAAGAACAATCTGCTATTGGGAAAGTAGACTTTCGTGTTTATAAGGAATATGCTAAAGCTTGCTCTTACAAAGGTGTTATAGCCTTTATCACATTTTGTATGCTGGCTACACTTTTCTCTATCACTGGGAATTATGCGTTGAAACTTTGGTCTGAATCAAATGACAGAAACGGTTCAAATAAAGACGTGTTCAAGTTTGTTGGTATTTATGCATTTTTTGGTTTAGGATCTGGGTTATTCATCCTTCTCAGAACGATTATATTATGGGTTTATTGCTCAATCAAAGGTTCGACTACTCTTCATAACAGACTTGCAAAAGCTGTTATCAGATCTCCAATGTCATTCTTTGAAACTACGCCAATTGGTAGAATTTTGAATAGATTTTCTACAGATATCAACAGACTTGACGAAGGTTTACCAAGAGTCTTTACAGGATTTTTTACATCCGTACTTCGTGTGATATTCACTTTGGGATTCATTAGCACTACAATGCCATCATTTGTGGTTATTATTTTCGCTCTGTCGTTTGTGTACATTTTCTACCAAAGATATTATATTGGTACTTCAAGAGATTTAAAAAGAATTGTTAACGTTTCAAGAAGTCCTATCTTTGCTCATCTTCAGGAGTCATTGGCTGGATATGAGACTGTCAGAGCATATAATCAAGGTTCAAGATTTGAATTTTTGCATATCGCTAACTTAGAATTTAATCTCAGAAGTTTATTCGTTTTCAGATCTGTCAATAGATGGCTCTCTGTCAGATTACAATTTGTTGGTTCTATCATTATTTTCGCAACTGCATCATTGGCAATTACTCATGGTTTGAGTCCAGGTATGGCTGGTCTTGTTATCAGTTATGCGTTGAGAATTACATCCTCGTTGAGTGTTATCACAAAGATGTCTGTTGAAGTAGAGACCAATATTGTTTCTGTTGAAAGAATTTTAGATTACTGTGACTTGAAACCAGAAGCTGATGAGATCACCGATGTCAGACCTCCTGAACACTGGCCAAGTGATGGTAGCGTTAAATTTGATCGTTACTCTGCTAGATATAGAGAAAATTTGGATCTAGTTTTGAATGAAGTTACATTAGACATTAAAGCAAGAGAAAAGATTGGTATTGTTGGTAGAACAGGTGCAGGTAAAAGTACATTGTCACTTGCCATCTTCAGACTTATTGAGCCAGCATCAGGAACAATTTTTGTTGATGGTTTGGATACTACGAAGCTAGGTTTACGTGACTTGAGAGGAAACTTGGCCATTATTCCACAAGACTCCCAAGCTTTTGAAGGAACTGTCAGACAAAATCTTGATCCATTGAGCTCATATACAGATGAAGAACTTTGGAGAGCATTAGAACTATCTCATTTGAAGCAGTTTATTCAAGAATTGGATAAAGAAAAAGAAGATGGTAATGGTGGATTATTAGCAAAGATATCAGAGGGTGGATCAAATTTGTCTGTAGGTCAAAGACAACTTTTATGTCTTGCAAGAGCCCTGTTAAATCCTTCAAAAGTCTTAATATTGGATGAAGCTACTGCATCTGTTGATGTTGAAACTGACAAAATCGTCCAGAAGACTATCAGAGAGGCATTTAGTGATCGTACAATTTTGACTATTGCTCATAGAATTGATACAGTTATGGATAGTGACAAGATTGTGGTGTTAGAACGTGGTCAAGTGAAGGAGTTTGATTCACCTCAAAATTTGCTTAAAAACAAAGAAAGTTTGTTTTATCACCTATGTTCTCAAGGTGGTTATATTGACAATGAAGAATAATAATGTTACATACGTTAATAGGGTAAATCATAGATTTATATTTATTGTATATGTAGAATGTAAGGGCGTGATTGTATGTACTCAGTTCAAAAAAATTTCTTTCCTTTCATCACGAACATTCAGATGCAATGTGATAGCAGTCATAGTTAAACCGAGGACTGCAAGTCCAGCTGTGTAGCAGAACCCAATAAAGAACTCCGGCTGTTGAGTCTGGTTAAAAGTGAAGATCGGAACCCAGGCATCTGTTACATAGGCCAAGGTGTTTGTGACCACAAGGACAAAGTTTCGCTTCATATCGTCATGAGAAAGCATTCTATTGACCCATGAAAATATCAATGGCTGTCCTATCTTTAATGGAATACCAATACCGAAATAAGCAAACCAGTGAAGCTTTATTGGAATGTTCCAGATTGCTAATGATACACAACTAAAGAACACAGAGGTAAACATGAAAAAGAGGAAGAAAGGGTTCAATCTTCCTTGTGAATAGTCAGTTATGTATGCAACTAACAAAGAAAACACGATACCACCTGCAGTAATTGCGGTTGGATATATGTTATATTGGAATGGTTTCAACTTCAAATCATTTTTCATCCAGAGCTGAAAGGATTGTTGAGAAAGTGGTTCTCCTGCATTGTTGAAAGCAAGAAATAGAACTGGTAAAGTCCATATATGCCAGGTATTGAAAAATGATTTAATTTTGTCAAACGTATAAGGCTGTCTTGTATTAATCTGCGCACCAATTCTTCTTCTTCTCTCTAGTGCAACTCTTTTATCTGTCTCACTGAAATAGAAAGCATTAGTGGTGGACGGTGTGTTTGGAATGACGAAAAATGTGTAAAAGGCAACAGGTGCTGACACCATTGTATCTATTACAAACATCCATTGGAAAGGTTTAAGACCAAATTGAGCCCACTCTGACTCCAAAATTGCCTGTTGTAAAGGTCCAGAAACTAGTCCAGCAGCAGAACCAGCACAAGCGAAAAACGTTGATCTTTTGGTAAGCTCCTTCTTACTATACCAAGAGCCTATTATATATTGTATTCCAGGGAAATAACCACTTTCAGTTAATCCAATAAGAAATCGAAGTGCATATATCCCGTTGAGACTAGTTGGAACCACTAGCAAAAGTGTCAAAAATGCCCATGTCAATTCTAAAGCAGCTAAATAGAATCTAGCAGAAACTCTATGAAGAATTAGATTTGAAGGGATTTGACCAATTATGTATCCCACAGTCCAAAGTGTATGCATATAGTTGTATTGGTTTCCATCCATTTGGTAGTATTCTTTCATTCCATTCACATAAGCGGTACCAACATTTGAAGCGTTCAAGCTCTTTATAAAATATCCAAGCATTGCAGATGACAATAGGAAAAAGTCCAATTTCGATAGGAAAGCCCTTTCCAAAGGATGCTTATCAATTGAATCCCAAAGAAACAATCTTATTTTATACAAGAGTGTGTTCTGTCTCAGAATCTCTTCTTCAGTTGGATCAGGAGTTAGATCAATATAGGGCACATCAGCATCGTATTCATTGAACAAGCTTCCAGAAGCCTCCAAGAGCCCCGTTGTGCTGTCTATTGTAGAAAGTGACTGAATCTCATCCAAATAATCCTTCTTTGATGTCTCTTGTGTATACATCTTCGTGTCACTTGTCATATTGAATATAAACCAAGTTAATTTAAATCAACAACATTTTTCAGATTCCTTGATCTATTTTACAGAAGTCTTAAGGGGTACTGTATGAAACTATCGCGCCATTTGCACCTTGATAAGCGATGTGTTTATTTATAAGCATTTTGGGGATATTTTGACACTCAGCTCCATATAATTTGCATTGATGCCACCACATTTCATCAGCCAAAACACAGCTCGATAAACAAATCCTTCAATAAGTAACAACACACCGTATGAGAGTATAATGTCTATTTTATGACAGTAATCAGCCTTCTATCAGCCACTTAGCCTAACAGTCCTTAAATCAACATCCATTGAAATTTGGATCAGATCATATACTCACCTTTAATTTATGTATTAGCTTAAAGTATGGCTTTTGATTTAGATCGGTCAGGACAGGATTTACATTTTAGTCATGTGATTTGTTACGTGTTTTTCTTTTTAATGGCTTATAGTGGATAATAGGCATTAAAATTACTTACTACAGTAAATTCTTAGATCGTAATGTGTCTTGTTCATAAGCAGGATTTAGGAATAAATCCCTGAGAACTAAATAAATCTCGATGTGACTTATAATTCTAGAAATTTATAACGACGTCAGCGAGAGTTATATAACTCATATTGTTGACTACATAGTTGGGGTACTGTATTATAATTAATTCTAACAATTATCTATTTGTATATTTATACAACTTAAAAACACAAGTTTACAAAACTGTTAACAGCAGTTTAACCCCAAACTGGTAAATCTTCACCTCTTTCTTCGTAATATCTCTTCTTCTTCTTTTCATCACGAAGACTCAAATATAATGTAACGAAAACTGAAACTAATCCAAAGGCACTAAGACATGCTGTGTAAGTGAACCCAATGAAAAATTCTGGTTGTTGAGTTTGATTAAAAGTTAAAATTGGAACCCAAGCACCTGTCACATATGCCAAAGTGTTTGTACAAACAACAACAAAGTTTCTCTTCATATCATCATGAGCTAATAGGGAATTTAACCATGAAAAAATTAAAGGTTGACCAACACTTAATGGGATACCTATACCAAAGTAACTGAACCAATGAAGACCGATTGGAATGTTCCAAACCGACAAAGAAGCACAACTGAATATTAAGGAGACAAACATACCAATTAAAAAGTATGGATTCAAACGACCTTGGAAATAATCATTAATATATGCAACAAAGATTGAAAGACCGATACCACCCGCTGAGATAGCTGTTGGATAAGTATTATATTGATAGGATGATAATTTTAATCCATTCTTCATCCATAATTGAAATGATTGTTGTGAAATTGGAGTATAAGCGTTGTTAAAAGCTAAAAATAATAGCGGGAATACCCAAATATGCCATGTGTTGAAAAAAGATTTAATTTTTGGCCATGTATATTTTTCTCTTGTGTTTAATTGAGCACCGATTCTTCTTCTTCTTTCCAATGCAACTTTTTTATCAGTTTCATTAAAATAAAATGCAGTTGTTGTGGATGGAGTATTTGGATCAACAAATAAAGTATAGAATGCAATAGGAGCAGAGATAACTGCATCAATAATAAACATCCATTGGAATGGTTCCCAGCCTTTTTGAGCCCATTTTGAATCTAAAATACTTTGTTGTAAGGGACCACTAATTAAACCTGCTGCAGTACCAGCACAAGCAAAGAATGTTGATCTTTTAGATAATTCTTTTCTAGAATACCAAGAACCAATTAAATATTCAAGACCTGGGAAATAACCACTTTCAGTTAACCCAATAAAGAATCTAATAGCATAAATACCACTTAAATTTTTTGGAACAATTAAAAGAACAGTTAAGAAAGCCCAAGTTAATTCTAATCCAGCTAAATAATATCTTGCAGAAATTCTATGAAGAATCAAGTTTGAAGGAATTTGTCCAATGATATAACCAACAGTCCATAAGGTTGTCATATAATTATATTGATTCCCATTCATTTCATAATATTCTTTCATACCATTGACGTAAGCAGTACCGACATTAGATTGATTTAAATTCTTAATGAAATAACCAAGCATTGCCGATGATAATAGAAAAAAATCAAGTTTAAGCAAGAAGGCTTGTTCTAAAGGATGTTTATCAACTGAATCCCAAAGAAATAATCTTAATTTATAGTGCCATTTTTCTCTTTTGGCTAATTCTTTTTCATCCAAGTCCACTGTAAGATCGATATAAGGAACATCATCATCATGAAGAACTATATCACCAACTTTAAGTTTTTTCTTTGTATCATCTGAAGATACAGAATGAACTTCATTCAAGATTTCTTGTTTGGCTAAATCTTCAGAGGACATTTTAACTATTGGATAACCAGACAATAAAACATTTCCCAGATCTTTAAAACATGTAGCATATGGCTAACCTTTTATACCCATATCCCACCAGATACTATGACAATTAGTTTATACCCTTCACATGGCGTCATTTGATCCTCAGTACTCGTAGATCAATTATTTATGCATGAAAGGACCCTTATAGAATGGCTTATCAATAATTTTGCACCCTGTACTTGCACCAGTGTTAGATGGATTTTTGATAAATTTGGTTAAACTGCCACAAATTTTGTTTCAAACATCGAAATGCCACCACATTAATTTAGATAACTAAGCGTCATTGTAAATAGTACGCACTCTAAACATTATGACAGTTCAGCCGTTCCAACTTGACACAAAAAAAGGATGTACGACAGGACTGATAATAGATTAATCACCACTGAAAGAACACATCACCAACTAATCCTATCTTGATCCACTCTAAGCATAGATATCTCTAAATCAATTAGACACAAAACTATGGCGTTAAATCTAGAAATCTTGAATTTCTTGGAGCTTCACCAAGAAAAATTATTTTGTGTTTTAAATCGATGAGTTCGCGAAAATGTCAAACTGTGGATCCATTGATGAATAACTGATTATAGTGCTTTATTTAGCCTGAGTATTTCGGGTTTCTACGTATTGGGCAATCAAGAGACAATATTAATAACCTAATCATAGTTTGGAGCCAGACTTTGTAAGCTTGAAGGCGAGTTCTCCAACGTGTGGATACATTCCTGCAGTGACTTTGGCTGTCTCACTACTAGCACTTCCTCTGACAACTCTTTGAGCTATACCTTGACTAATCACAGCCACTCTATACAACCCAAATACTAACGCGGTATTCCACAGCTTCTGGATGTCCCATTCTGGTTTGGCTTTTTCTTCATAGCCGTCTAAAACTGTCTTTACTAATTCATCATCTTGTTCTATATCAAATTTAGCAAAAAATTTGTTCAAACTTGTAGGCATACAAAATGGTTGTAAAACATTAGCCAAATCAAATAATGGATGTCCATTTGTACATAATTCCCAATCAAGAACTGCAATGATCTTTGGTTCTGTAGGATGGAAAACAAAGTTATCAATCTTAAAATCACCATGTATTAGACTTGGAACTTTTGGATCCTTTGGTGCAGTTCTTAATAAATATTTTGAAATTTCATCAAAATATGGAATTGGATCAACATCTTTAGCTTGAAGTGATTGAATCTTTGTTAATGATTTAACTTGTCTTTCAAAATAACTAAATTTTGGATTTGGATCTGGTTTTTTGAAAAATCTATCAGGTAATTGACTAAATAATGCATCTGAAGGAATTGAATGGATTGATGCAGCAGTTTCCAATACAGAATCCCAATATTTAGCACGTTCTCCATCAGCTTTTAAAGTTGGGAATGAAGGATCATGGAAAATTCTACCTTTAACAAATTTCATAACATAGAAAACAGCATCAATATGTTGTTCATCTTCACATAATAAAAAAACATCAGCAACTGGAACTGGTTTAGCACCTAAAGATTTTTCATTATTGATGTTTTTAATCGATGCTAGCATGAAAAATTCTCTTTCAATAGCATGTGCAGTTTTAGAAATCAATTTTTTATTTGAAGTTGGTTTTTTTCTTAAAACTGCTTTAGTTCCCTTTGAATCGGTAACTAAATAAGTTGGATTAGATTGACCAAATTTGAATTGTTTAACATTCAATGGTGGAATTAATGGTGACCATTCTATTTGAGGTCCTAATGTAGTACCACCCGGTAGTGTCGGAGAGGAAAAGTATTTCTCCAAGTTTTCAATACTAAAATGGCTTCTATTTTAACAATATATGTTAGTTCAGTGTCTAAATTAGAGGCTCTTCCTAGCTACTCACCTAACTGGACCAACGTCCTGTTCTGAATCAACAAGAGCCGCTACTTGTGACATGATCAGTGTATAGATCTAATCATATAAAGTCAATTCAATTCGGTACCTTCCCTTCTTATTTATACCTCCCCTAGTTCTCCTCTACTACCCCAGAAAATCAGTTTTGTCAATACGCTCGGTTAAACCGAAATCCCGATAAGAGACACAAATTAAACTACCTTCGGCAATTTTTTATAACGAAACAGTCGGCATTAATTATAATAATCTCACAATATATATATATACAACTTATATAGAAAAACAGTAATAAGAAGTACTTCAAATTCAGAATGGTTAAAAAGTAATAAAAAAAGGAACTGACTGTTGAAAATTTAACGAAATAAAAAAAAAATTACCCCAGGTGATGGTGATATATCATCACCTTGAACGAAACAATTAGAAAGGTTAATAACAAAACTTGACCGAAAACAATAACCGATTTAAATATACCCAAATTAATAAAAAATAAACGCCCAAAGTATCATAATGTCCATGCATAAATCTCATAATGTCGTGAAATATCTTGAAAACAATCAATCAATGTCTTAAAACTTATAATCATCATATGAATTATCAAATCCAAAATTTAAATCATTAAGAAAAACATTTTCACTTGGTGAAGACCCTACTGGAGTTTGACTTGAATGAATATCCAAATTACAACTCTTTGGTTTGGCTTCACCCTTTTGTTGTTCAAGAAAGACATTATCTGATTCATCCATACTTGAAGTTGATATTGGACTTGCAGATTTTCTATATTTCATTAAATCAAATTCTAATCTTTTAGCAACTTGATCATTGGAAATTTTAATTGGTTTAGTTATCTTTTTTTTGGTTTTTTTAATACTACTATTGCTTGAACTAGCAATAGATGAAGAAGTTGGTTTAATTGAAGAATTCATTAATGCACTTTCATGATCATCTTCTTTGATCCCACCAACACAAATCATTCTTATTCTATGACGATAAAGTGCATCATGTCTTGAAAATTTTTTACCACATGGACAATTAAATTCGAATTCTTCATGAATTTTCTTATGTCTTGTTAAATCATGTTGTCTCACAAAAGCTTTTTTACAACCATCAAAATCACAAACAAATGGTCGATCACTTAAATGAGTTTGAACATGAGATCTAACATTATATCTTCTAGTGAATAACTTCCCACAATCTTTAAATCCACAAACATAAGTCTTATCTTCACGAGGACCAATAACATAATGATCAATCTCACCAGGTGGTAAGGTTGATGCTTTATCTTGTGGTTTTCTTTTCATCATTGGAAGTGACTTATCACCAATAATCACAGGTGTCCAATTAAGTTCATTCTTTGGTCTTTGTTCACTGGAAAATTTAGCTTGTGATCTAAGAATTGGTGATGGAGTTTTTGGAACTTCTGAAAATTCAGATTCTGGAGATTCAAAATCCTTTTTAACATTATTTTCAAATCTAATACCAAGTCCAATTGCAGAATTTGGTTGTGGAATTTGTGGTGCATGAGATAACGGATTTTGTTCTTGTTGTTGTGGTGCAGATTGTGGAAGTTGTTGCTCAGTTGGTGTATGAACTGGTGTATTAACTTCAGTAGAATCTGAAGTTGAAGGTTGTTGTGGTTGAGGTTGTGGTTGAGAAACTTCCATTTGTTTCAAAACTGGTGATATATCAACTGGGGGATTAGGTGAAACTGATCTTCTCATAACTTCAGCATTTGACATTTGTGAATAATCATAATTATAATCCAAAAATTTATTCATATCAAGATCTTCACGACTTTTGATATAATTGGTTATTCTTTGTAAATATTCAACTGGAACAGCAACAGTTTGTTGACCTCTTTGATGCTGATGAGGTTGAGGAGCTGAAGGTTCTGGTGGGAACTTGTAACTTCCTGGAGCCTTATTTGTTATTATGAAGTCATCAGTTTTCTTAGTTGGTGGTTGTGGAATTTGAGATGGTTGTGGTGGATGATGAAATTGTTGAGGAGCTGGAATAGGTTGGAATTGTTGATATGGTTGACGACTATTAGTAGCAGCTATATCTTGTGGTTTTTGATAAAGGATAGGTTGTTGTTGTTGTGGAGGTTGTTGTGGAGGTTGTGCTTGAGAGTAAATTTGAGTTGGTGCAATACCAATATCATTTGATTTACCAACTTGCTTAATACCTTGTGGTAAACCAGGAATTGACAAAGTCTTATTATGACTTGCAAAACCAAAAATTGCAGTCCCACTTGGTTGCTTTTTATGACCTCTTATAGCACCTGGTTGTACAGAATTATTGTAATGATTTTGAGCGAAAGCATTTGATGTTGAAGAATTTGTTGAAGTTTCACCCACTGGAATATCCAATTCTTGTAATGATGATAAAGTTTGAGTTAAAAAATCATCAACTTGATCATAATTTTGTTGATATGGAGTGAAATCTTCATGTGGTAATGGGATAGTACTTTCTTGAGGTTTAACATATTCATAAAAATATGAATTTTGTTTGTTTTCTGTAGAACTTGGTGGAGTTATCCACGTTTGATCATATAGATTCATTGTTGTATTAAAGATTCGGATCCAGCCGCTGAAAATTATACTCTCCAGGAGTACTCTTTTATTTGCTTGAGTTGAATTGAAGTTTTCTTTTAACTTGTTTGGACCAGCCTTGAAAGAATTATCTACCTCGCCTGCAAGGAGATACTTTCACAAGAGTTTAATGGATTATTTGATTAGCTTTTTAGCTCTCCTTTTTTTTCTCTCCTTTTTTAAAAATTGGGCTATTCTCACAAGAAGTAACAGATGAAGTTGAGGTCGAAAATTCTAGCTTGATTTTATATATTCTTGATCTCAAATCTAAGTAATGTAACTTCTCAAAAAATGTTATAGCTTTATTTGATTGTATTGTTAACAAGTATTAAAATTAAAAAATAAGGAAACTTTCTAATTAATAAAAAGGGATTAAATTTTGCATTTATTAGAAATTTTGAGTGAGTTTCCTACATCTATAGCAAAAAAAGGATGATTTCAAGATCTCAAATATATAGAAAATCCAATTATATTACCGGATTAGGCAAAACATAAACATTCACAATTAAAGTCACGTTGTGCATAATTTCCGAATTGGGTAACTTGCATTAAAATAACCATAACAACAACAATAATTTAATAAGTTTGGTTCAACGTGTAAATATTTTTTCAAGCAATAAAACGATACCAAATGGCCCAATAGAGACTGAACCAAGATCGTGCCTCGGTCCCAAAGTACTCGGGTTGTTTAGAAAAAGGCTTTTTTGTGGTTGTCTTCGTAGTAGTATATGTTAGTCAATCTTTAATCATGGCTTTGAAGTAGTTTAAACTAGTGCGTATTCATGTAGCTGAAACAGCTATCAAACACACCTTGAAATCAAAACAGATCCTCGGGAAATGTGGAATTGTGGTACTGAATGTCATCTCATCATTGACCTGTATGGAACAACTGACTGTACATATTCATAACTTAAATGACTGACAGATTTTTATCGAACTGTGCATTGGTTCTAATATAGTACCATAAAAACAACAACTACAAATATGCTATGCCTAGTTATAGTACATTAATGCAGAAATATATATACAGATATGCTAGTTGAAACTAATAGTCTCCAATCCTGCAAGAGATTGAGTCTCGACTACTACTTATATAAATAGTTGAATAAGGAAATTGGATTTTTGGGTTGATCTCAACATGTTTTATCAATTTGTTCAAATCTTCAACCAACTCATCAAGCCGATTTTCATATGCTGGAGGTATATGAGTTTGTGCCACTGAAACATGTAAAGAAGTAAGTGAATGATCAGGATAAACAGAATTTGAATCATTTTGAGAAGCTTCCAATCTAACATCATTAACTAATTTATGCAAATTTAATAAATTATTATCCAGAGAAGCTTGAGAAACACAAAGACCTAGATATAATAAACCACCATTGAAATTTTTAAATACTGCAAGTTTATCAAATGTGACAATATTCGAATGATTATCAATTTTTTTAAAATTAGTTAATCTATGTGAAAGTTCTTTAGAAAACCATAAAGAATTTTCCTTTGGTAATCGGAAATTATTTGTTAAAGAAATATGTAAATTTTGTGGTACCCTAAGTGGACTTTTTGTTAATGGTGTAAACTCAATTAAATTATTAAATTTTGGAGAAAGTTTTAAAACAAATTTGACATCTTCTAATTGTTCATCGATCAATTTATAAACTGGTTTAGAATGCCTTATATTTATATTGATATAACTCCTTATCATATTAGGATCCAACTCTATTATTCTAAATCTTCTCATTGTTTCTTGATCAACAGGAAGGTCATAAAATTCTGGATCTGGTAATTTTGGAGGCTTGACGAATTTCTGGGATATTTCTTCAGGGATTGGTGGTAAGGTTTTGTCCTGTGTATCTTCCTCTATATCCTCCTGATCACTTGAATCACTAGAATAGTCCTGGATGGAGTCCATTTAGACCTTGAGTATTAATAAAGTACATATCTACACTATTATGCCATATTGAAAAAAAGAGAAATCAATCTTAATATTACTAACATATTACCTAATCATTATTCTGATAAGAGCAGCACCATAATAAATTTGCGCCAACGGAGCCGTCAGGGAAAATGTTTTAGCACTTAATTACAGAGTTGTAAAGCACCGGGGGTATCCAACTAAGGTAGTATCTACTTTGTTATTAAAGAGTCAATGATGATTGAATTAAAGAGATATTCCCTATAGATCCAGTAGAAAGGTCTTCCTTTCCTGAATTAAACACCTCTCATTCCAAAACTTATCCCCATCTCATCGCCTATTCTTACCCTCGTAATTAAACCATTCTACGTACTAAAAAACTACCCCGGGATTGGAATCGAAACTCCCGTCAAGGTTTTTTTTCTTGCAACAAATCATCGTTACTTGTTTTGTCAAACACTTTAGATATCCACAAAAGGTACCTGTTGTTGATTGACTCATTAACTTAGATTGATTAAGAATCAAATAAGAATCAATCCCTTATAGAGATCTCCATTTCCACCTCTCATCATTTGCATATATCCCCATATATTCTCATTTTGCCCCTACTGATTGATATCTGATTAAATAAAAAGGTTAAAAAAAAGCAGGTTAAAAAGGTTGTCAATATATTATACAGAATGCTTTCATCAAAGAATCTTCGTTTAGTTAAAAACTTACCAAACTCAAGAGCAATTGCTTCTTCTATAAAGCTTGGTTCTCAAGTGAGAAATCTTTCGTTTAGATCTCAAACTTCAAAATCATCATTAAACTCATCATCTGCATCATCATTGCTAAGAAGTTCAAATTTCAATTCAAATGTCACAACTCCATCAACTAGTTTTATTCGTTTGAATTCTCAAGTTGTTAAAGTGCCAGATATGGCTGAATCCCTTACTGAAGGTACTTTAAGAGAATTTTCTAAAGAAGTTGGTGATTTTGTTGAACAAGATGAAATTATTGCCACTATTGAAACTGATAAAATTGATGTTGAAGTTAATGCTCCATTCGCAGGTACAATTAAAGAATTCCTTGCTCAACCGGAAGATACTGTTGAAGTTGGTCAAGATTTATTAAAGATTGAACCAGGTGAAGCTCCAGCTGGTGGTGCAAAGAAAGAAGAAGCTCCAAAGGAAGAACCAAAGAAGGAAGAACCAAAGAAAGAAGAAGCTCCAAAGAAAGAAGAAAAACCAGCTCCAAAGAAAGAAGAACCAAAAAAAGAAGAAAAACCAGCTCCAAAGAAAGAATCTAAACCAAAAGAATCTAAACCTTCATCATCTGAAAAAGAATCTGGTTCAACATTTACTGCATTTGCAAGAACAGAATCTCGTGTTAAAATGAATCGTATGCGTCAAAGAATTGCAGAAAGATTAAAAGAATCTCAAAATACTGCAGCTTCATTAACAACATTTAATGAAGTTGATATGTCAAGTGTTATGGAATTAAGAAAATTATATAAAGATGAAATTATAAAGAAGAAAGATATTAAATTTGGATTTATGGGATTATTTTCCAAAGCAGCAACTTTAGCAATGAAAGATCTTCCAGCTGTTAATGGTGCAATTGAAGGTGATCAATTAGTTTATAAAGATTATGTTGATATTTCAATTGCAGTTGCAACTCCAAAAGGTCTTGTTACACCAGTTGTTCGTAATGCTGAATCTTTATCAGTTCTTGAAATTGAACAAGAAATTGTTAATTTAGGTAAAAAAGCTCGTGATGGTAAATTAACTTTAGAAGATATGGCTGGTGGTACTTTTACAATTTCAAATGGTGGTGTTTTCGGTTCATTATATGGTACTCCAATTATTAATTTACCACAAACTGCAGTATTAGGTCTTCATGGTGTTAAAGAAAGACCTGTTGTTGTAAATGGTCAAATTGTTAGTAGACCAATGATGTATTTGGCTTTAACTTATGATCATAGAATGTTGGATGGTAGAGAAGCTGTTACTTTCTTAAAGACTGTTAAAGAATTAATTGAAGATCCAAGAAAGATGTTATTATTCTGATTCACTGATATATATATATGTGTTTTTTCTAATATTATACTTGATATTATTTATTTACAACTTTGGTATTATATATATACATCTTTATTAAAAAATATATATATAATATTATTAAACTTTGTATAATTCTGTAGGTAAAAGTTTAATTTTTTCTTTATCATTCAATGCAATTTCACCATCATTAACAATTCCTAATTGTAAAACATCACCCCAAAAGCAAGAAATTTTATCTTTGGCATAAAGTAAATATTCAAAATTATCTACATCTGCACTATCTTTTTCCTCTTCATCTTCAATATCACTTTCTGTAACACCACCATCTTCCTCATTTTTAATAATTTTATACATTTCACCATTTGGTCCCATTTCCACGATTTCTTTAGCTTCTTGATCATTATTTTCACCATTTTGAATAATTGCCCATAATGCCCAACTAATAGCAACAGCAGGTCTCCAAAACACACAATCATTATAAAGTAATTTAGCTTCTTTTTCTAATTGTGATAAATCAAAAGTTTCATTACGAAACAATATATAACTATAAATTAAATTTAATTGTTCATCTAAAGTTGGGAAATCTTCCACTGTAATTTTCCAATTTTCTATTGGATCATGATAATTATGCATCCATTCACTAAAATGATTAGCAATATCATAAGATGCAACATTTGGACCAGAATATTCAAAATCAATAACAACTAAATTTCTATCTTGTTTTTGTTCTTGAACTGAAGGTTTAATATCTTGAAGATGTTCAAGTGATAGGTTTGAAAAATTTGTTGTTAATGAAGTTTGTGAATCATCTTTTTGTTGTGAATTTGGAGGTTGAATAACTGGTGTTGTAAATAATAAATTCCCATATTGAGTATCATTATGACAAAAAACTAATAAATCATTCAATTCATCTGGAGATTTATAATGATTTAATAACCATTTTCTATATTTTTCCACTGATTTTTTAAAATTATTAAAATTTGTATTAAATATTTCAATTTCATTAATATTTAATTTCCCTTGAGTTATTAATTCATCAATATGTAAAATCCATTTATCTATAATTTTCCATACTGCTGGACCTTGTTGTTTTTCCTTTTTGGAAAGTTTAATACCAAGATGTAATTCTTTCATTCTTCTTGCAATTCTAGCACTTGTCTTTTTATCTCTAATATCATTTCTTGTTAAAGTTGTAGCATTATCTAAAAATTGTTCAACACGACCATTTGTAAAACAACCAAATAATTTTGGACCAATATTTTGTTTGGATAATCTAACAAGAATTTTCAATTCATAATCACGATCAATTAATGATTCAACATTTGGTCCATAAATTCTTAAAAGTAATGATGGGAAAATTGTATTGTGTAAACCTAAATTTTTCAAAATAACAACAGATGGTGGATCAACTTTAAAAATTGCATTAGTTAAGGCACCAGACATTTGTTGAATTTTAATATCACCACTAACATGAGAAGGTAATCTATGCCATTTTGATATTTTTAAATTTTTCAAAACTGTTAATAAATCTTGTTTAAAATAACCAACTGGTAAAGTATGATCCAAAGAGGCATTGATGAATGGTATTTCAGTTTCATTTATACTAGTACTTGAAGCATTTGTTGAAGTTGAACTTAAAACAGAAGAATCAATTAATTCATCTTTAATACTGATGAATGATGATCTATTAGAGTTTTTACGACTTCCTAAAGCTGGTCTTCCTTGTCTTGATCTAGATCTTGATCTTGATCTGGTGTTGGATCTCAGTGATGATCTTCTATGATCTGACATTGTAATAACCGCCTGTTATAACCTTTCCCACAATTGAACCTACCCAAATCAATTCAGAAAAGCACTTTGTTCATTTATCAATACCAAAATTCCAAAGCAAAAAAGCAGCGATTAGAAAACTCGCTGCGATCTTTGGGGCAACGGGTTCGGGCACTCAACTCTCTGGCATGTGAAGATTATGTAATATACTATGTAACATCTAATAGGTAAATAGGTTTAATTTTCTATTATGGCGGTTAATGTGTGTTTGATTGTACTACAGTAAGCTTATCATATTAAAATATATTATCCAGAGAACCATTCCAAAGACTCGAACTTGTTCAGTAAAAGATCATTTGGAAGACTCTGGGTATAGTTTCAACGAAAATTCCAAAGTACGATGGTGTCAGAGACCCAGTCGTAGTTCAAGCTTTTCTTTCAAATTTGAACTTATGACTGATCAATATATATATAATGCTTAATGTCACGCATTGTTATTTGGTCTGTAGTTAAAGGGCCTTGTAGATACTGGAGCTCAATCATATATTATGTCGACTAGCTTCTGAAGAAACATAGACGGTATGAGATGAAAGTAGTATCGTTAGACAGGTGACCTACCTGCACAATGTAAAGTCACCAAGACCAAAGGGGCCCGTGGGCTATCTCCCTGTAGAATTTGTAGACTAATCAAAAGAACTTATTTAAGGATCATTAGAATAGTACAAAGATTAATTTTACAATTAATTTTTTCAATTAATCCTTTTTCGCGCTTTTTATAAGAATTTAGACATCGCGCACACTTATCTAAAGCTTTATACTATATAAGAAGCTCTTCCCTTTTCTTATAGCAAATTCTTACTTTACAAGAATTAGTACAATCCAATGATCCTCTTATCAATAATTATACTATCAGCTCTATTAGCATTCATCTTCTTGCCACTGGTGGTCAAGGTGCTCAACCTTCAAGTTACATCCCCTAATGATAGTATACTCAGAAATATAATAAATTTTAGGTTTTATCTAATCTCTAAAATCACACGTCCTTCATATGCTGGGAAAGTTAAAGATATATTTGTCTATCCTATAAAATCAGTCTCTTATATATCACCTCCAAGTTGGGAGATTGATCAACATGGATTGAAATATGATAGACAATATCTTTTAGCATTTTGGGAATCAAAATCAAAAAGTTATCAAGCATATACACAAAGAAATACCCCAAGATTATCATTAGTGAAAATTAGTTATGATTTGAAGGAAAATTATTTTGAATTTTCATATCCAACAGATGAATCAAATACAACTTATAATTCATTTAAATTACCATGCAGAGTTTCTAAAGATTTCATTGATGAAAATCTTGTATCTAAAGATGAATTAAATACAGATCTTTGGGGTATAAAATTCAATACTATTAATATTGGTAAGGCAATTCCTCAAGAATTTTGTGATTCAATGAATATGAATCGGGAAGGTACAACGCTATTATTTTCTCCAAATGGGAAATTTGTCAAAACTGCACATCCATCAGATCTTCCAACTTTACGTAAAGTATTGTTTCAAGATTATTATCCAATCCATTTAATATCTCAAAATGTTGTTGATGAATTGAATCAAAGAATTAAAGATCAGGGGAATAAAGAACGTGAAGTTGGTGCAGTACAATTTAGACCAAATTTTGTTATTCAAGATAATAAAATTGAACTTGATTTTTGGTTTAAAGTTACTATTAAAGGTCATAAATGGTCTGTTGTTCAAAAGACTCCACGCTGTTCTATAGGGAATGTTAGATTAGAAACAGGTGATTTCGACAAGACAAATATCGTTTCAAAAACTTTAAGACAATATAGAAAAATTGATCCTGGTGATAAAAATGGTGTATTTTTAGGTAATTATGCAATTCATCATGATTATGGATATACTGTTTCTGTGGGGGATGAATTCTGGTTAAAACAGGAAAAGATAAACACTTATTTACCATTGACTTGAATAATTTAATAGTTGCTACTACTATCGTTGCTTATCTAACTCTTTAGTTTCCCTGGGCGGCTAATTTTGAATATAAAAAGAGGAAAACATCCCAATATTGATTATCTATTTCATTGTAACTTCAAAACCTTTTAAAAACTCTTCTAATTTTTCCTTAGAAATCTAAGTCAGATTTTATTTACTACCACATTTATGATAGGTCTGTTGTTTTTCTACTTTATTGATATCACTAATATTAACTGTCCAGGGTTTTTCTTGTTGTTCTTCTAAATCAAACTGACAGCTCTTAGAGGTTACTGTTTTTTATGTTCGGAATTAAGACTTTACTCATTTCTCAATCATTGTGACTCAACATATATGGTTTTTGGTAGATTGGTTGAGATAGAATCAAATTCTGATTCCAGAATTGTACGCTAATTTGTTGAAACACAACGTCATTGATACAGTGCTGAAGTCAGTACGTCTTTGGTGAAGACATTGTTATTAAAATCTTATTCTTATATAGGTGAAATCAATAGACAACACTTTAATATCTTTGTTGATACACCATATAGTTCTGATATTCAAACAATTTGGATCCACCCAGCTTCAGTAACATCACAAAAACAATCAAATCACTGTCATCTGCATCATTTTCAAGCAACATAACTTCATAGATATCATTAGAGCTATA
Source organism: Hansenula sp. Y91-04 (assembly GCA_037042445.1). Classification (NCBI taxonomy): domain Eukaryota; kingdom Fungi; phylum Ascomycota; class Saccharomycetes; order Phaffomycetales; family Wickerhamomycetaceae; genus Hansenula; species Hansenula sp. Y91-04. The sequence goes on along the minus strand of JAXQKK010000051.1, from coordinate 409,005 downwards.
CAACAAAGATCATAACGAATTAATTAAGAAATAACAATAATTATTTAAAAGTACCTAATTGTATATGGTATATTTAGTTGTTTGGGCCACATATGATTACCTAATACTTACCTAATCCAAAGGCTTAACTATGGTGTGTCCCATACTAATTAATATAAAACAGGACGTATAGGACCCCCGAAGTTGGTGTGTTTTCAGTTTTTTGGCAATAACTGCTCAAGGAGTTAACTTGAGACAGTTAGAGCCTAACCACAGTGATCCTTAGGATCGTGGCTTCATGCTGAGTAGGTCAGGATGAATTTTTAAATTTGGTGGTGTTGGGATGTTCCCAAATTTTGGTAGTGATAGATCAGATCACCACTTCAAAACAACTTTAGAGCGTTCTAACCAGGTCTGGATCAATCACAATTGAGTCCCTGGAGACCGTAGAGCAATATGATGGCAGTTACATGGTCTTTGTTGGTGCTTCAGCTGCCAATTGATGAATTCGAGATGAAATGGTGAAACTGGTGGTGCAACTGATGGAGGTATACCCACTTCTCATTGCCAGAAATGAAGAGGTGAGCTGGCTATCAGGATGGACTCATTGAGTTAATATCAGTTGTTTCAGGCTCAAGACCACTCTGGTTTGTTTCACACTCATCAATCATCGGTTTTTTGTATGCTTTGGACACCATAAGCTCAATGTCATGGTGCTTCCAGCATCCACATCCACTGCAGAACGTCTGTAAGACAGAGGGGTTATATCATACAGTTTGGTTCAGTTGGCAGGTCAGCTTCAGTTTCAGCCAGTTGCAAACCAATTCATTTGAGCTTTAGCACTTTGAATGACTATATCTCATGGAGGATCCAATCTTCAAACAGGTTTGTTGGACTCCTTTCACTCAACAGAGGGGTTATGATGAGTTCAGTAGAACAGTTAGACCTAAGATTCAATTTGGCATAACCAATCATTGATCAGTTTACTCGCAGTGCTATTCTTTTTCTTTGCGTGTTTTCTTTTTTTGCATAGTCTTTTCTATAATAGTTGAGTGATGTGAGTGTGTGACAAGTGAGTGTGACTTAAAATCACTAGAGTTGGTATGAAAGAGTGCTATATTGATGTTAGAAGTGAATTTAGGACTTCAGAGATATCACAAGCTCAAGTTTTTTCATCAAGACTTTCATGAATCCACAGAGGGCAGAATGTGTTTTCAATCTTGTCGATGGATACTCAATCACTTGAGATCTCTGAATGAAAAGCTTGGTGTTTTTGATCAATTGCAACTTTAGGAAAAGTTTATTTGATCTGATAATAAACCAGGAAAATACCAAAACAAAACATCTAGACTGGTAGTGAAGATCTAATGAGATTTCACATCATCAAAGTTTGAATAGTTCACCAACACATAATCCCAACAGTAATCCTCAATTCACTTATGATTCAACATACCTATTTTCCTTCTCATATCCAAAGAAATTCTTCACTTATTCCTGATTATCAGATTTAGTCGAGCTAAGGCTTTTCTTCATCAGTTGGCAGATATAATCATTCATTAGTTTGAACTTCTTGTCTATGGATCTAATGATTTAATGATTTGTCTATTATATGAAGTTTTTCCTAATTATTTATGTTTCTGTGGTTTAATAAATGAATCTCGGAGTAATTACTTTTGTGTCAAAAAAAAAAACGGTACCTATATATATACTTTACAATAACTTCATTAACCAAAAGATATTTATATTTTATACAATACGACTAGTAATCAGATAATCTAACTACTGGTCATAACTTGCCAGACACGGATGACAGAGTCAGTGTAACCAGCAAACAAATCCGAAACAAACCAAATCATGATCTGGAATAATGATTCAATCGCTACTGAAATTCTTACAGATCAATTGAGTAACGTAGTATCTATTAAAAGTATTTAATTTGAAGTAATCAAACCTTTGCCACAAAACTGTTTTACTAAAAACATGTACAATCTACAAATCATTCATAAAAACCTCAATGAATCACATTAATAAACAGCCCTCTCAGCCCATCTAAACATCTTGATATAAACAACTATTTAAATGTAAATAAAATTTTAAATTTTTAACATCTTTAATATCATCTTTATCAAATTTTGCAAAACCTAAAGGACCTCTTTCACAATCAGCACAAACAATCAATCTTTCAATATCATCATCTTCTTCTTCTTCTTTATTAGGAACTTCTTTAGAGACTCCTATATTATCAAAATCCCAAGCATCTTCCACTCTTAAAAATTCATCATCATTTATCGTATCGGTCAATTCATTAATTTTTAGAAAATTTTGTGAAAGTTGGAATTTTTGAATTGATTGATTTGTTGGTTTGATTATACGTGCGTGACATTTACTATATGGACATCGTATTATTGTTTTTTTGAGATCTTTTGATGGTGTGTATGGTGAATGTGACATTTTTTTGAAATCTTTGATACCATTTGAAGTGGTTTGTGGTTTAGTTGAATCAAGACTTTTTTTTATGGTACTTTTTTTGTGACACTGAAATTAATGACAGTACTCCGAAAAGTACAATCTCTACAAACTACAACTTCATTAATATTCAAACATTATTGAAAATTTTCTATTAAATACACTTATTAAACATTCTCTATAAACGTTTCCCCATTTTTTTATAACCCATACCCTCAAAACACATTAAATGCTAATTATTAAAATCATTTGGAAAATTTAAACTTAAACTTCTTAAAGGTGGTAAATCTTGTTCATTCCCATTTCTAGCACTCAGTCTTGGACTTACAGCAGGAGTTTGTAATGGAGTACCATCTGGAGTTTTACCTAATAATTGAAATTTTGTTTGACCTGGTTGTGAACCTGGTGCTGCACCTCCTGTTCCTTTTATTGAAGTCATACCTAATGAAGAATGTAATGAAGAATGTAATGCTGAATGTAAATTAACAAAACTATTTGATTGGGAAGATGGTAAAGTTGAAGGAGGTGAGAATGCAGCATTTTGAGAACCAACAACTGGAGAATTTGGAATTGATGGAGAATTTGGACGAGATTTTTTATAACGATCATGATTATAAAATGAATCATCTTCTAAATTATCATTATATGAAGATAATGAAACATTTGATTTTGATTTATTAATTGGAGGACGTTGATTTCCAGGAGGAGGAGAATTTAATCTTAATGGAGTCATTCGTTGTAAAGAACTTAAAGAATTAAAAGGATGTGGATGATGAATATGAGCTGAATGCAAAGTAGGTGAAGTTGTTGAAGATGAAGTTGATCTAATGATTGGTGGAGGTCTTTGGAAATTTTGTTGTTGTTGTTGTTGTGGAGTTGTTGAATTTGAAGAATTTGGTGAAGATGATAAAGGAGTTGAATTTGTTGTTGAATTTGAACCTGGATTAAAATAAGATGTTAAAGAAGGTAAAGATTTAACAGATTGAATTTGTTGTTCTTTTTCTAATTCTAAAGCTGCAGCTTTTGCAAGAATATTTATATCAAAAGTTGAAGTTGAATTAATAGAAGTATTATTTTTTGGAGCCAAAGGAGTAAATTGAAATGATTTTGGAGGAGAATTTGGTAATGATGCACTTGTTGTTTGAGATATAATATCTTTTTTCAATTCAACTTCTTTTTCATTTATATCAATTTCCTTTTTTGATTTATTTAAATTTTTATTCTTCATATTATATTGTCTTCTTCTTGAATTTGGATTATTATGAATTCTTGTATGTCTTGTTAATTCATCAGATCTTGAAAATTTTTTAAAACAACCTGGGAAAGTACATGAATGAGGTTTTTCACCAGTATGAGTTCTTATATGTCTTGTTTGATGTTCTAATCTATGAAATGCTTTATCACAAATCGGACATTTATAAGGTCTTGGTAATTCTGGTTTATCTGATGATTTTGTATTTGTTGTTGATTTTTTAGGTTTTGATTTTGGTTCTTCCTTTATAGGTTCATTACCTGTATTTATTTCATTTATTTCAGTCATTATAAGGAGGTTATTTGATTATCGGTATATATTAACCTAATTGTTTTAATATGGAATTTGGATATAAATTGTTTGAGATTGAAATAATGATGAAATGTGGAAATGAATGATGGATGGAAATGACTTAACTGTAATAATAATAATCACTTGATAAATTTGTTTTGTTAATCTATAATAGCACCTGGCTAGCCCTTTCAACCTAATTCTTCCTTTAATCAAGGGGAGTAAAAACACAAACCGGTTGATGTGAATATAGATATGTGTGATTTTGTGGGTATGAGAGTGTAGTAATAGTGATATAGCTGGATGTTTGTTTGTTTGTTTGTTGTAGCTAGATGGATAGATATTGATATAATAGTTAAGTAAAGCACACAATCAGTCTAAAGTAATTTCTAATATTATTTTAATTTTTATTTCTGTGGATGAAAAAAAATATTAAATATAAAAATTAAAGACTGGAGGGCAAATAAAATCCGGAGAAATTTTTTTGGTGTGTTAAAAGAAATTTTTTTTTTGTGGGAAGGTGAAAAAAGGTGGAGTTTTGGTGATTGGGATTGGTTGTTGGTTGCCTAATTGGGAAGTAATATTGTATTAATTAAAGGATTGGGATAAGTGTGACCAAAAGGGGAAGTGGTTATGAGGACACTGGTCTGGGGAAAAGATCAATTTAATAAGTACGAGACAATAATGTATAGCGCTAAGTTAGATATGGTGTAGATATTATATTTGGATGGTGGTTATAGTGGTTATAGTGGTGGTAGTGATGATGGTGATGATATGAGTGATGAGTGGTTGAATTCTGTATTGGTGAATGGAGTGTGATGAGTGTGGTTAATAGTGTCTTGTTAATTGTTGTGTTAATTAATGTCTTGTTGGTTATATTTATTGATTGATTGATTGATTGATTAATTCTCTTGTTGATTAAGGCGTTCTTATTCAAAGTCACATGTCTTGAAACTCAATTGGTTAAATTATTTTATTTATAAAGACATGTTTTTTTAAATTAGCCGCTGAATGTGTCAAATTATATATAAAGACAAAGAGATATCGCCACTGGAACAACAAGAGAAAAACACATCATAGAACCACAACCAACAATGCCTTCACTCAACTCCATCACCTGGATCATTCTAGTCTCTCTATCATGGCACTCCCTTCCAATCATGGCTCAAACAACAACACCAGAATATACTTATAGAACAAATCCTGATTTCCCAACTACTGGCTTAATTACAACACCAGAATCTCTACAAGGTACTCAAAATACAAAAACCCAGGTGACAACTACTTCAACTACCTCAACAACAGCTAGAACAACTTCAACTACTTCCACTACTCAGGCGCCAACTACTCAACCAACAGCGACAACAAGCACTACACCATTAACATCAACTACAAGACAAACCACATCCACTACAACTACTCCAACAACCCCAACTACTGCTCAAACTACCACTCAAACAACTGCAACTTCTCAACCTCCACAAGGCACCAATATCTATTACTCAACCTCAACAATCTACACTACTCAAAATATTCCACATGTCATCTATTCAACTTCATATTCCACATACACTTATACAGTCCCATACACATCCACTTCTACTCTCACTTCGACTTTAACTAATGCCATTAATACAGAAACAATATATGCTACTGGTGTATCTCTTTCAACAACTACAACAACTATTCCTGGTTCAACAACTACTATTCATTGGACTGAAACAACAACTCGTTGGACTGAATCTTTAACCACGTCTTATTTAACTTTACCTTATCCAAGTTTATCATTAGCGACTAGTACAATCACTAGCTTACAAACTGAAACTCATTATCAACCAGTTGAAGTCATTACAACAAATTCATATCCTTCAATAATTGCATTACCAAATACAACTTATACCACTCAAATCTATAACACTTTAACAGCAACTAGTTATCAAGCTTCAGTGACTACCCTAACAAACTTACAATATTCAACTATAATTCATACTGGTACTCAATATGCTACATTAACATTTATTGATGGATTATGGTTAGGTGTAACTGATATCTTGAATTATGCAACCACTATTGAAACACCACCAATCACAGAAACATTAACTCCAAGTTATGATTTCATTTATGGTTTAACAACAATCACCAATTATCAAACAATAACTAATGAAATTGAACAAACAACTATTTATTCAACAATCACCTCTTACATTACTTCTTCAATTACAGAATATATTTCAAATGGTGAAACTGTTTTCCCATACACTACTGTTACTTATACTTTTACATCACCAACTACAGCAGAACCAAACACTATAACTTCAACTGTCGCACCAACTACAACTCCAACAAGTACAGTTACAATAAGTGTTCCATCCTCTATTCAGACTGTTACTTCAACCACATCAATTGTTCCAACTGATTGTGTTGCAACAACTTCTGCTGCTGCTGCTGCTGCTGCGGATACTTTTGAAATTGCAGAGTCAAGTTCTGGTTCTAAACTTGCAAGAGTTGATATTCTTAGTTCCTTAATTGTGGTTGTCTTTACTTTGATGATTATTTGTTAAAGGATATATCACAAATTTGCTACATTATTACTGCATACAATTATTATTATAGAGCTATATAGAATTTGCATTTAAGATTTGAATTTCTCTAAAATTGTAGATTATTCATCAAACTCCACTGACGGGAAAGTATTAGCATAACTATACTTGAGTTTAAATTTCTTCTTCTGTTCAGAATCACCGAGCTCTTCAGAATTGATTGATTCTTCTTCATTAGTACTATGTAATTTATTCTCTAATGCTGTACGGAATTTAATAAAACTGTAAGAAACAGCACCACTACTAGCAAGAAATAAAACAAATATTAAAAATGAAACACCTATTGATGCCTTTTTAATATAACAATCTTGACTTAATCTAACCATCAATTGACTCTTTGTTAATTCTCCAGTAGTGTTATATTTTGAAATATTTATAGGTGTACTTGTTAAATTCCAAATTTGTTCCAATAATCCATTAATTTCATTAGAACTAGTTGCATTAAACTCATCATCTGATGAGTCTAAATCCTCAATACCGAAAAAATCTAAAACTCCTTCAGAAACAAAATCTCCAGTTAAATTATATTGATTAATAAGACTTTCAGGATCATTACAATCCCAATTCCCATAATTTGCAGTTTGATAAATAAAAATAGCAAACCAAACTCCAATTGATGAAAGTTCAGTACCACTTAAACTTGTAAGATAAGAAGTTTGTTTAAGATTAACACCATATCTTGCTGAATTTAAATCAGAAAAATCATGTTCAAGAGCAGTAGTGAAATATTTAACACTTGATAAAATTGGTTGTGAAGTGATTGTGAATCCAGAAGATGCCAATGAAATTCCATTAGAAGTCTGAGAACTCAGAAGATTATATGTCGTGTTCCCATTATTGTTAAGATCTGAAATAAGTGAAGATAACCCATTATTGTTATTAGCAGTTAATTTACCATTAAGCGCTAACTGGATTATAGAGAGAATGATTTGTAAAAAACGTGTTGACCCAGTGAATGTTGTTAATTGAACCATTGTTGTTCCGTTAAAGTCTAAGGTGTTCTCTTTTGGTGGAAATAAAGGAAAGATCTTTGTTTTTATAACTTGTTAGCCGCTGAGACAAGATAAAAGGATCGGAGGTTAACAACTAGCGTCATTATGAACCACTAAATTCGTAACTTCACATACACAATCACCGGATATAAGAGAATTATCTAGTATTAGAAAGCTTTTCCTATCTCTTAATCTCTCAATTATATTATAACACTTACTTAATTAGTTTAATTTAATTAACACTAAACCATCATTTTGGTGTTGTTTACTGACACGTTAAAATTTGGCGTATAAAAAAATATAATCGTTACGTCCACTTTCACTTTGCGGAGTTTCTGTTTTGGGAAAGTGCGGGAATTCAAATTGTTTGTGGATTTCAATTAAGTGTGTAATTCTAATTTATTGGGAAACTTCATGAGATATGAGTTATGATGGTGACTTATTGGTGACTTTGTTGATTTGGTTATGTTTTTGGGGAGTTTTCTTGGGCCATCACCATTTGAGAGAAGAGTGAGTGGGAATATCCCCTTAGTTTTGATCATTTCTCAAGCTCTGTAGAAGAACGTCGATAGAACAATCCAAGGTGTGCAATGTGCATCTGGCAAGACGAGTTTCTCGCTGGATTTATAGGTTTATCAATCTCCAATGTTAAATATTATTAACTCTAAACTTGTTTTAAATGGTAGCTATAGCATTACATTAAATATTTTGGTGTTCACTAAACAAAGATATGAGTAGTATTGTAGTCTATTTCGGTAAAAGCATAGACTTAAAAATTCAATTAGTACTCAATTCACTTTCACTTAATCACTATAACAATTTACTAACCAATTCCACTATTGACCAATGTTATTTACCAAAGCTCCTTCCTCTTTCCGGAGGAATAGACAATCAAGTAGTTGATCGCAATTGGACCCTTTTTTTGTAAAATGCAGTTACCTCAATGGGATCAGTCATAGACAACAAACATACAGTTCAAGACTCAAGACTATAAGGATGAATATAAGGCTATGTCATCTCACTCGCAACACTTTCCTAATACATAGTATTTCTAGATCCATTACATATTCAATTTGATGATTTCCCCGAAAAACATTGCGAAGAGTTTGAAAATAACCCCAGATTCAGTGTTTGTATGCACCACTAAGACGATCAACAATACACCGAGGTCATTGGGGTCTGACCAATGAATGGACAACACATATCAAATAATAAACGAGAAGAGATTATAAAAGAAGAGGCATATTCTCATTCTCACCTCTCAATTGAATTTTAGAAATCTTTACAAGTTAAAAACAAAGACTATAGAGATACAAACATGACAAAATCAAGTTATCCATGGTGGAAAGACACTGTTGTCTATCAAGTTTGGCCAGCTTCCTATAAAGATTCCAATGGTGATGGTGTTGGTGATATTCCAGGTATCATCTCTACATTAGACCATATCAAGGATCTCGGTGCCACTACTGTTTGGTTATCACCTCATTTCGCTTCTCCACAAGATGATATGGGTTACGATATTTCAGATTATGAAGCTATTTATGAAAAATATGGTACTATGGAAGATATGGACCGTATGATTGATGAAGTTCACAAAAGAGGTATGAAATTGATTTTTGATTTGGTGATTAATCACACTTCATCAGAACACGCTTGGTTCAAAGAATCAAGATCAAGTTTAGATAACCCAAAGAGAGATTGGTATATCTGGAAAAAACCTCGTTATGACGAAAATGGTAATAGAAAACCACCAACAAATTGGAAATCATACTTTTCAGGGTCAGCTTGGGAATATGATGAAACTACTGATGAATACTATTTACGTCTTTTCGCTAAATCTCAACCTGATCTAAATTGGGAAAATGATGAAATGAGAGAAGCTTTATATAAAACTTCTATGGAATTTTGGTTTAAGAAAGGTGTTGATGGGTTCAGAATTGATACTGCTGGTAAGTATTCAAAAGATCAAAAATTTGAAGATGCTCCAATTGTATTCCCAGATCAAGAATGGCAACCATGTCATAAACAAGTTAACAACGGTCCTCGTATTCATGAATTCCACAAAGAAATGTTTTCAAAAGTTACTTCTTTATATGATGCTATGACTGTTGGTGAAGTTGGTAATTGTACCAGAGAGGAAGCTGTGAGATATGTTAGTGAAAAGGAAAAGGAAATGAACATGTTGTTTTTATTTGATGTTGTTGATGTTGGTAGTAATAAAGCTGATAAATTCCGTTTTGAAGGTTTTACTTTAAAAGATTTTAAGAATGCTGTTGCTAATCAATGTGAATTTATTAAAGATACAGATGCTTGGTCAACTGTTTTCATTGAAAATCATGATCAACCTCGTTCAGTTACAAGATTTGGTAATACTTCTACTCCAAAGCTTACTTTCAAATCTGCTAAATTGTTAACTTTATTACAAACCACTTTAACTGGTACTTTATTCATCTATCAAGGTCAAGAAATTGCCATGACTAATGTTCCTAGATCTTGGGATATTAGTGAATATAAAGATATCAACACCATCAACTATTGGAACCAATTTAAAGAACAACATCCAGATGACAAAGAAGCTGCTGAAAAATTATTAGATATCATTGCCCTACAAGCAAGAGATCATGCTAGATCACCTGTTCAATGGGATGATTCAGCAAATGGTGGGTTCACTACTGGTACGCCATGGACCAGAGTCAATGATAACTATAAGGAAATCAATGTTAAATCTCAACAAAATGATCCTGATTCAGTCTTGTCTTTCTGGAAAAAATCTTTGAAATTAAGACAAGCTCATAAGGATCTTTTCGTCTTTGGTGATTTTGCTATTGTTGATTATGAAAATGAAAAAACATTTAGTTATACAAAGACTTCAGGTGATCAAAAGGCATATATTGTTTTGAATTTTTCTAATGAAGATGTTAAATTCGAACCAAAAGTTGAAGGTGATTTGAAATTGATTAATTCTAATGTTACTCAAGTTAATGATGATTTGTTGACTCCATATGAAGGAAGAGTTTATCTTGTCCAATAGATTAATATTTAATATAGTTATTTGATTTTACTTATCTGCGTAGATTCGTATATAGTATTATCAATGGTGCAACTACTAAAGATACATCAAAATCAGTTCTACAAACATTTAAATAAACAATAAAATCAATTTCTAAAGATACTATACATGATTAATGCATTCATGGTTTTTCATAAATTTCATTCTTACTAGCTTCAACAATGTTTCTAATTTCATCATCATTCATATTATCAATCATCTTTTGTGCATTGAATGATTCAACTTCAGTGTGTTTGAACTTTCTAGCTTTCACCTTATCATGGAAAAGAACATCTAATTCTGCAAATGTTCTCCCTTTGGTTTCAGGGAATTCAAACCAACACCAAATGATTGCAAGCAAAGTGAACCCAGCCCAGAATAAACCAGTTTTAGCTCTCCAGTTCCAAGCAGTTGGGTTAAGCATATAAGGTGTGATGATAGCAATGATAATACCAGCAATGTTGTAAACGTTTCTTGCAATGATAACGGTTTTTTGTCTTAATCTAACAGATGGCATTTCTGCAACAGCACAGTAGGTGATTGGACCAACTGTTGAATCGTAAATGAATGTAAACACCAATAAAAGTGACCCAATTGCCCATGAAGCGCCAGTAGAGTTGGCAAATCCCAAGGCACCAGTGACAACTAAAACAACAAATTGACATACAAGGCCTGAGAAGAAGATTGTGAAACGACCATATTTTTTAGCAAGAGTCCAAGAGAATAAAGTACCGATTAATCCCAAGACGTATTGAATGATAGAGAAAGTAAATGACATGGATTCTGCTAAACCAGCTTGTTGGTAGAAATATGTTGAGTAACCCATGAATGCAGAACCAGTAATGTTTTGGAATAACCAAATCATTGATGCGATTCTTGTTCTTCTGAAATTTTCACCTTTGAAACAATCTGTATAACTAACACCAGCAGTTTTAGTTTCTTCCTCTTTGATAGTCAATTGCATCTTGTTGAACATAGCTTCTGCAAGAATATCAATATCTGGCATATCTTTATTCACAGTCAAGAGTCTTTTGATGTTTTTCTTTGCCTCTGCAGCTTTACCCTTTCTTGTTAACCACCATGGAGATTCTGGTGCCAAATAAATACCAATCATGATAGGAATAGGCCAGACCCATTGAACACCAAATGGAATACGATAAGAATATGGATCTGTAGATTCCAAAACACCACGCAAGACACCAGAAGAAATTAATTGACCAATGACCCAACAAGCGTTGACATATGTGGTCATATAAACTCTGAGCACTAAAGGACAAACATCAGTAGCATATGTTATCACCAAAGTTTGTAGCATACCCCATGCAACACCTAATAATATTTCACCAGCTAATAGCATTCCTATAGAGGAAGCAAAGAACACAATAAAGATAAATCCAGTAATAACAGTTAATGCTGAGATCAAAGTCTTTCTATAACCCATTCTATCAGCAACAAGACCAGCGATGAATAAACCAACAACTTCACCGACATTCACAGCCATTGACAAAGAAGTTTGCCATTTTGCTGGGATTTCATATTCATTATCTTCTTCATAATATTCACCAAATTTTTTGCAAAATCCAGGGAACGCGTATAATGAATTCAATAAATTTGTATCATAACCTTCCATGATAATAGCACTAGAAAGCATTATAGACCACATGGCAGCCTTTGGAAAAGTTTTCAAGCCTTGTTTCAAGGTCATACTCTTTTCGGAACTTTCATTATCTTGAGCATTATTTGATATATCCAAGAACTTTGCAATGAAATCATCAATTTGATTATCAGATGAAGAGCCCAAGTCTGATACATTAGATAGTTTTTTGATCAAGCCATTGTTGACTTGTTTGTCTTCAGGTTTATTGACGTCTTCGACGTATTCTGTAGACATTCTTGGAAGTTTGTGTGGTAAAGTAGTCTATAAGGATAATCCGAGTAATCTTGGCTTCCAAAAGAGTGGGTGATTAAGACAATATATATACCCCAGAACTTTTGGAGAAGGTACAATTATAAGCCCTTAAACCACATCCAGAATGATCAGTAGCAAGTGTACATGTTTTCAGGCCATGATTAGTCTCGATTCTCCACGTCATGTTTTGTTTTGAGTTGTTGAGAAACTTGTTCCATGCAGGTTAATCCGAGCAGTGTATCCAATAGAGACTCGAGAGTAAGCACTGAGCACCAAACCATTAGGTTCTATTTCGGAAAGGATTCCACATGAAGCAATATAGCCTATACTGCTTCCGTTCCTGTATGAGTCTGTTCATTTCTGGGTGTTTGTTTGGGTACTTACTTGATCAACTTTGTTGGTGTGTTTTTTGGCTGCATCAATTGGGGGTTTAATGTTTCGCGATCATTTAATGACTAAAAGCTTGTCTGGGGTAATGTAATAGTAATTGGTCCCTCAGTGGATTGACAAGTAAAGCTTATAATATTAATAATAGATCATTGGTATGATATGATAGATAGGGATGGTGTCCCTTTTGTTGAGATACTCGTTGGGAATACCTCATTAATGGCTCATCAAAGACACCATTATCGCAAAGACTCTCGCCGTAATCTCTCTGAGTCAACCCCAAACAAAGTATCAGCTCCAAAGCGTAAATGCAACAATCATCACGGCACATCTGAAACTTGATTAAGTGGACTTCCCTAGGCCAGCCCTTTGAGTGTTTCAAGACCATTAAGTAGCCTAGCACACGCGTCTCACAGCTTGACGCACTCCACCTCTTCCTCGAGAGCCTGGAATTTCCTCTTTTGGATCGTTGTGCGTGGACGTAATAGCAATACTTGAGAGGTAAACATGAAAAACTCCATCACTCGAAAATACACGAGCCTACTTTTACGAAAACGTCACAGAGACTTCAATAAGAGTGACCAAACTGGTTGGTGGTCTATCAGGTACCTACGATTCTAGTGCTAACGTATATCATTTATTCATCAAGTGTACGAAAATCAGTCATGGCAGGTTTCAAGGTTTTTCAAAGATTCCATTTTTACTGGCTTCAACAATGTCTCTAATTTCATCTTCATTCATTTTAGAAATCATTTCTTGAGCATTGAAAGATTGAACTTCAGTAGTTTTAAATTTTCTTGCTTTAACCTTATCTTGGAATAATCTATCCAATTCTGCAAAAGTTCTTCCTTTAGTTTCAGGAAATTCAAACCAACACCAAATGATTGCCAAAAATGTGAAGCCAGCCCAGAAAAGACCAGTCTTAGCCTTCCAATTCCAAGCAGTTGGATTCAACATGTATGGTGTGATGATAGCAATGATAATACCAGCAATGTTATAGACATTTCTTGCAATGATAACAGTTTTTTGTCTTAATTTAACAGATGGCATTTCAGCGACAGCACAATAAGTAATTGGACCAACAGTGGAATTATAAATGAAAGTGAACACTAACAAAAGTGATCCAATAGCCCATGATGCACCAGATGAGTTTGCAAATCCTAATGCACCTGTTGTTACTAGAACGATGAATTGACAAACTAACCCTGTGAAGAAGATATTGAAACGACCAAATCTTTGAGCTAATACCCATGATAACAAAGTACCAATCAACCCCAAGACATATTGGATAATAGAGAAGGTGAATGACATTGATTCAGCAAGACCAGCTTGTTTATAGAAATAAGTTGAATAACCCATGAATGCAGAACCAGTAATGTTTTGGAATAACCAGATCATGGATGCAATTCTTGTTCTTCTAAAGTTATCACCTTTGAAACAATCAAAATAACTGACACCAGCAGTGGTTGCTTCTTCTTCTTTAATTGTCAATTGCATCTTGTTAAACATAGCATCGGCCAAAACATCAATATCAGGCATATCTGCATTCACAGTCAAAAGTCTCTTGATATTTTTCTTTGCCTCTGCAGCTTTACCTTTTCTAGTCAACCACCATGGAGATTCTGGAGCTAAGTAAATACCAATGATAATTGGAAGCGGCCAGACCCATTGGACACCAAATGGAATACGATAAGAGTATTTGTCACTTGATTCCAAAACACCACGCAAGACACCAGAAGAGATCAATTGACCGATAACCCAACAGGCGTTGACATATGTGGTCATATAGACTCTGAGGACTAAAGGACAAACATCAGTGGCATAGGTAATAACCAAAGTTTGTAACATAAGCAACACCTAATAAAATTTCACCAACAAGTAAGATTTCAATAGAGGCAGCAAAGAAGACAATAAAGATAAATCCAATAATAACAGTTAAAGCAGAGATTAAGGTTTTTCTATAACCTAATCTATCAGCAATAAGACCAGCAATAAATAAACCAAGAACTTCACCAACATGAACAGCCATAGATAAAGAAGTTTGCCATTTAGCTGGAATTTGATATTCACCAACATCTTCATAATATTGACCAAACTGTTGACAAAATCCAGGAAATGCGAATAAAGAATTTAATAAATTTGTATCATAACCTTCCATAATAATCGAACTTGAAAGAACAAAAGACCACATGGCAGCTTTTGGGAAAGTTTTGATACCTTGTTTTAAAGTCATTGCCTTCTCACTTTTTTCATTATCTTGAGCATTATTAGAAATATCTAAAAACTTAGCAATGAAATCATCAACATCTGGATCTTCAAATGATTTAAGATCAGAATTGTTAGTGAGTTTCTTGATCAAGCCATTATTGACTTGTTTTTCTTCGGGCTTGTTGACGTCTTCGACGTATTCTGTAGACATAATTGTGGGATTTTTGATAAGGTAATGATGGATAACATATCTCTACAGTTGTTTAGATAATGGATATTGAGTCACTTTTATAGTCAATATGTAGTAGAATAGATTCATCAATCTGGAGATTTTCTTGGTATTGGAATGGTGAGTGATGGTGATTCGTGTTGGTGTTTTAGGACTGAGTCTTGTACCAAGTACTCATGATCATATATGTTGCAGGTATAAAGAGGTTTTGCATGTTGAAGTTCTGTGATTTACAGGGTCTCACTCTTCGGAATAGGAACAAGGTTCTAGTGGGGTGCGAAATAGGAATAGGTAACCGCATGTGTTGTACCTTAGCCTAAAAGCAAATCTTGGAACTTTCTAGTCTATCTGGAGCACCGTGATTGTGGGTTTTTCCATGGCGAAATCAAGAGCTTTCGTCATGCAATGGTTGTTTTCGGAGTAAGTGCACATTGGCTGGGGAATCTTGACTCCGATGATCAATGACTAAGAGTTATCTGGGGTATTGGTAAATACGTGATTGATGATGGATAGTTCGTGTAATGTTCACCAGTTGTAGAGATAGCCTTCAATATAGAATGAGAGATCGTCTAATGAGGTCCTTCCACAAATCCATATTATAGACACCTTTTTCTGATACTCTCCAAGGGGCACTGCATCGAACGCAAAGACTCTCGCTACAATCCTCGAGCGCACTTGTTTCTTAAAATGGCTCCATATTGGCATTGCAACTCAGTCTTGATCTCGGTCTAAAGTTGATCTATGATCAATTAAGAGCCATTTATCTGAAATTCCATCAGTGACCTTTCCCAGAGTTTCTCATGCACTTCAGCCAATCTAGATCAGGACCCTGTAACTGGCTCTGAGTCTCTCTGATGCGATTAATAATTTCGCGAATTAAGGTGGTACAGAAATGGTCAATATTTTGATTGAATTTGGTATTAAACAGCTTTATGGAGAGATTGAATCAGGGCTATGTTGTTATGTTGGATTAATCAAGATGGAGATGGAACTTATGTGGTGCTTGTTGTGGTTGGGTTGGTGTAACGTGATGGTCTGGGTCTCAGTGATGCGTTAGCTGTAAAGTGGTGAAGCGGTTAATGTGTCGAATATGGAGAGATATATCCAATGCAGAATGATTGGTGGTTAGTTATTACAGATTAATGTTAGAAATATACTGGTACTTGTGGTTTATTCTGTTGTGCATGTTATATCATTTCCTTTAAAGGACCAACGGACTCAGGATTTTTCAAATATTTCATCTTTGTTTGCCTCAACAATGACTCTAATATCATCATCGTTAAGATTCTCCATCATCTTTTGAGTGTTGAACGATTCAACCTCTGTTGTCTTGAACTTTCTAGCTTTAACACCTTCTTAGAACAAGACATCAAGTTCAGCAAATGTTCTTCCTTTGGTTTCAGGGAATTCAAACCAAGTCCAAATGATTGCAATTAAAGTGAAAGCGGCCCAGAATAATCCAGTTTTAGCTTTCCAATTCCAAGCAGTTGGATTCAACATGTATGGAGTGATGATTGCAACTATGATACCTGCAATATTATAAAGATTTCTTGCAAGAATAACAGTTTTTTGTCTTAATCTAACAGATGGCATTTCTGCAACTGCACAATAAGTAATAGGACCAACTGTGGAATCATAAATGAAAGTGAACACTAATAAAAGTGATCCAATAGCCCATGATGCACCAGATGAGTTGGAGAACCCCAGGGCACCAGTAATGATTAAGACGACAAATTGACAACATAAGCCAGTGAGATAGATTGTGAAACGTCCAAAATTCTTAGCGAGTGTTCATGAAAGTAAAGTTCCCAATAAACCAAGAACATATTGAATGATTGAGAAGGTGAATGACATGGATTCAGCAAGACCTACTTGTTCATAAAAATAGGTTGAATATCCCATAAATGCTGAACCAGTGATATTTTGGAATAACCAAATCACAGCTGCAACTCTAGTTCTTCTAAAATTTCCATCTTTGAAACAATCCAAATAACTGACACCAGAGGAACGAACTTCTTCTTCTTTGATTGTCAATTGCATCTTGTTGAACATTGCATCAGTTAAAGCATCCAGGTCTGGTGAATTTTCAGTCACTGTTATAAGTCTTCTAATACTTTTTTTCGCTTCAGCATGTTTCCCCTTTCTTGTTAACCACCATGGAGATTCAGGAGCTAGATAAGTACCAATTATGATTGGGATTGGCCAAACCCATTGGATACCAAATGGAATACGGTAAGAATATGGGTCTGTTGAAGCCAAAACACCACGCAAGACACCAGAAGAAATCAATTGACCAATGACCCAACATGCATTAACATATGTGGTCATATAGACTCTCAAAACTAATGGACAAACGTCTGTTGCATAAGTGATTACCAAAGTTTGAAACATACCCCAACCAACACCTAATAAAATTTTACCAGCTAATAACATACCAATTGAAACTGCAAAGAAGACAATAAAGATGAATCCAGTCACGATGATCAAGGCTGAAATCAAGGTTTTTCTGAATCCAAATTTATGAGCAATTGTACCAGCAATAAATAAACCAACAACTTCACCAACATAAACTGCCATG
Source organism: Hansenula sp. Y91-04 (assembly GCA_037042445.1). NCBI lineage: Eukaryota > Fungi > Ascomycota > Saccharomycetes > Phaffomycetales > Wickerhamomycetaceae > Hansenula > Hansenula sp. Y91-04. The sequence goes on along the minus strand of JAXQKK010000051.1, from coordinate 391,065 downwards.
GACAAAGAAGTTTGCCATTTAGCTGGAATTTCATATTCATCAGCATCCTCATAATACTGACCCAATTTTTTACAAAACCCTGTGAATGCATATAACGATGCCAATAAATTGGTATCATAACCTTCCATGATGATAGAACTTGATAAGATAATAGACCAACCAGCAGCTTTAGGAAAAGCTTTGATACCTTGCATCAAAGTCATTTGTTTTTCACTATGCTCATTATGCTTAGCATTTGCTGAAATATCCATGAACTTTGAGATATAATCATCAAGAGGATTTTCTGGGGAAAGGTCTGTTCCATTTGTTGCTTCTTTGACCAAGTCATTGTTGATCTGAACCTCTTCAGGTCTTTTAACGTCTTCAACGTATTCACTTGACATCTTTCAAGTGTTGTTAAATAATTTGCTATGATATAAAGAAAGTGTACATAGAAATGTGGAGAGAATGGAGTGCTCTCTATGGCTTTTTATACAAAGAAGTCACTCATAGCTCACCATACGTCACAAAAGAAGTAACAATAAGCCCTGAAAGGTTATACACTTATGGGATGCACTCCAGATTAATACGGCATGAGCTGTTGGGTTGTGGGATACGTATGCACAAGACTGGAACTCCTCTTGGAAAGGAACATTCACTCGAATGATTTCCTAAACGGTTTAAAACTTTATATTGTTTAGTGGTCCAATGGTATCAAATAGGAAGCTCAAGCTTTCTGTTAAAGACGGAGAATGGTATTGTTTAGTTTCAGAATTCGAAGCAGTTTTAAGCGCTAACCCATTGTCAGGAGAGAGTTACAGCTCAATACGAACCATTGGTGTATAGATGGTATTGAAATTCACTTTGAAAACACCTATGTTTCCACTTTGAGTTTGAGCTAAAGCTTGTGAAATTTCATGAACAGGTACTACCAGGTTGATATTAGCTGACATCTATTACATAATGAGTGGTTTTACTGGTGAAATTTAAATCCTGTGGAATATGAGATGTGTATAGTAAACAGATGGCTCAACAATATTAATATCGTAGTAGTTGAACATTGAAACTCGAGAGTGTCTATATTCATGACTATTATACCCATCCTGCACGATCTCACTAGATCCAGATTCCATCTGCGACCTCCACACATAGTCTAATATTTAGGCTATTTGAACTCGATACGACGCTATTGTCAGCTGTTCTAGTTACGCTAATGCTAACAAAAAAAGATGAAACAGTCGAACGAGAACTACGTCATTAATCGATCACAATAGTCTTCTGATGTCATTAATCACCATGATACTACAATCACATTTCACTCAATTCAATTCACCCGCAATTTCACCCCATGAAAGTTTCTACATCAAATTTGTTAATTTAAAGTTGGAAATTTTGTCCTAAGAATTTTCGGAACATTTTTCGCAAAAATTTAATATTGATCAACCCCAGATTTAACAAATAAGGACAACAATACACATGGTCGGCGCCCTCTTACCATTCTCAGATAGTATGGTACCTCTGACAAATTAAATAACTAATCTATCCAAGAATCCGACCGAAATAAAGGGAAGGGCATTTGTTCGAATTACTACTTAAACCTCAAGATATCCTCTTTTCTTCAAAGAATCTAAATCACCCCGAGATCTATATAGAATTTTATACAACACATACAATACAATGACAGTTTCAACTTATCCATGGTGGAAAGACTCAACCATCTATCAAATTTGGCCAGCTTCTTACAAAGATTCCAATGGTGATGGATTTGGTGATATCCCAGGTATCATTTCAACATTAGATCATATTAAGAATCTTGGTGTTTCCACTATTTGGTTATCACCTCATTATGATTCTCCACAAGATGATATGGGTTATGATATTGCAAATTATGAAGCTATTTATCACAAGTATGGTACTATGGAAGATATGGATCGTTTAATTGAGGAGGTCCACAAGAGAGGTTTAAAATTAATCTTGGATCTTGTTGTTAACCATACCTCTTCAGAACATGCTTGGTTTAAGGAATCAAGATCAAGTTTAGATAACCCAAAGAGAGATTGGTATATCTGGAAGAAACCTCGTTATGATGAAAATGGTGTTAGACATCCTCCAAACAATTGGGTTTCTTATTTTTCAGGTCCAGCTTGGGAATACGATGAAGCTACTGGTGAATACTATTTATGTCTATTTGCTAAATCACAACCAGATTTGAACTGGGAAAATGAAGAAGCTAGACAAGCAATCTACAAATCAGCTTTAGAATCATGGTTCAAGAAAGGTATTGATGGTTTCAGAGTTGATGTTGCATCAATGTATTCCAAAGATCAAAGTTTCCCAGATGCACCAATTGTTTTCCCAGATTCAGAATGGCAACCAAGTCCTCAATATCATGTCAATGGTCCTCGTATTCATGAATTTCATAAGGAAATGTTTTCCAAAGTTACTTCAAATTATGACGTTATGACAGTTGGTGAAGTTGGTCATTGTTCAAGAGAAGATGCATTGAAATATGTTTCTGCCAAAGAAAAAGAATTGAATATGATTTTCTTATTCGATGTTGTTGATGTTGGATCTGATAAAGGTGATAGATTCCGTTACAATGGATTCACTTTAAAAGATTTCAAAGATGCTGTCAGTGTTCAATGTGATTTCATTAAAGGTACAGATGCTTGGTCAACTGTTTTCATTGAAAACCATGATCAACCTCGTTCAGTCACTAGATTTGGTAATACTTCAACTCCAAAATTACATGCTAAGTCAGCCAAATTGTTGTCTTTATTACAAACCACTTTAACTGGTACTTTGTTCATTTATCAAGGTCAAGAAATTGGTATGACCAATCTTCCAAGATCTTGGGATGTTAGTGAATATCAAGATCTAAACACTGTTAATTACTGGAATGAATTCAAATCTAAATACCCAGATGACAAAGAAAAAGCTGAAGATTTGATGGATAAGATCAACTTATTAGCAAGAGATCATGCTAGATCTCCAGTCCAATGGGATGATTCAGCAAATGGTGGATTTTCAACAGGTAAACCATGGACTAGAGTCAATGATAATTATCCAGAAATTAATGTTAAGGCTCAAACTGGTGATCCAAACTCTATCTTAACATTCTGGCAAAAATCCATTAAAGTTAGACAATTTTATAAAGATGTTTTAATTCATGGTGATTTTGAAATTTTAGATTATGAAAATGAAAAAACTTTCAGTTATGTTAAATCATCACCTGAATCAAAAGCTTATGTTGTCTTAAATTTTTCAAATGAAACTATTGATTTCAAACCTTTAGTTGAAGGTGAATTGAAATTGATCAACTCCAACGTTGACGACATCAAAGAGAACGAGTTAACTCCTTATGAGGGTAGAGTCTATCTCGTTCAATAGATTAGATAAAGAGTATAGCTTATTTATTTCTTCCATTTTGTTAATTTGTAGACCAACAGCTAATTATGCTATCGATCTCGGTCATAGTCGCCCTTCGAGGTTAGCTGGTGAGTGTCCCAACCCATAATTTTTAATGCCTATTTTTCCATCGTCTTTCAAGCTAATCCATTCTATTGTTGACGCATGGTCTAACTAATTTTGAACAATGAAGTTGGTTGATGAGTGTTTCAAAAAGGGGCCTATTCGGATTAATTTGGTAATGGATATTTCGGGGTGAAATTTTGAGTGGGTTTTGTACGGTTTGGGATATACAATTGGGTTTTAAAACTAGCGCGGTTTACTTCAAAGCTCAAGTGATGTGATTTAAATGGGTAATTGCTACAATGAGATAAACTACAAAGATTATATTCAGGAGCAAATTTGACATTAATATTAAAAAACGAAAATTATTATATAAAACATTGTTGCATCAAGCAACGACTTCAATATTGGTCATAATAAATTGAGATTGATTAAGAATTAAATTATATTAAAGTGAATTTTCAAACTTTTTCTGTTCTAGCATCAACTTGATCAGCTTCAACAATACCTTTGATACCATCTTCACCAATTCTTTCAATTAATTCTTGGGTGTTGAATGATTCAACTTCAGTGTATTTGAATTTTCTAGCTTTGACACCATCACGGAATAAGATATCTAATTCAGCATAAGTTCTATCTTTGGTTTCTGGGAATTCAAACCAAGTCCAGATAAGGGCGAATAAGGTGAAACCGGCCCAGAATAAACCAGTCTTAGCCTTCCAGTTCCAAGCAGTTGGGTTTAACATGTATGGTGTGATGATTGCAATAACAATACCAGCAATGTTATAAACATTTCTTGCAATAATGACGGTTTTTTGTCTTAATCTAACAGATGGCATTTCAGCAACAGCACAGTAAGTGATTGGCCCAACAGTCAAATCATAAACAAAAGTGAAGACTAATAATAATGAACCAGTACCCCATGAAGCACCAGTTGAACTGACGAAACCTAAACCACCAGTGATGACCAAAATAGCAAATTGAGCAGCTAAACCACCAAAGAAGATAGTGAAACGACCCAATTTTTGTGATAAGAACCAAGAACCAATAGTACCAATTAAACCTAAAACGTATTGAATGATTGAGAAAGTGAATGACATTGAGTTAGCTAAACCGGCTTGTTTATAGAAATAAGTTGAATAACCCATGAAAGCTGAACCAGTGATATTTTGACATAACCAAATCATAGCTGCAATTCTAGTTCTTCTGAAATTACCACCTTTGAAACAATCAGTGTAACTAACACCAGCAGTTAAAAGTTCTTCCTCTTTAATGGTCAATTGCATTTTGTTAAACATTGCTTCAACTAAGACATCAACATCCATATTACCATGAACAGTTAATAATCTTCTAATATTCTTTTTGGCTTCTGCAGCTTTACCCTTTCTCGTTAACCACCATGGAGATTCAGGAGCCAAATAAATACCTATCATAATAGGAACTGGCCAAACCCATTGGATAGCAAAAGGAATACGATAAGCATGAGGATCTGATGAATCCAAAACACCACGCAAAATACCAGAAGAAATCAATTGACCAATAACCCAACAAGCATTAACATAAGTTGTCAAGTAAACTCTGAGGACTAATGGACAAACATCAGTAGCATAAGTGACAACAAGGGTTTGTAACATACCCCAACCAAGACCTAAAAGAATTTCACCAGCTAATAACATTTCAATATTAATGGAGAAGAAAACAATAAAGATAAAAGCGGTAATGATAATCAATGCAGAAATCAAAGTTTTTCTGAAACCATATCTATCAGCAATGAAACCAGCAGCGAATAAACCAACAATTTCACCAACGTTGACAGCCATGGATAAAGAAGTTTGCCATTTTGCTGGGATTTCATATTCACCTAAATCTTCATAATATTCACCATATTTAGCATTAAATGCAGGAAAGGCATAAAAAGAATTCAACAAATTTGTATCATAACCTTCCATAATAATGGAACTGGATAAGATAACAGACCACATTGCAGCTTTTGGGAAAGTTTTTATACCTTCTTTAAGAGACATATGTTTTTCAGAATGTTCATTACCTTGAGCATTATTTGAAATATCCAAAAACTTTGCCAAATAATCTTCTATTTGGTTATCGGAGAAATCAACTGAATTATCAGTTAATTTCTTGGATAAAGAGTCAGTTACTTGAACCTTGACTTCAGGTTTGTTTATGTCTTCAACAAACTCAGTTGGCATTGTTATTGATTAAGAATTTAGTGTTGATGATGATCTACAATTATGAGATACGAGATGCACTTCAGGGTGGGCTATAGCTGATATATATAGTCATTGAAGGGTCGCTGATAATAATAAGGATCTAAATCTCGTTACATCATGTACGGGAAGTAAAATGTGGAGCCATGGGTTTTCATTGGTCTTGGGTCTTGTGGAATTATTGTCGTTAAAATTCCATCAATTAACAAATCAGACAAGAGAATTTTGTATGGACATGACATAAAGAAGAAATAGCTACATAGAAATGGGCATACTTAATTTCCATTAGAAGATGTTGCTCGTGTTGGATTTCCCCCCTTGAAGTGTCTGCTGTTTTTGGGACAAGAAATGGACAAGAGTTCCAGTGATGATTCAATAAATTTTAAGAGGTTGTCAAAATTTGAGTCAAGATAGTTTGAGTTTTCCTGGGGTAAGTTTAATTGAAAATAAGGTGTGCGTGACTCGGTGCAGCCAAACTTTGAATCTAGGAGAGAATTAATCCAGACGCTTATTGTAGGAAAATAGATAGGGCTGAAACGAATATGTTCCATGTAGAGGTATTCTGTTTGATATGGATAAGATAAACGACATGGGATAATAAGACCATAAGTGTGATGTATTAAATGAAGGTATTCTCATTGTGTAATTTATATACTAATCTATCCGTTCTCTATAAACTGGAATCCCGATACCCCATAACTTAGCTCAAGCTTTACAGTAAAGAAAACCTTTCCATGATTGATCCGATAATTATAGCAACAAGCCTCGCTAAGAAACTCGCAAAGATTAAATATTTAATTAGTTACCCCAGAAATAAAATTAAAGATAAGTCTAGTCTCTCTCAGTCTCAAGTCCCAAGTCCTGTTTTTATGCACCCCAAAAAAGACCCTGAATTTTTGAGATCTTCGTAAAAACTCTCGCTGGAATTATCCACAAATCCCAACAAAATGGGTCAGTTATTCAATAAGATAATTAATTAACAGATTAGATATGGACCGAGATCACGCATTAATGACTCTGAATAGTGAGACTTTTCCAATACATCAATTGGGTGGGTACATCGGTAGTGCAAATATTTGCTGGAAAATCGCTGATTGGCTCGCAAAAATCCTCGCATAAACTTTCTTCGGAAAAAAAAAAAAGAGTTGACCCCAGATTCTTAATTTATGAATTTATTATTGGTTTAAGTAAACAAGAAATTATGGGGTTCATTGATCCACCGACACCTTGTTTTCGAAGATTTATTTTTGATACTGAATTACTTTGACCATCCAAGTTTTTTACATTCTTTCCAAAATACTCTTCCTTGTACTTAAACCAAAGAGACTGCACTTTCAATCAACCTAGAGTAGATTCAACAAAAAGAACTTAACGAAAAATAAAAATGACAATTTCAACATATCCATGGTGGAAAGATACCACTGTCTATCAAATCTGGCCAGCTTCATACAAAGATTCCAATGGTGATGGGTTTGGTGATATCCCAGGTATCATCTCAACATTGGACCATATTAAGGATCTCGGTGTTACAACAATTTGGTTATCACCTCACTATGCTTCTCCACAAGATGATATGGGTTACGATATTTCAGATTACGAAGCCATTTATGAAAAATATGGTACTATGGAAGATATGGACCGTATGATTGATGAAGTTCACAAAAGAGGTATGAAATTGATTTTTGATTTGGTCATTAATCACACTTCATCAGAACACGCTTGGTTCAAAGAATCAAAATCAAGTTTAGATAACCCAAAAAGAGATTGGTATATCTGGAAGAAACCACGTATTGACGAAAATGGTGTTAGACATCCTCCAAATAACTGGATGTCATATTTTTCAGGTCCAGCTTGGAATTATGATGAAGCTACTGATGAATATTATTTATGTTTATTTGCTAAAACTCAACCAGATTTAAACTGGGAAAATGAAGAAACAAGAAATGCAATTTATAAATCAGCTTTGGAATTTTGGTTCAAGAAAGGTGTTGATGGGTTCAGAATTGATACTGCTGGTATGTATTCTAAGGATCAAAGATTCCTTGATGCTCCAATTGTTTTCCCAGATCAAGAATGGCAACCATCAAATCTTTATACAACAAATGGTCCACGTATTCACGAATTTCATAAGGAAATGTTTGCTAAAGTGACCTCTAAATATGATGTTATGACTGTTGGTGAAGTTGGTCAATGTTCCAAAGAAACTGCCTTGAAATATGTCTCTGAAAGAGAAAAGGAAATGAATATGATGTTTTTATTCGATACAGTTGAATGTGGTTGTGATGGTAAAGATAGATTCCGTTATCATGGTTTTACATTAAAAGATTTCAAAAATGCTATTTTCAATCAATGTGATTTCATTAAAGGTACAGATGCTTGGTCTACTGTCTTTATCGAAAACCATGATCAACCTCGTTCAGTTACAAGATTTGGTAATACTTCTACACCAAAATTAACTTTTAAATCTGCTAAATTGTTAACTTTATTACAAACCACTTTAACTGGTACTTTATTCATTTATCAAGGTCAAGAAATTGGTATGACTAATTTACCAAAAAATTGGGACGTTAGTGAATACAAAGATATAAACACCATCAATTACTGGGATGCTTTCAAAAAAAAATATCCAAATGATGAAACTAAAGCTAAAGAATTATTAGAACTTATTGCACTTTTAGCAAGAGATCATGCTAGATCTCCAGTTCAATGGGATGATTCAGCAAATGGTGGATTCACTACAGGTACACCATGGACTAGAGTTAATGATAATTATCCAGAAATTAACGTCAAGGCTCAAACTAATGATCCAAATTCAGTCTTGTCATTCTGGAAAAAATCCATTAAGGTTAGACAATTTCATAAAGATGTTTTCATTCATGGTGATTTTGAAATTTTAGACTATGAAAATGAAAAAACTTTTACTTATATTAAATCATCACCTGAATCAAAAGCTTATGTTGTCTTGAATTTTTCAAATGAAAATGTCGAATTTAAACCATTAATTGAAGGTGATTTGAAATTAATCAATTCAAATGTTGAAGATATCAAAGAAGGTGAATTGACTCCTTATGAAGGTAGAGTCTATCTAGTTCAATAAGACTCCGGATAGTTGATATATTGCAAAAAGAGGTAGCTAATAGATGTTAGTTAGATGACGCTTTTTTATGAATGGATATAATGAGGTTTTTCAATATATATAGTGATACATTTAAAGGATTTTGTAATAGATTGATAAATTCATGTAGTGCAATAAATATTGAAAAAGTAATCACCTAATAGATATCACCCTATTTGTGGCTTTCACTGTTCACATCATTCTGAATGATTATATGTATTTAGCCACTAAAAGTACTTCTCTGCTATATAATTTTGTTTTGTCACGTGACTAAAATACTTTGAAGTCTAAATTTAATATTAATAAATGCATCAAATATTTCTATAAGATGTTCATTCCACTATTCAAATAATTCTCTATCATTTCCTGTTGATAATTATATAAATTAACGTTTTTGAAAATTTTATGATATTTTATTTACATTTTGAAGTTAAATTAAAACTTAGTATATTACTAAACTTTTCTAAAATCTCTAATTATTTTTCAAATGAATAAATAGTGACTTAAAAACAATCTCATGTGAACTAGAACAGTTTATTACCGTACTTGATAGTTTTTTAACAGTTTTCAATTAGTTTTGTGTATTTTATACAATTTTTTATATTGTGTATCGGATATTCGCGCCTTCGGAGAAATCTATATACATCTGAGTCAAAGATCTGCTATTGTTTCCATATTAATAAAAGTATAACTTAAATATTCAGTTCATTAAGCTACAGAATCATCCAGTAATTCCAATTATTTAAACATTAATCTATACACAAGCAAAAATATTTTCTAAAATTATTATAATTCTGTAATTTGATTGCTAACAGGAGGTGAAGGAACACCATAACACATTGTAAATTGTGAATAAGGAGATAGACTATTTTTATTAATCTGTAGGTCATTAATCATATCAGTTTGAGGAGATTGAAGAGAATTTTGCTGTTCTGTTGCATCTTCGTTAATATCATCTGTATCTAACAAATATTCTATTGGATCTGGTTGTCTAAAATTTAATCTTTTGGATTCAATTAAATCTTGAATCTTACCGAAGAGTCTTTTTGGTAATTGAACTTCATGAGTTTTAAATCTAACAATCATTTGAAATATAGTATCAAGTTGATCCATGGCTCTTGCAGATTCACGTTGTATAGTGGATTGCATAGAGAATGAATATAATGAATCTGCAATTTCTAATAATTTATAACAAACACCAGGGGATCCATTTGATTCAAATGCAAATTCAGGTAAATCTTTTGTTTGAGTGAGGAAATCATGTGCAATTTTTATAGGAAATTTAACACTAAAACAATTTTCCATAGAATAATTTTGACTAACTAGATAATTCTCTGAAGAAATAAGCCATCCTAAACTTTGAAACCAAGATTTTGATAAAACAATGTTTAATTTTTGAGAATCACTTGCAATATTTTGTTCTAATTTCTTATTAAGTTTTACTTGCATCTGACCAATCCATTGTCTCTTCATATCAGTAGATTGATTTTGTAAGAAATCTTGAAACATTGATAAATCTGCATCTAATTTCTCATTATCATTATCAGATAAAAATAATTTGTGATTTATTTCTTGGAAAAATTGTTTTTCAGTTGCTGAAAACACTTCAACTAATTCTGTAAATCCAACTAATAATTCAGGATATTCTTCATCACGTAAAGATGGTAAATCCACAGTTGGATCTAACAGCACAGGAATTTTTTCTTGGAAACAAGTATATCTCTCGGTAACCAATAACATATAATAGATTTTTTTACATCTATGAATCTCTGCACTTGATTTTTTGTTGTATTGATCAGGGTCATGAAGCCCCAACATTTGAGCCATAGATATTGCTTCTCTCAAATAGACAATACCACGTTTTGTTCCTCCAGTTATATTCCCATAATACATATATAAGAAAAAACTTGAAAGTAATGTATCAATTGAAGGATCCATTTTCTCTTCAAACAAATATCTAATTCTTTTAGCTTCAAGAGCATATTCTTCAGCCTTTAAGGCATTATCAACATTCATCAGACCAGTTGCTGATTTCAGAAATCTTACTTGAACTGCAATTGTTGCACAAACTGCACAACAAAGAGCATACGCTGGTGCATTTTTTTCATCAATCTTAACTTTGCCATCTGTTGTATTTGTTTGACCCATAACTATATGATTATCAATGACTCTTGAGACAAGGTGTGCAACAGAAAGAACAGGCCAAAGTCCATAATACCATGTTTGATAAATTTGCAAGTATGGTAAAAGTTTTTCCAATGGAATATTACACGTTATTATATTGGCATCATTTTCACCGGTTGATTGAGGGTTATTCCTAATGTTTGAACAGTTATTATTTTGATTTGAGGCATTTTGAGAGGAAGTATTATGATTCACTAAGGATAATTGGCCATTATTTATCAAACTCACTATATTTTGCCTTGTCTTTTGCTTAATGTTCTTTGGTCCAGATTTTTGACGTACTCTTAAGTTTGTGCAATCAATATCATGATTGATACAATTAGTACATCTACCGTTCTTACTAGTTGAAATATCGCAACGAACTCTTCTGACAGAACAAGCATCACATGGTCTTGTATTTGTACGCTTTTTGTTAACTTTGTTGGTTGATTGGTTCTGAGATGAAGACATTTTGACACGACAGGTTCAACTGATTCACAACACTCTCATTCTCTTGTGGTATGTTTTATGATGCTTGATATCTATTCTTTCAAGTCTAAATGGTACGGCTCAACGTATCTAAAGCCTGTATTCCAATATTGTTATTTCAACACAATAGATAATACGACAACAATCTTCGTAAATCTGATAAAGGAAAACATTGTCCTTAAATACAAAAAAAACATGACTTCAGTTAAATTCTGGGGAAAAAAAAACTCCACTAGTTGCAGTGAACGGACAGTCTCACCGGGGAGAGCCACTGCCTGGATCCGCCTGGAGCTGCCGGCAGGGCTAGACGGGCTAGGCGGGTGTGTTCTGTCCAGGTCAACCAGGTCCTCACCTAGACCCTGATCTCCAAATTGTCCCAAAGAGGTAATAATCAAGCACGTGATCAGGAAAAAAGTTAGAAGCTATTGGTTCAACACCATTTTTTTGAAAAATTGGATCTTTGGCCGAGTGGTTTAAGGCGTTCGACTCAAGATCGAATATCGTAAGATGCAGGAGTTCGAATCTCCTAGGATCCATTATTTTTTAAAATTCCATATTTTTTTTGCGGCCACCGAATCCACTACTGGTACGACGGCTACAATGATACCAATGTTGTTGAGTTTCTTCGTTTCAATGGCACTTTGTAGCTCATGATCATTTTTTTAACTGGTTAAAAACCCACGGAGACCATCACAAGTTGGAATTTGGCTGTATTAATTGTGCAAAACTACGTGGTAATTCCGAAAAAAAATTATAGATCATGTTTGACACTTCTAGACGTTATCATTAAATAACGGTTTAGTTATACTTGGTTACATTAGTTTAAATTATCAATCTGGATATAATAAAACTGTAGGATCTAATTATGATTATTTCCTGTCATTAATTTCAATTTAATTAAGCGAAATCAAGTTTTCTCGGTGCTTTCAGTTCATCGGGTCGGCTGAGATACTCTTTTAGAAGCCTTTCTGAGTTGGGGAGTTCACGTGCAATTGTCACATTTACACTATTAATTATTCAGACCCATCACGATCCTTTCTGATAAACCCACATCTCGACCCATAACTAAATAATACCGTTGATGATTCAATTGATGCGCCAATTATTCAGGATCTATAAATTGAAATAAATATGTCCTTTTTAACAATTCTTCTTTTTTGATATTTTTTTATCTTTCAAAAACTAAAACAATATACCAACAATGCCATCACATTTTGATACTTTACAATTACACGCTGGTCAACAAATTGAAAAACCTCATAACGCTAGAGCTGTTCCAATTTATGCAACCACTTCTTATGGGTTTGATGACTCTCAACATGGTGCTCAATTGTTTGGTTTAGAAAAAGAAGGTTACATCTATAGTAGATTGATGAACCCAACTAATGATGTCTTTGAAAAAAGAATTGCAGCTTTAGAAAATGGTGCTGCTGCTTTAGCTGTTTCATCAGGTCAAGCAGCTCAATTCGTTGCAATTGCAGCTTTAGCTCATACTGGTGATAACATTATCTCAACTTCTTTCTTATATGGTGGTACTTATAATCAATTCAAAGTTTCTTTTAAAAGACTTGGTATTGAAACTAGATTTGTTAATGGTGATAATCCAGAAGATTTTGAAAGATTATTTGATGAAAAGACAAAAGCTGTTTATTTAGAATCAATTGGTAATCCAAAATATAATGTTCCAGATTTTGAAAAAATCGTTGCAATTGCTCATAAACATGGTATTCCAGTTGTTGTTGATAACACTTTTGGTGCTGGTGGTTATATTGTTCGTCCTCTTGATCACGGTGCTGATATCGTTGTTCATTCAGCTACTAAATGGATTGGTGGTCACGGTACTACAATTGCAGGTGCTGTTGTTGATTCTGGTAGATTCCCATGGAAAGATTATCCAGAAAAATTCCCACAATTTTCTCAACCTTCTGAAGGTTATCATGGATTAATTCTTAATGAAGCTCTTGGTAATTTGGCTTTCATTGGTCATGCCAGAATTGAAATCCTTAGAGATTTTGGTCCAGCTTTGAATCCATTTGGTGCTTTCTTATTATTACAAGGTTTGGAAACTTTATCATTAAGAGTTGAAAGACAATTAGATAATACTCTTGCATTAGCTAGACATTTAGAAAAATCCCCATATGTCTCATGGGTTTCATATCCAGGTCTTGAAAGTCATCCATATCATGAAAATGCAAAGAAATATTTGCATAATGGGTTTGGTGCAGTTCTTTCATTTGGTGTTAAACCATTGAAAACAGCTCCAGCTGATGTCTTTAAAGCTTCAGGTCCTCAAGTTGTTGATAACTTGAAGATTGCAACCAATTTGGCAAATGTCGGTGATTCAAAGACTTTAGTCATTGCACCATATTACACTACACATCAACAATTGAGTCATGAAGAAAAATTAGCTTCAGGTGTTACTGAAGATTTAATCAGAGTCAGTCTTGGTACTGAATTCATTGATGATATTATTGCTGATTTCGAACAATCTTTCAAGACTGTTTTCGGTGGTGATAATTAAAGTTTTCCTAAAATATAACGGGTTTTATATTAGGATGAAAAATTTAGATGAATTATTGAAAGTTAATGTTTTGACGTAGACGTAAATAGAATTAATCCTAAAAGTCATGCAATAATTGGGTCCTGCATTGTTACTAATTGAAGTTGTTCCTTTATAAGGTATAAAAGATTACATAACAAAGGCTCTTTGTTAACCCCAGATGGTTAAGATCTTCGGAAAAGAATCAGCTCATTTCTAAAATCGATCGATTTTCCATCCGTCAAACGACGGCTGTATAGAGATTGAGTTTGTTATATAAAGGAGGCTCAATCCTTGTTATTTTTATGGAAGGAATTGTATTGATAATTCTTCCGATAATCAATTGAATTGATAGAGAAGTGTTTGAATTCATATTGATCCTTAAGTATTGATTGAAGATTATTTAACGATCCCATTGGCAGCCATCAAACACCAATAACGAGCCAAAGAAGACAATGGAGCGATTACAGAGTCCCTAGAATCAACTAAAGATCACTACAACTGTACAATAGTTCAATCAACTTCAATAACATTCATTATATCAACCTCCATAATAATAGCCCTATAGCTATTACGATGCGTCCCATACCCATCAAAACTTCCAAAAAGGGTAATTTCCCCATTGGGAGAATTATCAGTGTTGCCTCAAAGGAGTAAAAGAGGAGAAGATAAACTTTACTATATAAAGTTCGAACTAAACGTTTGAGATCCCTCTTTCTACCCCTCGAGCTGTTGAGCAGATGAGATGAGATTGATAAGTTTTCATTATGTGTCAAAACTATTTGAGTACAAAGCAGAAACATTTTAATAACAAAACACAAGTACCAAAACAGTAGTACATTGAGATCTCTTTTGGGTGGCAATTTTCATCCTCACTCCGAGGCTGTATGAAATTCCCAGGAAAGACAAAAAAGAAAACCCGCGGACTCATCCAATCAGAGCTCTCTTCTAAACATCACTGTCTTTTTTTTTCAACATTAACATTTGGGACGGACGAAGAATACATAATTTGTGGGAAGAAGGATAGCAAGCTTACAGAGGGATCTCAAAAGTGGCAAGAAAAAGAGGAACGTGGATGCAGTGACTAAAGATACAAGATGACATCAATAGTCTTTGAGGTGAAGTTAATGGCTGGTTTAATGATCTTTAGGCACCCTGAAATGTTAATCATTAGCTGTGGATTTTGTACTGTAAGAGGTTTGACAAGGTTGTCCATTTCTACCACCCAACCAAAGACGTTTTCTTGCCACAGATGTTCCGTTTGTCAATCTTTTTAGCTTAGCACTGTTTCAAAGATTAAGTTTGTACTTTTGATCTCGGTTCTTATTCGTTCATAGAAGTTTTATTCATACGCATGTCCACAGTAACATTTCATTAAATGTCTTTTCTTTTCACTATGGAAACTTAGGAAGTTATTTTGTTATTCGTTAAAATTTTCTAAATCTGGTCACAACATCATAAAGTGATCTACAAGATGTGGAACCATTTATGTCAAAGGGTACTTAAATTCAAGCTCTAAAGTCCAGAATTGCTGGTTGATTATAGTTTTCCCTTTAAACTTCAATTCTCACCTTGGTTTTCATTGATCCCTTAAAAACTTCTATAGGTACATGTCTTTTTTGTCTTCGGAGATGACTTTGATTTTCAAGACCAAAATTTATCTTCGCTGTTAAGCTACTTTTCAACATCAACAGGTTTAAGAGATGGTTATAGAGGTCTATAACTTCAATCTTTAATTTGTTAAAAAGTTCATAATGGTATTCTAGTCAATTACTAGATTTATATCCCCGGATTTTAAGCACATTTTTTGCTTTGTTGATTGTCTCAGCTTCTGAATTCTGAATGGTTCTTTATACATTACGAACTATTGATATGATTCCGCGTTACCGGGACGCTCGTAAAGTTGGAAATTTTGGACATTATTTTTAGAAGGAGCTAGAGGGAGAATCGGTATACACACAGAGAGAGTTTCAGCCCGCTTTCTCTCTACTGGGAGAGGAATATTGGTTAGGGCTCAGGAATCAAGACGGTGTATAGGGTATCAATTCAAAGTTATAGTGGTTTTGGATTTGAGAGAGTAGTTTTAAAGCTATAGGATTGATTTGATTGAATATAAGTTCCATTCAAAGAGTTATTAGGGGAGATTGAATGTTGTAGAAAGTTATTGGCTCGAGAGATTAGTAGTTGAGAGAGCAAAGTGATATTCCATTGCTCGAAAGCTGGGTCATCAATGCTGAGAGAAGATATGTTTCGAAGTATGTATCGAATTATAGCCAACTATGACAAGCGAGAGTTTTGTGTCATCCGTCATCGCCAAAGAAATGGAACCGAGATTCTGAATCATAATCACAAACATAATCAATTTAAAGAATTACCATAGAGGTAATACCTACGTAGCTCAGCTATAGAATCAATATATTTACCGAGAGCCTCACTGATCCCCTCATAGCCTAACTCATATTAGGGTTAAAAACTCAACAATATTAAAGTTTTGCAAAAGAATATAATAAAGTCCATGGCCCTGATCTCGAAAAAAAAAGTTATCTATTCCATCAGTTGATAGATTATTAGCTAATTCCTTAAACGGAGTTGATGAAAATCGACAAAGACAGTAAAGTACGTGGGACCTGATCTACTAATACGAAGAGTAGCCAAGTAGCCAACAGAAGCCAAATCGTGGAGGGACAAGTGGCAGAGATGACACCTACTAGTTGAATTAAGCCAGTTGGAGGATTTCTTCAAAGGTGCCAAACATGAAAAAAAGGTGTAATCCCGGGAAAGGAGGACACACTAAGGAGTGCGCCAACCACTGATCGTATAGATAAGACATCAAGGACAAACTGTAGGTGAATTGTAGGTTACTAAACGAGCCCTGGAGGTTCTATGTATTGAAGATAGTTATTAAATAGTCAACTATTAGAATAATAAACTATTCAACTTATTTATTCCTATATTCTCTTTATATTTAGCCGTCCCATGTCCAAAAATCAATTTGTTCTCTCGCAGCCATTTAAGGTTTTTAAAAAAAAACGTAGTACCAATTGTCTGTGGACAAACGATGTCCCCTATATGCGAAACTTGCTTCTAATTTCCACTGGGACATTTACACAACTCATCTCTGAGAACGCTTCAAAAGAAGATTGAAATCCCAAAATATCAAAACTGCATATTTATAAATGTATCAAGTTTCGCCATAATCTCGACGCCAATACACTTTTCCCATTTTAAAGCCCTTGATAACTCAGTGAATCAATCACTTTGAACACAAATTTATTTTCTCTCAAACTATTTATTCCAGACTTATTTGACTTTTTTGTCCAACCTCAAAAGTCTCCTCAATACGTACTAAAAAAACTTATTATACTGATTTGATGTCTTGGACGGATAACAATAACTACAATCAAATATTGATAAATTCTGGTTTAAATACTCCAATAACTTCATTTCAAAATCAAAATAAGAATATTGTTCAAGAGTTGAATTCAAAATTATTGAATAATAATTCTTCTCAGTTATTTGGTAGTCAATTAGGTGCAAATTCTGGATTTAATCAAATTCCTGTCAATTATAGTGCACCTTCAACGGTTTCATCTGTCTCATCAGAATCAACTGGTGAATTTAATAGAACAACAACTCCAAAATCTTCAAATATGGGTACTCAAATTGATAATTATTTTGCTAATGAAAATTCAAGAGTTTCATCAAATTTTTGGAATTTAAATGATTATAATTCAAATAAAAATTTAGATGATTCTCAATTAAAGACAAATATTTTACAATCAGAAGTCCAATTTAAAAATACTACTGAAGAGGAAACTTTTCTACAAAATCAAGCTAATCAATCTTTAAACAATGATTTATGGAATACAAATTATCAATTACAAAATAATAACAACCTTAACAATAGTTCATCTGATATTAATCATTCAAATAGTAATCAAAGCCTATTTGACTTGATGAAATACGGATATTCTGGTTTCAATGCAAACAGCAATAATCAGAATTATATCCCTAATAACGGTATGAATAACACCCAATTCTCCAACAATAATAACAACTCAAATCAAATTCATGGTTTAAGTTACACAGCATCAACAACACCTTTACCTTCTACTCCTTTATCAAATACATCACCTGAACAAATGTCCAATAACCTAAGTACTCAATTCCAAATTCAACAAGACCTAGTACAACAACAACAACAACAACAACAAGCTCAGCCACAACAAAGTTGTTCAAATAACACACAAAATCTATTACAAAATTATCAACAACAACAAAAATATTTAGAACAATTACAACAACAACATAATCAACTAATTCAAAACCCCTTATTCATACAACAACAAGCTCAACTTGTTTCTCAACAATTACAACAATTACAATTACAATTACAAATTCAAAAACAACAAATTGAATCAAATAATTTACATTTGTTAAATTTACAACAAAAAGATCCACAATCATTAGATAAATTACCATTAACTGAAGAAAATTTAATTAAATTACAACAATCTCCAAAAATTCCAAATTCTGATACAAAGGCAAATTCTACAACAAATTCAAGTGGATTAGGTGAAAATAAATCAAGTGTTAATACTGAATTATACAAGACAGAATTATGTTCAACTTTTACTAAAACAGGTTCTTGTCCATATGGTAATAAATGTCAATTTGCACATGGAGAAAATGAGTTGAAATTGGTTAATCGTGGTTCAAAATACAGATCAAAACCCTGTGCCAATTGGTCTAAAACTGGTGCTTGTAGATATGGGAATAGATGCTGTTTCAGACATGGTAATTAAATAGGTGTTGTGTTTGTGATTTTTTTTGCTGAAGTTCATGGGGAATTAATATAGAGAGAAAAGCTTTTATTCATATTGTTCAGTCAATGATATTATATTGATGTTCAATATTCATGTTGATTTTATTTTCATTTTTTGTTTTATATTTATATATTATATTTTATTTATTTGTTAATGACCTCTATTTATCTACATTCAGTTTTGTTTTTACCATTTTCTACGATTTAATGAATGTTTTGAATAATGAGAATACAATTGTACTTTTGTAGGAGATATAACCTCTTGAATCCGTTGATAATTAGTAATTATTTGATTTAATCATAGTCGTTGATTATAAGCTGATCATGTGTGAAAAATTCACAAATTTTTATATATATAATGACACGTTAATCCTTTTAACGAAAATGTTCTTGAACAAATATCAACTATACACGCATTAATCAAAATGGTGAACTCTTATGGTCTAAAGGATTCAAACTTATTCAAACCCCTGAAAGTTGGTGACATCACTTTGAGCACAAGAATTGCATTGGCTCCATTAACAAGAGGTCGTAATGATGATGAATTCGTCCCAAGTGATTTAACAACAATTTATTATGATCAAAGATCCAAAAGATCAGGTACTTTGATAATCACTGAAGCTATTTTGATTTCATTAATCTCCTCGGGTCAATATCAACCACCTGGTATTTTCACTTCAAAACAATTCACACAATGGTCAAAAATCATTGAAGCTGTTCATAAGAATAAATCATTCATTTTCTTACAATTATGGGCATTAGGAGGTATGGCTGATGCTGGTAGATTGAAAGCTAAAGGATTGAAATTCTTAGCTCCAAGTGATGATGTTTATATTAATGAAGAACAAGAACAACAAGCTAAAGAAGCTGAGAATCCTTCACATGGGTTAACAATTCCTGAAATTAAAAGTTATATAAATGATTACGTTGTTGCAGCAAAGAAATCTATCGAATTGGGAGCTGATGGTATTGAACTTCATGGTGCTAATGGATATTTAATGTTCCAATTTCTTTACACTTCTTTAAACAAAAGAACTGATCAATATGGAGGATCTATTGAAAACAGAGCTAGATTTGTCTTGGAAGTTATCGATGCTGTTGGTGAAGCCATTGGATATTCTAAAGTTGGATACAGATTATCTCCATATTGGAGGTTTGAAAGTTGGGTTAGTGGAGGTAAAACTGAATTTTTCGAACCAAGTACAATTGCAGTATATTCATATATCCTAAGTGAATTGGAAGAAAGAAGAAGACAGGGGAAAGAATTAGCTTATATTCATATTGTTGAACCAAGAGTCACTGACATATCTGAGAATAATGAATGGATTTTCCAAATTTATAAAGGTGTTATTATTAGAGCTAGTGGATATGCTGAAAATCCAGAAAAGGCTAAAGCAGACGCAGATTCATATGATAAAACAGTGTTAGCATATGGAAGACATTTCATTTCAAATCCTGATTTGATCAATAGATTAGAAAATGATTGGCCATTGAATGATTATGATAGAAATACTTTCTACACTCCAGGCCCAGAGGGTTTCATCGATTATCCAGAATTTAACCAAAATTAAAAAAATATGACGCATACAGTAGTACAATAGACAATGAATACAGTCATAATAGAGTAGCCTGATGGCCTTGTAGTTTGTTCAATATCTCGTGAATTAACGATATATTCAATTCGTGTATAGCGGGAATCTCCATTTTCGTCTTTTGTGGAAATGACACAATTTCTCAATTTGTTTTGAGGTCCCAAGACCCTTGGTGATAAATTAACGACAAGATTCTTAATATTGACTTAAAAACATTTTACTTTTGATGTAACACTCACTGGGAGACCAATTAATATCCTAATGAATCATCTCTTTTGAATATCCAGAGTTCTAATCATCACTTATTTGGTATCTCTTGTTGATCAGACAGCCAAATTACTGTGGCTGAAGAAATCGGCGGACTTCTGCCGTTAAACTTTAGCTTAGTCAAGTTCGTAAAGTGCTATCAAAAGAAGATACTAAGGGTAAAAAAAAAACTGTAACTGATTGTACTATAAAATGATTCACATATCCAAGATAAGAATGCTGTAATAGCTGTATCAATATCTCATCAAAACCAATGTCTGATTCAAAATCTTTTAAAACAGAAATTAACGAAACTAGTGATAACGATCTTATCAGACAGAATTTCGATATTCCAGAAGACTTACAAGCTCAATTAACAACTGAAGACTATGAATTCCTCCAGATAAAACAAGTTCCTCAAAGATGGTATCAATGGTTTGCTGTAACAGACACCAAAGCTGAGAAAAAATTAGTTATTAAACTAGATCTTCTTATACTTGTCTATCTTTTCCTTTCATCTTTTGTGAAAACTTTAGACTCTTCAGCTGTTAGTTATGCTTATGTTTCCGGTATGAAAGAGGATTTGAAAATGTATGGTAATGAGCTTACTTATCAAAGTTCTTGTTACATGGCTGGGTTCATTGTTGGTCAAATTCCATTGACAATGTTGGCTACAAAGTTACCAATTCATTTATACTTACCTATTATGGATTCCATCTGGGCTGTTTTCACCTTGGTTATTTATAAAATTGATAATTATCATCAATTATATGCATTGAGATTCTGTGTTGGTCTCTTGGGTTCATTTTTCTTTCCTACGGTACAATGGATTTTAGGATCTTGGTATACAAAGAACGAGCTAACCAAAAGATCAGCATTGTACTTTTGTGCTTCACAAGTTGGTGGTATGTCTGCAGGTTATATCCAAGCTGCTGCTTATAAGCATCTAAATGGGTTACATGGACTTAAAGGTTGGCAATGGTTATACATTTTGGCCTTCATTATTACAATTCCTATTTCACTTTATGGTATCTTTACATTACCAGGTCTTCCAGAAAAATGTCATAATAAACTATTGACTCCAGAGGAGATTAAATTGGCTAGATTGAGAATGATTAGGGAGGGAAGGACTTCAAAGGACAAATTCACTATTTCAACATTGATTCAAACTTTTAAAGGTTGGAGATTTTGGTCTCTTGTTATATTTGCAATTTTCTTTAGTCAAGCAGACGGTATTAGTTCAAATAGTGGATTGCCTTTATGGTTGAAAGCTAATGACTATTCAGTTTATCAAATAAACACCATCACAACAGTTATACCAGCAGTGACGATTTTCTTCTCATTACTCAATGGTGTTATTGTTGATAGTTGGAAAGATTCACATCCTTATATAATTGCATATGTTGCTGTGTTGAACTTATTATCGGGGATATTACTAACAATTTGGAATATAAGTAGAGGTGGGATCTTATTTGCATTTTTCCTTTCTGGTACTGCTGATAGTATTGCTGCTGTGTTATATTCTTGGGCAAACATTATTTGTTCTGAAAACTCGCAAGAAAGAGCTTTGACTTTAAGTACTATGAATACCCTAGGTAATACTTTCGGTGTTTGGGTCCCATTGTTTGTATGGAAAACTGTGGATGCTCCTAGATATTTGAAAGGTTATTCTTACAACATCGCATTAGATGCTATGATGTTGATCTTGTTAGTACCATTGACACATCTTTATAGAAGATCACAGAGACAAAATAATATTGAAAAAATAGATACTGAGTCGGAGTGAATACTCAACTTTACAACTGTTTTTATAAATAAAATGCAAGGACTTTTAATCATAACGACATTAAACAATATTTCTAATATGAGCTTTCAGCTTTACTCTGTAGTGATCTAACAAGCATTCTATAATTATCTCTCACTTTGACACTTTGCCCAAATCTGTTGTTTCGTTTCTCACTAAATTGGAAGAAAAGCTCTTTATATAATTTAGCATCTTTACTATAACTTAGATATTTATCTTCATCATAAAAAACTGGATTATCATAATTTATTAGAGTTGGAGCCGGTTTGTATGTCTTGTATAAATATGAAGTTGTAGCTTGGTTTAGAGACTTGCAAGTCAGCGTAAGGTTGAGTGTACTGTTTTTGTCACAAAATTTGACTAGTTCAGATGAGAGAATCTCTGTTGGTAATCTATCAAGCATTATGATGATTCTTTTGGAGTATTTTTTTTCAAGATGAAGGAACCCTTCAAAAGTAAAAGAGTAAAGAACTCATTTCAAATAAAATATTTCTTAATATTTGAGCCTCAGTATGAATTCCATCGGGTCCTCGAGCCTCGAGACACGGTCATACTGCAAAATTCGATTCTCGGGTGTTTACACTTTGAAAAGTTTTTTTGGGTTTGATGTGGTTCGGAACATGTTTAGATCGATCTGATAATTTTGATTAAATTGAAGAGACAATTAGAAACTACTCACAAGCTAAATCAAATAAAGGTTTATTAAAATAATATAGATGTTGCTATATAGCTTTGAAGTGATGAAATGCAAAATTATAGAGAGAATATTAGTGTGAAAATTGGAAAAATTCGGTCTTATTACCCTTCCAACCGTTTGCTGTCAAATTTTCAGATTGTTGTGGATTTTGATTGTACTTTCTTAGTTTTGACTTGTTTCTTTTGACATAGTAGAGCTTTGTTAGAGCTAGTAAAAGAATTAGAATAATGATTATGATGAAGAGAAAGAATGAACCTCTCTTTAAATTTGGAAGATAGTCTGCTTTATAAATAACACTTGAGATCATATAACCAGCATCAATGAACATCATAAATAGTGCTGCACTTATAGCTCTTTTGGTATTTGAAGGAGAGTTTCTGGAAACCCAACTTTGAAGAATTGCAATTATGTTTGGTGCTGCTAGTGCTAAGGAGCATACAATATAAGAGCCCAATGAACTGTATATAGAACCTGGCCACCAAATCATGAAACAAATTAAAGGAAGTTGCCAAATTGCAAAAATCATTGAGATTAAAGTGCGTTCATTAGCAAACTGTGATATTTTTGTGATTGAAAGTAAAAGAATCATGTGTGTAATTCTCCAAGGCATTCTGAAAGAGTATCCTGCGATTGATGTATAGTATCTGAACCTTCTAATACATAACAAAAGATAAGTTTCATAAGTGTTGAATGGTATGAATGCAATCAAGGCATTGAAATAAATTGGATATAAATCATAATCCAAGATTGATTTGACAAATTCTGAAATGGAAACAAAGCTATGATTATTACTTAGCCCCTTGGAAGGATCATCTCTTAATACACTATTAATTTGAATTTCCTTTTGTCTTTCAGTTAAAATTTCACGTTGCCATTTATGCTTTTGAGATAATGAAGCTGGTAAGAAAAATGCAATGATTATAGTTCCAGCTAATGGAACAACACCTTCCATTAAGAATAAGAATCTCCAACCTTCCATAATCCAAGGACCAGGTGTTAATTCAATTCTCACACATGCAAATATCAAATAACCAGAAAATATCTCAGCAATAGTTCTAATTACCCAAAGACATGCTAATCTCATAGTTAATTGATTAGCTGTATAAAAATATGATAGATATAAAACACAACTTGGAATGAACCCAGCACCAACAGCACCCATACCAGCTCTTATACCAATAGCAGTACTTGTTGAATTGAACAGAGCACACAGAGCACCAAGTGCACAATATATGGAGAGTATAACTGGTAACCAAATATGAAGACCAATTTTTTTTCCAATAAGTACTGAAGGAATAGCAAATGCAATTTGACAAGCTCTTTCAGCGTATAAAATATTGTGGATATCAGGAGAAATAGTTAAAGCTACACCAAAGGCAGCTGAACCAGATGAAAAATATCTCTCAGGTCCTGAATCTTGGGTTCTATAGGTGTAGGTATCCAAATCAATATCATAAGCCATACCACCTCTTACAGCATCTGCGAGGTTAAGTTTGTTCAATTGGAACCCAAAGAACATCAACCCAACCATGATCATCACTGTTAAGTCTAGTTTTCTAAGCGCCCTGTTCTCTTCCTTCCTTTCCCACATAGTTCTAGGATTGAAATACTGAATGTTCTCATATTGAACATTGGCATATGAACTAAACCACCATTCTGAGATGAATGCGTCTAAGAATGGATTGGTATTATGGCGCTTAAGTTGTTTATCGTTTGTTTCCAAAGTGTTTAAATCAGCAGAAGTTGCATTAGTTAAATGGTTTCCTTCAACACTGGACTCTTCGTCACCTCTGTTGAATAAGTTCGATGTCATTGTTGAAGTATCTTGATATCCAAATCCAAATTCAAACCAGCTACAGATGTTCATTGAACCTTCTTATATACAGAAGATCTCTCAGCAATACAAGCTTTTAGAGCTTTTCAATACCTCCACTAGCGTTGCATATGACACTTAATAACCAATAAAGAATATTTTTAGCTATAGCCAATCTTGGTGATGACCTTAGAATGACACATTAAAGAGGCTATTAATTAAGTTTCGAAACGTTCTTTCAAGCACAATGATATAATAAATAACACATGTATGGAGCTTTAAATAACCATACTAGGATTCTGATTGGCTGAGTTGTGGCATATTTTACGAGTATTGTAGTGCAAATTACCACGATTTGCGACTGGGCAGGACTGAAATCTCTTGGGCCCCTTAAAAGTGTTACAGAACCCAGATAAATTGCTTCTATTATACAGCCTTTCATTTTGGTGAAGTGGAAACACACTAAAATAGGAGGCTCATAAGCCTCTTTCCAGATGATGAGATGAAAATCGGTGTAGTATGGGTTAAACAATATATATAATCGTTACTTTTGTAGTGAACAGCTAGGTCATCCTGAAATCGTATAGCCATCAAGGATTGACTATTAGTGATTAACTAGCTCGCTATTCCACCAACATTGCTACTTCTTTTCTTGAATTTTGACCCCAGATGCAATTAAATCTTGAAACTGCCATTCGGAAACGTGCACAAGAATACGTCCCTGCATAAACTCTGTAGACTTCCCGATTGGGAAATCAATGGGTACTTCACATTGAATATGGTGATAAGTGTATGAATTCTTTAATCAATACTTTGGCTTTACTATCTACATCATTCCAGTAAACCTCAAATCGGGTTCAAGTTGTCTATTTGGGAAACCACCAAAAAGAGTTTAAGCTTCCTTTCAAGGGATCCGGGCTCCATCTTATCGCTTTGTAATTATTTGACTCATCCTTATTGTTACACAATGGAAGCCGCGCGTGATAATGTTTGTTTTGAAGAAGAGCTATTAAATAATAATCATATATTACAAATTGATATCTAGATCAGATTAGATATATAAGCAACCGTTATCCGAGTTGTAAAAGCCGTCACTGATCCCTTTTGAATCAAACCAAGAAGTACTATGTCAGTCATTATACGTCCAGTTGAAGAATCAGACCATGATGAATGGTTTAGACTCTGGAAGTTATATCTAGTGTTTTACAAAGCTACATTATCTGATGAGATTGGTGAAGCTACATTCAAGAGAATACTTGATCATAATGTGAAGATGTGGTCAGCTTTAGCTATCAACCCTGAAACTGATAAACCAATTGGATTAGTGAATTATTTTAGTCATATTCAAACTTGGAACACCAAAGATAAGATCCTTCTTAATGATCTTTATGTTGATGAAAATGCTAGAATCAAAGGTGTTGGTAGAAAGTTGATTGAATATGTTTATGAAAGGGCTGATGAACTGGATGCACCTGAGGTTTACTGGAACACAGACTTTGATAATCATAGAGCTCAATTACTATACACCAAAGTTGGTGTGAAAACAGGGAAACTATCTTACAAGAGAGTGCTATAGCTATTTATATAGACTTTTAATATATATTATAAGACCAAACTACTAGTAAAGGGATTTGTTTTACTGTATAATGAATGTTTGATCTACATAAAACTTAATTAAAAACAGATAGCAATCAGTAGATAATTCCTCGAAATCTACCCTTCAACAATTTTTTTTTAAAAGAGTAAAGATGTCAGAACAAATAATAATAAGACCAATTGAAGAGTCTGATTTTGAAGAATGGTCAAGATTATGTATATATTTCCTTCGCGAGTACAGCAAATATGAATACACAAAAGAAGCAGCTAAGGAAACTTTTGAACGATTCATGAATCCAAATGAAAAAATAGGAGCTGCATTAGCTGTCGATACCAAAACAAATAAAGTCATTGGTTTTACAAATTTCATCGCTCAACCTCAAGTATGGAGTTCTAAAGAACTGATATTGATGCAAGGACTTTATGTTGATGAAAATATTCAGGCTAAAGGAGTTGGTAGACGTTTAATGGATTTTATTTTCCAGTATGCTGATAACAATGGAACTCCTGAAGTATATTGGAATACTGATCATGATAATCATCGAGCTCAATTACTTTATACTAAAATTGGAGTTCCTACAGGTCAAGTCTCCTACAAAAGAAATCCTAAATAGTTTAAATATATTATAATTATGCTCTAAATCTCTTATTACCTAAATTTGCTTCATTAGATTTCCCCTGTGTAATTCTCCAGTCATTTTGATCTTTTGTAAATTTATTAAATAATGGAACAATTTTTTCATTCCTTCTCTTTTGATTACTTGCAGCTCCATTAACTTCGAAAAATTCAGGTGATGTTTCAACTAACCATTGAGGTTCAATAACTGTAACATGAACCAAATATTCTTTTGTTGTATTTAAAATGGAATTATAAACCACATACTGTGGATTATTACGAAGTGAACTTGAGGGATGAATATAAACTTGAGTCTCTTCAGCAAGTGTTTTATAACCTTCTTGTGCATCTCTTTTAGCAATATTTTTGAAAAACCCTGAACATAAAGCTTTTCTAACAGAATTTGTATTAGCACCACAACTTATGATTGGATATTTAAATCTCTTGAATATCTGAATTAATTGATTCCTTACATCTTGAGCTCTTTTCAAACTTCTCTCTTGAATGAAGTTCTCTTGACACCATTGTTTTGAATAATCATTATTTACCCAAGCATTATAGACATTTAAATAAGTTAAATGATCACCATGTGGATGATTAAATCTAGCTTTTTTCTTATCAGCTAATTCTTGTTGTTGTTTTGGTCTATGGAAAAGGTTTGGTGTAGATAAAACTGCAAATATGGTGATCATCTCATCTGAACATTTATAATGAATTGATTCAATTAAAGTTTTCGAAATTGTTGGATCAGCTGGTATATTGACAAGATTTCTTCCAATTGATGTGATTCGTGATTCATCATCAATGGCTTTCAAATAATAAAGATCATTTAATGATAACAGAATTGAGTCTCTAGATGGAGGATCCATAAATTCAAAATGTAACAAATCATTTATCCCTATTGCTTTCAACATAAGAATAACATTACTCAAATTTTGTCTTTGAATCTCTGGAATAGTGGCCGGTAACATTTCATTCTTAAATGCAAGCTCAGTGTATAATCTAAAACATTTACCAGGTCCTGTTCTACCAGCTCTACCAGCTCTTTGATTGGCTTGTGCCTGAGAGATAGGACTAACAACCAATGAGTCCATACCTAATTTTGGATCATAAGCATTAATTTTAGCAAAACCTGGGTCAATGACATAATAAATACCATCAATAGTAAGGGAAGTTTCAGCAATATTTGTGGCTAAAATAACTTTTCTCGATCCTTTTGGTGTTGGCTCAAAAATTCTAGATTGCATTTCTGATGGAAGGGCAGAATAAACAGGTAAAATGATTAGTTCTGGAACTGAAGGACCTAATGCTTTCATTCGTTCACCAAGAACTTGTGATGATGTTTCAATTTCTTCTTGACCTGTTAAAAACACCAAAATATCACCTTCTGGCTCTGAAACATGGATTTGAATAACAGAATCCAATGCAGCAGCAAGATAATCTAATTCTGGCTCCTTGGTATAAAGTATCTCAACAGGGAAAGTTCTACCAGGAATTTCCACAACAGGACAATTGTTGAAATAATTTGAAAATTTACCAGCATCTAAAGTTGCAGATGTCACAATAATCTTAAGATCTGGCCTTCTAGAAGCTGCTTGTTTTAATAATGCAAACAACACATCTGTAGCAATTGTTCTTTCATGGGCTTCATCAAGCATAATAACAGAATAACTTGACATATCTGGGTCTGCTAATGCTTCACGCTGTAACATACCATCTGTCATATACTTAATCATAGTGTTTGGACCAGACTTGTCGTCAAATCTAACTGTATAACCAACTTCTTGTCCAAGCCTACAACCAACTTCTTCAGCAACTCTTTTGGCAACTGATTGAGCAGCAACACGACGAGGTTGTGTACATCCAATTACACCATTTCTTGAAAATCCATCTTCATGGAGATATTGAGTCAGTTGGGTGGTTTTACCTGAACCTGTTTCACCAACAATAACAATGAATTGATTGTCCTTCACGGCTTGCATTAATGTGGATCTCATACGGAACACAGGTAATGATTCTCTTTGTTCCTTCATACTCAAATTGGTTCTCTTACCATACGAAATATTTTTATTCTTTTGTCTCTGTAGTTCTAATGTACTCTCCTCATCAAGTTCTGGTGTACCAGCTAATGGATCAGCATCGGTGCTCTTTGCATTCTTCTCTTTAGCCTTTTTCTCTCTTTCCTCCTTCATCTCTTTGAGTTTTTGCTCTCTACGTTCTCTTGCAAGAGCTGAGCCACTCATTGCAGCTCTATTCAATGAACCTTCCGGTAATTTAACAACTTTTGCCGGTGTGAGTTTCTCTGTTTCAATATTCATCCCTGCTAAAAACGGTGGAACAGAATGTTTTAATTCAACATCAAGCTCTTCTTCAGCTTGGAGATTATCATCATCGTCATCATCGTTTCCTTCATTTTCTAGTTCTGGGTAATCTTTAGCTGAAATAGCACCAGATGCTATCAGCTGTCTGATTTCCCATCTTTCAGGTGAAGTTAGTCTTCTCTTGACGGTTGTGTTGACATGCAATTCTCTACCTCTTTTCTTTTCAGATCTAAAATCCTCAATCTCTTCACCTGTGAATTGATCGACATCCTTGAGAGATAGACCAATACGGTTACCGTCTATTTTAGTTACTTTAACGTACACATCTTGATCTCTCTTCAATACATCAGATGGATGATCTATTCTGGACTTGCTGATGGATGATATATGAACAAGTCCATCGACACGGCCTCGCACACCATATAATCTAATAAACGCACCAAAATTAGTCAAATTGGCTACTCTTCCTTGATATATTTTGCCGAACATCACTTCATTATCTAATGGTCCTCTGTCTCTATACTCCTGTTTTCTTTCATATCGAGGTGGACTTCGTGATCTTTGCCGTATTCCAGGAATTTTCACATCATCAGTTTCTTCTTTTTTAAAATCTTTCCAAAGACCTACCAAGTTTTCGCCATCATTTTCTTCTTTTTTGATGGCATGGAAATCGTTAGGTAACGAGAGAACATTATCAAGTTGGGAACCCTTTTCAACCTTCGGTATCACGGCACTACCAACTTCTTCTTGCTTCACAGCAGCAGTTGAGCGACCTTTCAATATGTCTAGCTTCGAGTATATGTGATCTATGAAGTCTGAGCTGAACTCAGCACCCATCTCCTCTAGTGATGATTTGAAGTCACCAAGTGAACTGGATTCATCGTGCAGATTAATCACAAAGTCAGCAACCTCTTCTTCATCAACACCTGCGCTTTTCAAAATCTCTTCTTTGATGCTAGACAGAGACTGCGGATTGGACATTTCAGACCGGTTCCCTTAAGCGTTTGTTGTTGTTTAATGTATCTCATCTCATCTTAATGTATAGAAATTTCTATCTACTAAAAATCTCTGAGCTTAGTCAGCACAGTACTTAGAATGCTCTTTTGTAACTACACTAACTTCAATATATCTACAAACACTATTTGAAAACATAACTTTATGATTAGAATTTATCGTACACGGCATCTCTCAGCTGAGTTTAGAGATCAACTTCTCTTATACCATCTTTGCTAACAACTTTAACCTAAAAATTCTAGTTAGTAAATCTTTCCCTTTAATCAAAGAATAAAAGACACATACAAAAACCCCCTTAAAGTCAATTGGCATTCTTGTTTCCAATTCTTTGAGACATTTCTTAAGTAAATCTAATCCTTCTTCTGTGGTGAAATCTGGTCTATAGTGGCGATCCAATAGTGAAAATGTGTAAAAGGCGGCGTAACCATGTGCAGCATATGGCATCTCAGCATTTGTACCCAAGTAATCTATCCAATTCAATGATGGTTCGTCTTTCTTGTCATCGTAACCTGCAATGAGTACATTGACTTGATATGGTTTCTGAAACGTTCAGTTAGTATATTGTATCCTTAAAAATATTCACCAATCCCGTTCTAAACTTACTCTTGATCTTAATGATTTAGCCAATTCATTTCTGGTAAAACTTGCAATGGCTTTAGGGCTGAGTTCAAAATTCTCACGGATTCCATATAGTTGTATATTAGCTTGAATGTATTCTGCGAATTGCACTATAAACTTGTTAATATCACCCAGATCTTTAGCCGAAGAAACAATCACAATCACATACCTGTATCACCAGATTCACCTGTATAGGCAATAAGCGCATGATCACTTAAAGCTCTTGTTTTATCATCATTTGCTTGTAAAACAGAGATACCTCTTGTAGCTGCCTTTGAAGTGGCGATAATAACTGAATCGCTCACCTTAATACCTAATATAATATCCATTGTGTTTCTGTATCTATAGTCTCAGTCTCTGATAAACCGGTATTCCCAATTGACAATGACAATAAATCTCAGCAACAATTGAAAGCACTCGACAATATGACTTAAACCTCAATGATTTGGCCATCAGGCTCTGAATTCTCATGTTGATTTTCTCGAAATTTGGTAAAGGCCAAAAATTATATAATCAGTGCTGGCCCTTATCAAATGCGTCACTTACCGATTGTGAGATTCTTCGCGTAACCAATACGCGTCTTGAAATAACCAAAATACCATAATCAATCTATCGATTAAAACAGCTAGACGTTAGTTCAAGAGCTATCACAAAGTCTGTCGAGATGCCAGTGTTCCAAAATGAGCCAGTAGAGACTCTACACCAGCCAGCGACTTCTTCTGCTTCTTCATCTCCAATAAATCCAAACATGAGCTCAAGAAATAAAGACTTGATCTCTTCTCCTACACGTCCAGGTGGTATACCATTAATAAAAGGTCTAGGTGACCAAGAAGCTGCTCTTAATAGTGATGATAACACAGAAGACTTGTCAAGACTAATAGCTAAACCTAAAGCAGCTAAGGAGGAGGATAACGAACCAGTATCTCAAAGCAAAACTCCATCTTCATCAGATATGATATACTATTATGAAAGATTGTTACCTTTCAGATATATCTTCCAATGGTTAAACCATTCCCCAAAACCTTGTCAGGACTTCACAATGAGAGAATTTGCTTATGAATATAGATCAGGTGCATATCAACGTTATAACTCATATGGTTCATTAGAAGAATTCAAACAATCAGTGGTGAAAGCAAACCCAACCAGATTCGAAGTTGGTGCTGTCTATGCTGTCAATCCAAAGGACAGAAAAACTCTGCCGAAGTCAGCCATGAAACCATTAGAAAAAGAACTTGTTATTGATATCGATTTGACTGATTATGATGATATACGTACTTGTTGTTCCAAGACACAAATTTGTACAAAATGTTGGAAATTCATTACAGTTGCAACCAAAATCATAGAACAAGCATTAAGAGAAGATTTTGGATTTGAACATATGGTCTGGGTCTTTTCAGGTAGACGTGGTGCGCATTGTTGGATTAGTGACAAAAGAGCAAGATTGCTTGAAGAGCCAAAGAGAAGAGCTATTGTGGAATACTTGGATGTCTTGAAGAATAAAGGTAATAAGAGATTAAACATACGTCGTCCATATCATCCACATATTGAGCGTTCATACGAGATCTTAAAACCAGAATTCTTAGAAATTATTTTAACTGAGCAAGATCCTTGGGCAGATGATGAAAAAGCAGAAGAACTTTTAAACTTATTACCAGATAAGAATTTAAACGAAGCACTACGTAAGCTTTGGAATTCACGCCCTGGAAGATCAAGTATACAGAAATGGAAGGATATAGATGAAACTGCTAAAAAAATCGCAACTAAAAACTTCAACTTCAAGACTATTGTTGAAGCAAAACAAGATATTATTTTAGAAACTATGTATCCAAGATTGGATGTTGAAGTTACACGTCAAATGATACATTTGTTGAAATCTCCATTTTGTATCCATCCAGGTACTGGTAACGTTTGTGTTCCCTTTGATGCATCAAAAGAATTTGACCCAACTACTTCACCAAATTTGCGTCAAATTCAAAGACAAATTGAAAAATGGGAAGTAGAACATCAAGGAATACCACAAGAAAAAAAAATTCATGACTGGGAGAAAACTTCTTTGAAACCTTATGTTGACCTATTTGCAAAATTTGTTGGGGAAGTTCTTAAAGCGGAAAGAAATGGTAAGCGTGACCGTGATGATAACGAAGAGGATTTAGAATTTTAATTGTATAGTATTAATATTTATTAATGGATGTCATAATAATAAAGTATTAAATAGCATATCCACCACTTTCAGCAATTGAAAAAGTTTAAAACATATGAGAAACAATTTTGTTCAGCTTCCTTCACATTCACATTCTTAATAGTTATTGTCTGTTCACCTTCCAGATGAAACCATTCAAGCACCTCCAGACTCTCATCAATGCTAAAATGACCAGAACT
This sequence comes from Hansenula sp. Y91-04, assembly GCA_037042445.1. NCBI lineage: Eukaryota > Fungi > Ascomycota > Saccharomycetes > Phaffomycetales > Wickerhamomycetaceae > Hansenula > Hansenula sp. Y91-04. The sequence goes on along the minus strand of JAXQKK010000051.1, from coordinate 357,563 downwards.
GATATTCACATCGTATTCATCAGAAGGGAAGTGCCATCCTGGTAGATATATTCTGGTTGGTACATTGGACACCTTTTTCCCTTTGATCTTTAAAGTATATGTAATGCGTTGAAGATCAAATTCACTTTCGATGAATGAGCCACTTATAGCCAAAGAATATGGCCGTATGATTGAGTCAATAGCCCTTAATCCTTCATGACTTGGACTTTCAGTAGATGCTGAACCATATGAGCTTCTCAGTGCTGTAGACGATCCCGTCAAAGTTCCACTATCTGAATCGAAATCTGTGACACTTCCCGTAAGCTCTCTAAAAGGTGACTTCTTTTTGTTTGCTTCTGTCAAATTTCTTGATCCAACCAATGTTTCAGTTTCTAAATCATCATCTTTAGACCAGAATGAAAAATCTTCGTTATTGAATCGATCACCCCATTTGTGACAATTATCTGATGTGTATGTCCACCAAGAATGAGAAATGTTACTTCCTTCAAGAGCATATCCCAAGGCATCTAATGCACTTGTTTGTGATGAAAAATTATCGTCTTGATAAGCCTGTTTGTTATCCATATCGAATGGCATACCAATTTCTGAAAATATGACTGGAATATCTTCACCCAAATTGTCATGACTCTCAAGCGTCATTTCATAGAGCTGTCTTCTGATACACTTTCTGATATTATTCTCACCCAAGACAATACTGAAAGCTGGGTTAGAGTAGCGACCCCTTATGATACCCAAAGTATCAACATTATATCTTCTATTCCAAGTTTTGAACATAAGAGACATACCATCGTAGTAATGAGGACAAAACACAGTATTATTATCAATAAGATCAGTTCCTTTTAACTTTGGAGGGACTTGGAGTGGAGGAGATTGCAAAAAGATAAAAGTTTCTGGGATTATATCTCTAATTGCTTCTTTAAATTTCCTGTAAAAATCCACATAATGATTATTGATAAAATATTCTTCATCCACTTGTGACCCAGTCAAAGGATCAGTACCAAAATACTCAGGATCTAAAAGTGTAGTCGTCTCAGTATCCCAGACACCATGTTGTGCCCAAATACATTTACCCAATTCCCATTCAGAACCTCTTTTAAATCCATAATGCTTATCAAAATCTGCATGATTTATCCAGGCAATGGTATTTTCTGGATCTATGAATTTTGTTCCAATCTTTTTAGGACCAAACACTGATATTTTATATTCATCAACTTCGGTAGGAATCCCTAGACCTAATTTAAGAGATTGAAAGATTGTTGGACAAGTACCCAATCTTAAATTTTGATTGTCGGGTATCTTATCAGCTTCTGGTATTCCAAGAAAGCCCGCATTCGGCTCGTTCATTGTTTCAACACCAATAATAGTCTCATCAAACAATTCAGGTGCACTTTCTTTGATCCTCTTAACTAAATGAGCGACACTTGCAATGAAATGGTCTTGTAGGTATGTTTGGATATTGACTCCATTGATAACAGCCTTTGGAGCATATGATTTACCTGCAAAGAAAAGGGAAAACATTGTTCCTGCCACCAAGCGTCTATAATTAGTAGTCCAGAGCATCTTTGGATAAGCATCTGGATCATGAGGGAAATGGTTCTGCAGAACTGCAGCCTCTGTTTTTTCAAAGTTCTTTGGATCAAAACCAGCAGCATAAAGAGTCCATAATGGAGCACCGTCACCACCTGAATATCTTGACCAAACGTCCTGATGTGGATCAAGATAAACATACACACCTCCTATTTCGCTAATGATCTTCAACACCTCGATTGTATAGTCTATGAAATCTTCATCATATTTCCCTGGCCCTGAATGCTCTATAGCTTCCCATGTAAATATATATCTGATGTTGTTATAACCTAGGCTCTTGATTCTTCTTATGTGTTCATGAGCTTGTTCTAAAGGGAATGGTCTCCCCACAAAGGATACGTTATCGCCATCGAAAAAAAGTCCTTCGTTACCCTTTACTGGCTTATGAGATGGGAAATAGGGCGTTTTTGGATATTTTGCTCCACCATCTAGATTTATACCTTTCAACTGAATAACTCTGTCATATTGATCAATAAATGCACCCTTATGAGTTCTAATCTTTCCCTTGAGAAGTGACATTTTGCCTTTAAAGCCAACCGGAAGGTGATAGATCTATTCGATAATGACTAAATGACAACTGAAGATGAATTTAAATCAAAGAGCAGCTTAAAGATATAGGGCCAACTATACCTTATGAAGGCCATTAAATAACATATAAACGATATTTGCGATAGTGCACAGACATGTCCTAATCCGAATTCCGGAACTTTTTTTATTTTATCTATGTAATTTCCGAGGGTTTGAAAAAGACATAAAAAAAATTTTGAAGCTCATCTCAAAGATCAACTTTAGGCATTAGTAATAGATAAAACTCATCAATTAGAGTAATATAGAGGATTTGGAGCAAAATGAGTGAAGAACAAGAAGAATATATTGGAGCTAACGAAGTTGACGAAGTTTACGAAGCCACAAACGAGCCAGAACCAATCAGTGAAGATGAAGATGATGTTGAAGATATACAGCCAGAAGAACAAGATGAAGAAGAAGTCGAAGGTGGTGAAGATAAATTAGAGATTGATATGTCAAATAACTCATGGGGATACTTTGATAAACATGAAGATTCAGTTTTCACAGTTTTCTCACATCCAAAGTTACCATTAGTTGTTTCAGGTGGTGGTGATAATATAGTGTATCTTTGGACTAGTCATTCACAACCACCAAAATTCGTTCAACAAATAAAAGGTCATAAGGAATCAATCATCACTGGTGGATTCACAGGTGATGGTGAATTTCTAATAACTGGTGATATGGCTGGTACTATTTTAATACATCAAGCAACCAAGAAAGGTCAAGTATGGAAATTGTTTGGTGAAGTACAAGAAATTGAAGAAGTTGTATGGATTGCAGTTCATCCAAAACAACCAGTTTTCGCCTTTGGTGGTGCAGATGGTTCTGTTTGGGTTTATCAAATCACACCAAATGTTGAACAAATAATGAGTGGGTTTGCTCATCAATCAGAATCTACTGGAGGTGTATTTGTAAATACAGATGATTTAGATTCTTTGCATTTGGTTACAATTTCTACAGATGGATCAATTGTTGGATGGAATGGATTTACAGGACAAGCAGAATTCAAATTAGCTGAACCAGAATTTAAAGGTCAACAACTACCGTGGATTACTATTTCACCTCAAGGTAATTCAAATATTCTTGCTGTTGGTTCAAATGAAGGTACACTTGCCATTATAAATATAACAAATGGTAGTGTTCTTACTACATTCAGAGTTGCCGAACTCAAAGAAAACCAAGAAGAATTAGATGCAAGTATTGAAACTGTTACATGGAGTGATTCATTACCATTATTAGCATTAGGTTTAGTTTCTGGTGCTGTTATATTATTTGACGCTAAAACATGGAGGGAAAGACATTCAATTGTCTTAGATGATGCAGTTACTAAATTACAATTTGTTTCAGGTACACCATATCTAATAGGTTCTTCAATGAATGGTAAAATTTATAAATGGGATGCTAGAACTGGTCAAGAAATATTTGCCGGTGTTGGTCACAACATGGGTATTTTAGATTTCAGTGCTGTTGAAAACGGTACCAAATTGATTACTGCTGGCGATGAAGGTGTCTCTTTACTATTCGTGACTCCACAATAGAGTGTATAATCGTACTAATATAATCAATATTTTGCATATAAGAGATTTTGGTAGTAAAAACCGGTTAGAACACTCCATCAACACCCTCGAAATTTTCGCGAATAACTTCTGGAAAGTTCTATAAACTACTAGTAGAAATGTGTCAAAAAGTTCTAGTAAATTCTACAATAATTGTGCACCCCATTGCCACCATGATTATAAAAAGACTATGAATTCCTTCTCAAGGATGAATCTTTTCTTTTCTGCTTCATCATTATTCAAACAATTACAAGAACTCGATACAACTTCAATAGATACCAATTAGACACAATGCTCGCATTTGATTATTCTCCAGCTTCATTCTTCAACTCAGACTGTTTATTTAGACCAGAACGTCAAGATATTTACTATTCTCGTCCACAACATCCATTACGTCATGCTTTTTATCAACATCCTCAACAATCAAGAAGAATGATGAGATCAAGATCATGTCAACCAAGACGTGTTAACCACCAACAACAATATTTCACAAATTTGTTGAATCAATTAGTTGAAGAATCTCAACAAAGAAAACCAGAAGTTACATCCAAAGTTTTCAATACTAAAGACTCATACCAAATCCAAATTTTAAAAGATGATGATGATTTTAAACATTTTAGTATTCGTTATAAAATTTCTGGATCTGAAGCTTTAATTCATGTTGAATCTGAAATTGATGATTTTGGTAAAACTTTTAAATTTAATCAAAATTCCATTGATATTGAAAATGTTGAATGGAGAATTGTTAGAAATGTTTTGGTTATTAATGTTCCTAAATGTAAAGATGAATTCATACTTAGACCAGCTGTTAAAATTTCCAAACCTAAACAACAAATAGAAACGACACCATCATCATCATCTTCAGAAACTACACCAGAACCAACAAAATCATCAGAATTAGATCCAAAACCAAAAATAATCTCAATCCCAATTGAATTCCAAGATTCAGAAACTGAAATCGAAACAAGAAGTGCAAGTAATTCAAGAAGATCATCAATTACAGAATCTATTAAATCAAATACTAGAACAGAATCTGAAGCTGAATTAAATAGTGATGAAGATGAACAAGAACCTTCACATAAATTACCAAAATTGACTAGAAGAGTTAGCATTGAAGAAGTTGAAGATGAAAGTTTACACCAAATGGATTTAGACTAGAATATATTTGCATGTATATAAATAGCTATTTATCTGTAATGATGATTGTATAATATAAGTGATGTAAAGTTAAATATTTTCGTAGTTCTACATTTTAATTCACAATAAATAAAAGTATATGTATAAGGTACACTCCCGCTAATAAATTGAAAAAGTAATGATAAACCAAATGATAAATATATATAATAAAAAAAATTATGATGATGACAAAATTATAACAAACACCTTAAATTCAATGTTCTATATCTTTTTTTTCCCGCCTTGTTTGAATTTAGACATTCTTTTTCTTTTCAGCAGCGGCAGCAGCCATCTTATTCAAAGCTGAACCATATTTGAACCATTCAATTTGTTCAGAGTTATAAGTGTGTGATAATGGAGTTTCCCAAGCTTCACCATTCTTTGGATGAACTCTCAAGGTAACATTCTTACCTGGAGCTAAAGTGGTTAAACCAAGGATATCAACAGTATCATCTGGGTTAATCTTATCATAAGCTTCTAAATCAACGAAATTCAATGGTAATAAACCTTGTTTTTTCAAGTTAGTTTCATGAATACGAGCAAATGATTTGGTAATAATGGCGAAACCACCAAGGAATCTTGGTTCCAAAGCAGCATGTTCTCTTGAAGAACCTTCACCAAAGTTTTCACCACCAATAACAACCCATTTAATACCTTGATCTCTATAATCACGAGCAGTATCTGGAACACCTTTATATTCACCAGTGTATAAGTTCTTGACACAGTTAGCTTTATCATTTTCATAGTTGATAGCACCAATCATATAATTATTTGAAATATTTTCCAAATGACCACGGTATTTCAACCAAGGACCAGCCATGGAGATATGATCAGTAGTTGTTTTACCCTTTGATTTAATCAAAATTGGTAAGTTTTCAGCATCTTTACCATCCCATGGTTTGAAAGGAGTTAATAATTGTAAACGATCAGATTCTGGAGAAACTTGAACAGTAACAGTTGAACGATCAGCTGGTGGGGCTTGATAAGTGTTTTCACCTGGATCATAACCTCTTGATGGTAAACCATCACCAGTTGGTGGTTTTAATAAGAATTCTTTACCATCAGCACCTTTTAATTTATCAGTTAATGGATTAAATCTTAAATCACCAGCAATAGCAAAAGCAGTAGTTAATTCTGGAGAAGCAACAAAGGCATGAGTCTCTGGGTTACCATCATTTCTTGAAGTGAAATTTCTGTTATATGATGAAACAATAGTGTTTTTATCACCCTTTTTAATATCTTGTCTGTCCCATTGACCAATACATGGACCACAAGCATTAGCTAAAACAATACCACCAAATTCTTCAAAAGTTTTCAATTGACCATCTCTTTCAATAGTGGCTCTAATTTGTTCTGAACCTGGAGTAACGGTGAATAAAGATTTAGCTTTAATACCATGAGCAGCAGCATCTTGAATAATTGAAGCAGATCTAGTCATATCTTCATATGAAGAGTTGGTACATGAACCAATTAAACCAACTTTAACTTCTAATGGCCAATCATTTTCAATAGCAACTTCCTTCATCTTGGAAACTGGAGTAGCTAAATCTGGAGTGAATGGACCATTAATATATGGTTCTAAAGTATTTAAATCAATTTCAATAACTTGATCATATTCAGCACCTTCATCAGCCTTCAAGAAATCTTTTTGGTATAATTTACCAAATTCAGCAATCTTTGAACGACCGGTAGCATTTAAATAATCAACCATTGATTTGTTGAATGGGAAAACAGAAGTTGTTGCACCAATTTCAGCACCCATATTACAAATGGTACCCATACCAGTACATGAGAAAGTATCAACACCATCACCGAAATATTCAACAATTTTACCAGTACCACCTTTAACAGTAGTGATACCAGCTAATTTTAAGATGATATCTTTTGGAGAAGTCCAACCATTCATTTTACCGGTTAATTTAACACCGAGAATTTTTGGAGCTTTTAATTCCCATGGTAAATCAGCCATGACATCAACGGCATCAGCACCACCAACACCAATAGCCAATTGACCTAAACCACCAGCATTTGGAGTATGAGAATCGGTACCAATGATTAAAGCACCTGGGAAGGCATAATTTTCCAAAACAATTTGATGAATAATACCAGAACCTGGTTTCCAGAAACCAATATTATATTTAGCAGTAGCAGTTGATAAGAAATCATAAACTTCTTTATTAATATCAATAGCCCTTTTTAAATCTTTTGGACCACCAATTTGAGCTTGAATTAAATGATCACAATGAACAGTTGTTGGGGTAGCAACTTGTGGTAAACCAGCAGACATAAATTGTAAGATAGCCATTTGAGCAGTAGCATCTTGACAAGCAACTCTATCAGGTCTTAATTTTAAATAAGAGACACCTCTTTCAATTTCTTGACCATGAGGATCATCTAAATGACCATAAAGAATTTTTTCAGCATAAGTTAAAGGTCTATTTAATCTGTTTTTAACAATTTCAACATTTTCTAAATGTTTTTTATATTGAATGAATGAAAAATCTTCCAATAAATTTTGACCAACTTTTGAATCTCTAGTGATTTCACTAGTTGTAGCTAAGCTACGAACCAATCTTGGGGCCTTTTGTTTAAATTGTTAGTATATAACTGATAAGGGGGGGAATAGAGCGGCTTCTCCTTTATTATATCTCACTTACTTTCAAAGAGTTACGAGCAGCCAACATTGTTGTGTTTGTACTCTTTTAAAAACTTTTATTTGAACAAAACAGCAAAGGTTAAGGGAAAAAAAAGATCAATTGATATATATATAAATAAGATTCGACAACTTTGTTGATTAAAAAATGGTTATACTTATTGATTTTGGTTGGCACCACACCGAATGCTAAGGGTGTGGTCATTCTTTTACGTGATGAGTTGCAATTCCACGGGGGTGTTGATAATTGATTGATTATGGTGATTCTGGGATAACTGAATAGACAAGGTGTTGATATTATTGGATATATGGAATCATTCAACTATTTTACCCCTATATATCCACTCACTACTATCTAATCCATATTCTAACACCACCATAACAATAATAATCCACCAATGTAATACCCATTCTCCCACTCCTGATTGGCTCAAATCAGACTCCATCTTCCCACTCTCACGGGGCCTCCAGTGCTACAAGTCGCGGTACCGAATATCCAATCTCATCCGAACTCGGCCCTTTAATTTCAACCATCCAGCGGCAACTTCCACTTGACCATTCAACGAAAAACTATTGGCTGAACCGCAAAACCTGTCAAATAAAATCATTTGATAGATCTGTACAAAAGGAAGTCCGAGCTACAATAGGGTATTTATATTATGTAATTGTATATAGTATAATGTGTATTCGCGAACGTACTTGATCAGTATGGTATACCATTAGTGATTCTTTGAAACTTGTCATACCCAACAGTAAATATACTCTCATAACTCTTTCTAATCAACGATCTTAATGATCCAATAACTTCTTTATCATCCTTATTCAAGAAAAATCTATTCTTTAAATTCCTAATAGTCTTTTCTCCTTTAAAACATGGTAATCCACTACCCAACATTGGTATAACATTACCAACAATTAATTCATAAAATGGTCGAACACTTAAAAACCCCTTTATAAATAATTCTTCAAACATCTTGAATGATTCAGTTTCATTAGAACCTCCCATAACTTTAACCATCTCTTTAGTTAATTTAAAAGGAACAGCTTCAAATTTAACACCACCAGGAACAATATCAAAACAAAATCCAAAATCAATATGTAAAATATGTCCTTTATCATCATACATAATATTACCATTATGTCTATCTTTAAATTGTAATAAATATGATATGATACTATAAGCTGCTAATGATTTAATAAAATTATTTCTAGCTTCTTCAAATTCAATTGAATTTTCATTACCAAATTTACTAATAAAATATTCATATAACCCATTAACTGCTTCACGTCCAAGCATATCTCTCGAAATAGAATTTGGTAAAACATCAATAACACCACATCCAGGTGCTGTAGCGGTAACTCTATATGGGAAACAATATAAATCTAATCCTGAATTTTCCCAAATACTTTTAAAAATTGAAATTAATTGTAATGCTAAAACATCTTGACGACAATCATCTCCAACTTTAAAAATTGCACTTTGCCATTTTTCAATAATAACATTTTCTCCATTTTGTTCTAATTCCTTTTTAATCTTAAAAGTTGCCATAAATGGTGCTTTAGCATGACTTTGTAATGGTTTACCAGAATTTCTATTAATATCAACAACAATCCCATCAGGATTTGATGGTAAATAAACATTATCTAAAACTTCAATCTTATTCATCTCTTCATCAATCTTGATTTTTTTTTCAGCTTTTGTTTTTTTAATATATGGTTTTAATTTACCTGAAATATCTGTAACTTCATTGAAAAATTTAAATTCAGTTTCATAAAAAATTTTATCACTTGATGAAAAACTATTAATCATTTTATTCATAATTAAATCCAGTTTTGGCTTAATAGAATCTTCAATTGTAGAATCTTCATCTTTATAACTATTCGCAAACATATTCCAAATAATTTGATGTGCAAATAATTGATCAATCTTACCAGTCTCAACAATAAATCTACCAACATATCCTAATGAATCATTTCTTAAGCTTTGAACAATTTGTGGAACATAAAAAAATGTTAAATTAACATCATGAGATTCTAATGATCTCATATTATATTGAATAATTGATGGATTTTCAAAAAATGGTGGTTGAAATAAATTTATAGAATCTGTTGGTGATATAGGTTGTGCCAAGATTAAATATTTAGATGATATATTTGTTGGTAATTTCAATAAAAATGGAACACCTTCATTATATGGTAATATCTTGGATGGATTTTGTTGAATCAATCCTAATAATACATTCTCTAAATTTGGAAATCTATCAACAAGTGAAATACCAAGAATTGATGAATCATTAAAAGCAAATTGAACAATAGATGCATCTGGTTTAAAACTTTCACTTTTAAATTCAATTGGATGAATAGGCGTTAACCAAACCATAATTTTAGAAATTTCATCTCTTAAAAAAATTAAACATAAAAATTTCTTCATATTTATCTTTGAACTATTATTAAAATCTGGCATATTTTTAATTAATTCAAAAATTTCAATCAATAAATTTAAATCTGCCTTGATTTTTAAATTATTACCTCCATATGGATAATGATTTTTCTTAACAAACCATGATAAAACACCTTCATAAATTGCATTTGTTAATGATAATACTGAAGATGATTGATTTTTGGAATGAATTTGTAAAACATCAAATCCCAGTTTAATTAATTCACTTCTAATCAGTCTGGCAAATGGATGAAAACTTGCATATTTTAAATTTTCTAATCCAATGAATATAACTCTTGTGAAAATTTTTAATAAATGATCACTTTGATATAAAGTTCCTTGGAAATGTGAAGAAAAAAGTTTAATAATATGTAAATGTGTTTGTAAATTATTTGAAACTAAATGACTCTTGTAATTAGTTGATTCTTTATCAGATGGTGAATATGTCATCTTGAGAAATCCTTCATCTTGTAAATCATTTTTTTTACAATATAATCCTTGACGTTTCTTAATCGATTCTTCCCATGAAACAGCGATTTCTGAAAGTAATAAAAATGATAAATCTTGACGATCTTTAATAATACTTAACCAAACAGTTGTTGCAATCTTCATAGAATCTGAAGTGAAAACATCAAATGGAATCGAAACTAATTCATAAACTAAATTAGCAGTATCTTCATCACTTTGTCTTAATATTAATAAACTTGCAATCAAATCCAATACATTCAACAATTCTTGTTCTGAAACTGATTCATGTAATTCAATCTTTTGTCTCAATTTTTTCAATTCTTCATCCTTGTTATTACGTAAATCTTTAATTGGAACAATTGTAACTTTTTCAGCTATATTTCTTGATCTCCAACTATATTGAGATAAAAATCCAGCAATAGTATCTGGTTTCTCTAATGCAGTTGATGGAATATTAGAAAGTTCTAAATCAGTTGGTAAAATAGTACCTGCAACTTCAACTGCAAATGAAACACCAAATTCAACACTATTCAGTCTTTTGAAAACTCCTAAATCTGAAATATATGCTTGTAATAACGACTTCATATCTTGATTACTTTTGATCAGAGATTGATAACACCATTCCTTAGCTCTCTTATGTAATTTTTCCAATGTAGAACGTCTCCATTTAGATGAATCAGATAATGTTAATTTAACTTTTGAATGTTTCAAATAAAATTCCCTTTGTGGTGCATATTTATTAGTATCTGAATCAACAACACTATCAAATAACAAGGTTAAAATATCCAACAATGTATACAAACTTTGATGATGACATAAACTTGATGGTAATTTTGACAAAAATAAATTTGCACCTTGAAATGCTGCATCTTGTAAATCATAATTTCTATGACAACATAAAATTAATATTTTAGTTAATTGTAATGCAACATTATCTGATGTAAAACGTTCATCACCACCTTTCCCAGTTAATTTAATATATTTAGAAATGATGGAAATTGTAATTGATCCAATAAATTTTTCAATATTTGTCTTAATAATAGAAGGATCTGAAAAATAATGGAAAATAGTGGAACAATCACCTGTGTTTACTCTTAAATTTTCTAATAATGATGTTGCAGATAAAAACATCAATTTTGAATAAGACAAGGCACGAACTTCAAGTGCATTAGAATTTGAAACACCTCCAATGATATGTTTTTGATCCTTAACATTATGATTTGAAGAACCACGTCTAAGAACTGCATTTAATTCAAATGAGGTTTCAGTATGTAATCTTGGCAGTTCAGATGCTAATGGTGGTGTACTTAAAGCAATAATTTCTAATTCCCTTTTATGTTCTTCAGTCAATGTTGAAGTTTCATTGTAACCATGAACAACCAGATTAAACCAAAAATTTCTAAAAGTATTGATCAAATCAATATCATCATTCAAATCCAAAGATTTATTTTTAGGTAATAAAGCTGCAATTGGTCTAAAGAAATATGAAATTTCTTTCGCAACTTCTGAGATTTCACCATGTGATCTATGATGATCAGAAGTTTGAATATCACCTCTACCAACAACATTATTTAAGAGTTCAGTCAAATAGACATAATATAATGGGTTTTCTTTATCCTTATTAAGTCTTTTGGAAATATTGATACGAGCATTTATAATTGCTGCAACAAATGAATGATCATTCTTTTCAGTAGCACGTGAAATACCTGAATCAAACATCTTGGTCATAATTAAAAATTCCTTTTCAGATAAATATGGTGCAATTTCAGCTAATCCATGTAACAAATGATAGTCTAATTGCTTCGAAACTTTTTGAAATTTTTGAGAAAGAACAGTAACAGTCAAGACAATGATTGTTGGATCATCATAACTTTTAGCAATTTCAATTACTGATTCAATAGCATTTCTGAAAATAGTCTTTTCAGTGACACCTTGACTTGATGCCAAATTAACAGATGATGATGAACCATTAACTCTTAAAGTGTTGATAGTATTTGAACGAGAAGGTCTTCCAGCATCCAGAGAATTAATTGTATTTCTGGCACTTCTTAATCTCAACTCCCTAATTGCAGCAACTGGTGCTCCTTCATTATCAACAGCTAAAAGATTAACCAATGAATAAATAGTGGTGATGATTGAATCTTGATCCAAAGGTTTTAAACCTAAAGCCAAATTTTTAGAAATACGCTTAATAAAAGTTTCATTCTCAGCAATTGGTGAAGAGTTGGAAATAATTAATGGGAAATAGTGAATCAATTGACCACTAATACCTTTTCCCTCTTTATAACATAACAAAGAACCTAATGAAATAATTACAGGTGCAAGATGTACATCTGCAATTTCATGAGAATGAGTTAATGATCTTTTAACCAATTCCATGACTGTTTCTGTAGAAACCACATCACAAAGTAAACCAGCACCTAAAACTTGATATGCCAAACTTTTGGTATAAAATGCAAGATTGATACGTTCAAAAGAGGACAGATTGACATATGAACTACCATTATCCAGTTCATTGATTTGACGTAAAGAACTCTCAACCAATGCTTCAACAGTATCCAAATTATAGGAAAGTGCAGTTTTAACAGCATTCAAGCTAGTATTTTCATCTGGTTCTGCATCATAATCTTTGGATGTTGATAATAAGATGTAATCAATCAATTCTTCATTAGAATCCACAGTAGAATTCTCAGTAATGATTGACTTTAATATTTGATTGCTCAACTGTTGAATCAATTTGACAAAGATCAGAGCACTGAACTCGTTTCCTGTTGATTGGTAAGCTAGTAAATAATTGTAGTCATGTTCATCTTCCAGAGAAGCTGAAGCAACGGTTTCCACAAAATTCAAGAATTCGTCATTGATCAAGTTAAGTAATTGTTCAACTAATGAGAATTCAACTTGATAGGATGAATTAATCAATGCGTTTAAAAATCCAATCAAACTAAAGTAACTTGACAATTTCAAATTTTCTGAAGATTGGAAACGAACCAAGTATTGCTTGAACAAATCTTCAACATTTGAACTCAATTTTGGGAACTTATTAGAAATATCAAGAATAGATCTAGTTAATTCTTCAGTTAGATGTTCCCATGGTGAAGGACTCAATTGTAAACTGAGGTGAGATTTAAATTGCTGATAAGGTGATTCCAAAAAATATGGGGTCAAAGAATCCAATAAAGCATTTGCTTGTTCAATATCAATAAGAGAAGCACTGCTTTTAGATAATGCAAAAACAATTTCCAATTCTTTATGGGTCTATATAATACATATTAGTATATTGAATTATATGTGTGTAATCAAATTAATGCTCACAATTGGAACACTAGAAATATCAGAAATTGTCACGGCTCTAGCTAATCTTGTAAAATCAGTAGAGGTGAACACCTTCTTGGCTGTAGTACCACCATTGACTTTACCATTCAAAGTACCATTTGTTTGAGGTGTCTTTACTATAGTCTCCTCCGGATGCTTCAAAGAGAGCGAGGCCAACTTGTTCAGGGCTTCTGAACGGATTGACCCTCTTTTGATTCTATAAACATTGTTAATATACAATTCCAGGTATACTGCAATTAGTAACTTACCCAAAGAAATCCATAGTTTTAAAGATGAATCAATGCCTTATTTGCTAAATCAAGTATCAATAATAATATTTGGTGTTTTTTTGCAAGTTACAAAACGTATACAAATCATCCGCGCTTCCTCGAAGCCTTGAAAAATCAAGAATCGGTAATTACACTACTTTTGGGGTTATTAAGAAGAATAATTAGTGAGTTTAGTTAATGCTAGAAAACCTATATAGATTGAATGATGAGCATGAGTTCACAGACATATAGTATGGAGTGAACATCAACAAACCAACGAGCTCACTAATTGCACTTCAATAAAAAAAAATTGCCAAAAAAAAAGCAGTTAAACACAAAAGATTAGAAACACCGTAAAATAATAAAACCTTGCCCAGTAAATGATTTTTTTGTTTTGTCTAGTATAGATAAGTACTTTGTACAGTACTCTCATAATGACCTCTAAAAAAATTCATGACAGAAATGAGTAATTAAAATTTTTCAAAAAACCAAGTAAAACGAAAATATATGACGATTAATTTATAAAAACACACATTATGCAATTCATGAATAGGTTTCAATAAGAGTATCACGAAGATTACCAGAAATAGCTTCTGGTTGAGCATCTTGTAATCTGAATATACTTTCGATAACACTCAATTCTGGTGCAGTTGTATCTAAACCTGAGACGGCTAACCAATCGTTAACAACCATACCGGCACCAACGACAGCAGAACCACGATTCACAGTACCAGCCACTAATGGGACTTGTAGCAATGATGATAATTCTTCTTGGTCAGGTATAGAGGTTTGAGGATGGACAATACCACCTTGATTAGATAGAGAACAATAAGAACCAACAAGGACATTACCTGCAATTGTTTGTCTGAAAACTTCAACACCTAAAACATCAGCAATTAATTCTTCAGTTTCACGTTCAATATCTGGATGGACTAAGGCAACATAATCATTACAACAGATGACATTACCTAAAGCTGATAATCTTTCTTCAACTCTTTGGATTTTGACTGAATCTGGTAAACTATTTCTCAAATGCATTAATTCTTGATCAGTTGTTTGTGTTGGAACTAATAAACCTCTTCTATTACCGGCAGTCATTCTACCGACAATACGGGTACCAGCAATAGTGGTATGAACAATAGGTATAACATCACCTAATTCAGCTTCAAAAGCAGAATAAAAATTTTCAGAACCACCAACGGCAACTAAACAGTATGAATTTGTTAATTTTGAAAAAACACCAACTTCATTGGAGTTTTCAAATTGAGTTCTACTAGCCATTTTTCCTTGAGAATTCAGCAAATAACAATCTTCAATAATATTAATCAACAAACTTTATGTGGATTAATTGAAATTGAATTCAATAGTGACTATTTAATAATCTAAAGTAGTAAAGCACCTTCAGAAATTTTTTTCTACATGAAAAAAAAAAATTAAACTATGGAAAGACGGGTAACGGCATCGAAGAGGATTATGTAATCATAACCGCGAATATGTTCTATAATGTATATCGTTTGAGATAAAGTATGATACTCTGGAGTAATTTTAATTAGTGTTGAATCAAGAGCTTATAAGAGAAGGACTCTATTGGGGTGAGTTTGTTCTCATGGGATTGATGATAGAGAGGAATGAATGGATACTGTGTTGCTGGTCAATTAGTGATCAATCAAATCAGGGAATTAAGTAAAGAGACAGGCATCATTAAACAAGACAGGGTCTCATGATTTGTCTGCAATGTGGAGAGCAACTCTCTTTGTGTCATTGAAAGCTCTCTGTGGCACCCCATTTTGTGCACAGTAGCCGTAATACCCTCCTAGTGCCATCCATCTGTTCAGATTCATGCCTTAACCTTTTATTCAAGTATCTAAATACACAACTATTGTACTCAATCTAATCAATTCAACTAATATAAGAACCCTTTAGTACCTGGAGATTAAGCCCATCTTCATGGGCTCTCCTTCTAGATTTCCAACTTTGTAAAAATCCTAGGCTCATCTATCCTGGCTGTGCCCATACCACGTCTCTGCCTATTTTCAAAATTTTGTTCCACCAGGCTCCAGAAGCTTCTGGCTCAATCAAGAAGAAGCCTGAACAATCTCGAACTAAAATCCTTCATTACCGATTTGTGTCTATATAAACACCAGACTATCTACTCAATTCATCTGTAATTGTTTTCTAATCTCATCACATAGATACAAACAAGAAGATAGAATACACAATGGACGAAACTCAATTCACAGATAGAGCTTTAGCAATCGTTACATTAGCTCAAAAATTAGCTGAAGAACATGCTCATCCACAATTACTACCAATTCATGTATTGGCGGCTTTTGCTAGTAGACCAGAAGATGGTTCAGTGAGCTTTCTTCAAACTCTATTGGAAAAAGGTCGTTTCGACTATCAAGCTTTTGAAAGAATAGTCAACAAAAATTTGGTTAGAACTCCTTCACAAAATCCTGCTCCATCACAAATTACTCCAAGTTATGCTGTTGGTCAAGTGTTGACTAAAGCTACAAAAATCAAATCACAACAGAAAGATAGCTTTGTTGGTCAAGATCATATATTACTAGCATTATTGGAAGATTCTTCAATACAATCAATCTTGAAAGAAGCCGGTATACCAACTGAAGGTTTAAAACAACAGGTTTTACAACTTAGAGGTAACCAAAAGATTGATTCAAGAAGTGCTGATACAAATCAAGAACTTGAATATTTGACAAAATACGCTATTGATATGACTGAACAGGCAAGACAAGGTAAATTGGATCCAGTTATTGGTAGAGAAGAAGAAATTAGATCAACAATCAGAGTCTTGGCTAGAAGAATCAAATCAAACCCATGTTTGATTGGTGAACCAGGTATTGGTAAAACAGCTATTATCGAAGGTGTTGCTCAAAGAGTGTTGGAAAATGACGTTCCATCAATCTTACAAGGTTGTCGTTTGTTTTCATTAGATCTTGCTGCTTTAACTGCTGGTGCTAAATATAAAGGTGATTTTGAAGAAAGATTAAAAGGTGTGCTTAAAGAAATTGAACAATCAAAAGTTTTGATTGTTTTATTCATTGATGAAATTCATATGTTAATGGGTAATGGTAAAGATGATGCTGCAAATATTTTGAAACCAGCTTTATCAAGAGGTAATTTGAAAGTTATTGGTGCCACAACAAATGCAGAATATAGACAAATCATTGAAAAAGATGGTGCATTTGAGAGAAGATTCCAAAAAATTGACGTCAAAGAACCAACTACAAGAGAAACTGTTGCCATATTAAGAGGTTTACAGCCAAAATATGAAATTCATCATGGTGTTAGAATTTTGGATTCTGCATTAGTTAGTGCTGCTCAATTAGCTAAACGTTACTTACCATACAGAAGATTACCAGATTCTGCATTAGATCTTGTTGATATTTCATGTGCAGGTGTTGCTGTTGCCAGAGATTCAAAACCAGAGGAATTGGATTCAAAGGAACGTCAATTACAATTGATTCAAGTTGAAATCAAAGCATTAGAAAGAGATCAAGAAGCTGATCCAACAACTAAGGAAAGATTACAACAAGCAAGACAAAAAGAGGCTTCTCTGGAAGAAGAATTGGTTCCTCTTAGAGAGAAATATAACGAGGAACGTCATGGACATGAAGAATTGACTGCAGCAAAGAGAAAATTAGATGAATTGGAAACCAAAGCAGTTGATGCTGAACGTCGTCATGATACTGCTACAGCAGCTGATTTAAGATATTTTGCTATTCCAGAAGTTAAAGAAAAAATTGATCAATTAGAAAAACAAGTTGCAGAAGAAGAAGCTAAATCAGGTGCTGGTTCATTGATTCAAAATGTTGTCGATGCAGACACAATCGCTGAAACTGCAGCTAGATTAACTGGTATTCCAGTTAGTAAATTGACTCAATCTGAAAATGCTAAATTAATTACAATGGAAAAAGAACTATCTCAACAAGTTGTTGGTCAAAGTGAAGCTGTTAAAGCTGTTTCAAATGCTGTTAGATTATCAAGATCAGGTTTAGCAAACCCACATCAACCAGCTTCATTCTTATTCCTGGGTCTTTCAGGTTCTGGTAAGACTGAATTGGCTAAAAAATTGGCTGGGTTCTTATTCAATGATGAACAAGCCATGATTAGAATTGATTGTTCAGAATTGATGGAGAAGCATTCAGTTTCAAAATTATTAGGTACTACTTCTGGTTACATTGGTTATGAAGAAGGTGGTTTATTAACAAATCAATTACAAAGAAAACCATATTCAGTTATCCTATTTGATGAAGTTGAAAAAGCTGCACCAGAAGTTTTGACTGTTTTATTACAATTATTAGATGATGGTAGAATTACTTCAGGTCAAGGTAAAGTTGTTGATGCTTCAAATTCAATTGTTATAATGACGTCAAATTTGGGTTCACAATTTGTTCTATCACAAACTACATCAAAGATTTCAGAACAAACCAAAGAATTAGTGATGACTGCTGTTAGAGGTCATTTTAGACCTGAATTCATCAACAGAATTTCTTCAATAGTTGTCTTCAACAAATTATCAAGAAAAGCCATTCATAAAATTGTATCAATTCGTCTCAAAGAAATTGAGCAACGTTTCCAAGAAAATGATAAGAATTACAAGTTAGATGTCTCACAAGAAGCTATAGATTTCTTAGCAAAGAATGGATACACACAAGATTTGGGTGCTAGACCATTAAACCACTTGATTCAAAGAGAAATCTTGAACAAGTTGGCTGTTTTGATATTGAAAGGTCAAATCAAAGATAAAGAAACCATCAAAGTTGTCCAAAAAGGTGATAGTCTTTATGTTGTTCCAAATCATGAAGCAAATGAAGATTCAATGGATGTTGATGTGGATGACTGGTCAGATCCAGATGAAGAAGATGACGATTTAGCAGAAGAACCAGTGGTTTTGGATTAAGGAGTTTTTTGATTTAATAGGTTGTTGATTTTTTTACATAGTTGATTTATTTAAAGTAATAAATATTAATTGTATATATATATTAATCCTGAAGCAAAATTATTTAATTAACAAGGGTATCACACAATGAATCAGTTTCATCATGATCCTGAAGTTCATATATGAAAACACGTCCATGACTATACACAACATAAAGCCAAAACACTTTTTCTTCCATTTTTCGTACCCCTAACCCAAGAATAGTCTCATAATAGGTTTCTTCATTCTTTGATATTGTATGCTCAAGCCTCATTGAATGAAGCCCTCTATGCTTAACCAACCTAAATATTGATATGAAACCTGCTTGACAAACAGCAATAACAGCTGATAACTCTGGAATGACTCTAGTGATAGAGAGCCTATTAGAAAATGAAAGATCTTCATCTTCAAACGGTCCATCAAATAATTTTCCTGATGTGGCATTACAGACCAATTTATTAAATCTATAAAGACCAACTTTTGTAGCTGTTGCAACAAATAAGAATTTCTCATGAAATGGAGATTTAGGAACTGGTGAAACAAACTCCTCCTCAGGAATACTGAAGTAAGATTTTTTAACCCTTCTAAACTTATCAGTGAATCTATTCAGAGTTCGACCAACCTCTGCACCTCTATCATATGTATCTATATCTAAAACCTCATACCACGCAGCACCTCCCAAATCGGAACTCATGATATGGTTCGCCATTAAATTGAGTGTCCTAGATTTGGCTAAAATAGATTCAACATCGATATTATTTCTAGCACCTAAATATTCTGGACTTGTGACTTCAAGAAAGTATTTTTCGTCAATATAGTGAGTCGCCCAAGAATCTTCTTGAAGCACAGTCCGACTGAATATCGAGCACTCAAACTCATGTTTTGAAAATGGTGGGAGTGAAGCATCCATAGTATCATAGACAACAGTGTAAATATCTGAGGGTTTATTTGTAGGTCCAAAATTGGTCTTTTTAACATATTTAAATATGATAAACTCACCAGATATTGAGACACAGGAAACGAAAACAGCTTCATCTTCGAGATCATCTGTACATATAAATGCAACATCTGGTATATTATGAATGATTTGGTTGGATGTGGAGTGATATATTGTGTTGTCCTCAAAGTAAAAAAGTGTCACAGTCTGACTATTATCTGATACAACAGCCATGTTTTTATATGTATCAATTCCCCAAACTGAAGACGATAGTTTGAGCTCATATTTAGGAACCATTTGAGTCCCATCTATGAAAAAATCAACTATATCATAGATGATCACTCTACCATCATCTATAGCACAAGAAAGAACATCTCGGCCCTCTAATTTTGAGATTTTGATATAGTTGAGAGTATGAGGGTTATACGACCATGTAGCAACGCTTCTATCTCTTCTTGTTGTGAAAGGTGGCCGCAGGTTAATAGATCGAACTAACTTGTCATTTCTTAATACCATTAGCGAAGTGTACGACCCAATGAATAGAAAGTCTTTATAGTTCTCAACCAAGTTATTCTTGAATCTCACGAAGTCAAACTCATCCAAAAAATAACTATTGATATCCTTCAAATTTAACGAATCATCATATCTTGCAGCGCTCACATTCAACGCTAGATCATGCAACTGATGCTCCTTATGGATATCAAATACTTCATAGGCACTCAAAACGTTCGATTCGACTTTCATATCTGATAATGGTGCTCTGCCTTGATCAATATTGAAGTGAATATACGTCATATCATTTTGAGACTCATCAACAATATCACTGTAAAAATCATCAGCATCTTCCATTTGACCTAGTTCAGCAGGAATAGCTTTAACGTAATTGAGTAAAGAATACCTGTGAAACATTCTCTCTTTATTCGCCCTTTTGGAACGCTCTATTATATCCTTATCAGTAGCATCGCTAGCTGGAGAAAATGGAGAAGACGGTATTCCTGTGGGAGTAGATAGCCCGCTATCTAAGTGTTGAGTTTGCCTAAGATCATTTATCAAATCGAATGGATCCATTTAGGACTTGCTTTATATTGGTTTAATCAGTGTGTAGCATTTATTCTTCACTATAACCACACTCTTGTGAACTAGAAGTGGTACCAATGATTAGAATTCGGGTTATTCCAATACCCAATACTGCTAAGTACCTTGATTCACTATTTATAAATCTGCTCAAAGTACTGAGAACTATATCAGCAATACTCAGTTATTAACCACTGGTTTTAATTGTCTCTTGAAAGCTGTAACCTCAATCACGATTCATTAATGCTAATTCATATAGAAAGAAAAATACATTAAAAACGGTACACGACACATCATAATAAACTACAGTTATCTTAAAAATCATTTTAAAATTTATATTTATAATACATTTCATCTTTTTGCTTAATTTCATAAAAAGCTTATAAGGCATCCTCTATTTCTACTAATCTCTTATTTGCATATTTTTCTAAAGCAACAGCATCCTCATAAACACTCGAACCTTCTTCATTGTAAAACTTAGCATTAGTGAAGATCTTGCCTAAACTGTCCTTAAAGCTTTCAAAGTTCTTAATCTTTCCCGACTTTAAGTTCTTCCTAATTGAGTTGATGGAAACAGGTTGGGTGATCAATTGATAATAGTCTGGGTACAATTTTCTAGATGGAAGCTCAATGAAGTATTCACTTAGCAAATGGTCATCATCTTCATCTTTAAGTCCTTCAACCTCACTCAATAGCTCATTTACCTTCGTAACAAAAGTTGGAGTTTCTTTCTTCACTTTCTTGGTAACAAAATCCTCATCATCAGACTCAGGGGTGATTTGATCACCATTTTCCTCCTTCAAATTGGCAGTATTAGATCTTGATCTCTTTGAGCGACGGCCTGGGGTATCTGGCTCTGGTGAATTTGTGAGACTTTCCCTAGCAGACAGTCTCTTACTTCTTTTAGCCTGCGCAGCTCTCTTACGCTCAATGGCTGCTTCAACGGTGTCATCATCATTATCCATAGCAAGTAACCATTGTTCTTCAGTCAAGCCATCATCATAATAGACACGCTTCTTTTCTCTTGTACGACCCAATTCAACAGTTTCCTGTTCAAGATGTTGACTAATGTCTTCAGTAAATATTTCTGGTAGTTCTTTTTGGGTGATTAATCTATCCTTGTAACCTCCACCTTTTCTGAATGCAACTTTTTCATGAGTTTCCCTTTCAAGATCCATCTTTGCAAACAATTCTTTTTCAGCTTCACTTCTAGCCAAAATATCATTTAACTCATCATCATCCAGCTCTTCATTTTCTTCATCATCTCTTGAACCTTCATTTTCAAGCAATTTCTTCAAAAATGCTTCTTGTTCTTCAGCTGTAGATTTGTTATCAAATTTACCAGCTTGAATAACCTTACCATCAATATCCAATTTCTGTAAGGCTCTTTCCAAGATAACTTCTTCAACAGTATCAGAAGTGATAAGTCTCAAAATTCTAACTTCATTCTTTTGACCAATTCTATGAGCACGATCTTGAGCTTGTAAATCTTGATGTGGATTCCAATCAGTATCAAAGATAATAACGGTATCAGCAGTTTGTAAGTTTAAACCTAAACCACCAGCTCTTGTGGATAATAAGAAACAAAAGTATTCAGACTGTGGATCGTTGAAAACTTTTAGCATACCTGTACGATCATCTGCTTTGGTACTACCATCCAATCTCAAGTATTTTAGTTCTTTCAATCTTAGATAATCTTCCATGATATCCATAACTTGAGTCATTTGGAAAAACATCAACACTCTGTGTCCACTCTTTTTGAATTTTGGTAATATTCTATCAAGTAATTCAAACTTACCAGCTGTTCTCCACAACATATCTGAAGATTCACGAACAGGATTAATAACATTTTCAACTTCTTCGAAAACATATGGATGGTTACAAATCTTTCTAAGTTGCATGATCTTGTTGTTAAGACCTTTGATACCGGATTTGGTAGCACCAGTAACACCAGCACCAACAAATAACGCATTATGTTTCAACATCTGTTGATATAACACGTATTGAAGACCTGATAATTTACATTTGATGACTTTTTCAACCTTATCAGGTAAATCTTTTTCAACTTCCTTCTTCAAACGACGTAATAAGAATGGTCTCAAGACTTTATGCAATCTTCTAATAATCAACAAAGTTTCTTCTTCCGACAATTCCATCTTTTCTAAACCACCTGTATTCGCAAATGGTGTATTAAACCAGTCATCAAAAGTTTTGACAGAGTTGAAGACTTTAGGTAACACGAAATTCAATAATGCCCACAATTCTGGCAAATTGTTCTGTAATGGAGTACCAGTCAAAATCAAACGATTTTTAGTGTGGTAGTATTGTGATAGAGTTGATGACAACTTGGATTGTGTGTTCTTCATACGATGACCTTCATCAATAATCATGTGGACCCATCTCAATTTACACAAAACTGGACGATCTTTGATGATATATTCGTAAGTTGTCAACAAGACATTGAAATTACCACTTCTAACATCATACTGTAAATTCTTACGCTGAGTTGGAGTACCTTTGTAGACAATGGTTTTCAAAGATGGAGCCCATTTTTCAAATTCTAAAGTCCAATTTGTGATTGTGGACAATGGCACAATAACTAAATATGGGCCAGGTTGTTTTTTAACTTCAATCAAATAAGTAATTAATGACAAAGATTGAATAGTTTTACCCAAACCCATTTCATCTGCTAAGATACCATTTAAATGATTGTTATACAAGGAAACCATCCATTGCAAACCTTTAAGTTGATATTCTTTCAAAGTACCACCAACCAAAATAGATGGTTGTTTAGTGATTTCTTCTTTGACTCTGTGAGCAACTTCATAGTAGTCAATTTTCTCTCTTTGTTCATCAGTGAACTCTTCAGGTAGGACTTCACCATTTGATAATTTGGATTCTGTTTGTTGAGCTTGAACAGCTTGTGCCAATGAGTCCAAGAAAGAATTGGTTTGTTTCAACAAATGTGTAATTCTTGTATCTTTTGTTTGGTCCAATAATTTAAGATATGCTTCTTCATCATTGGACTTCAAAGCTTGCAAACGTTGTTTAGCAGTCTTTTCCAATTTCTTACTCTCATCTTTTTCAATTTGAGAATGAAGTTGAGTTAAAGATCTACCGAGTTGTTGTCTCTTACTCAAAATCTCTTGTTTTTCCAACAAAATCTCATTAGTCTTATCCACAATTGTTTGTATTCTTTGTATATGACGGGCGTGTTCAATTCTTTGTTTCTCCAATTCCTGTTGCTTTTCTAATTCTTCAGCAAGTCTAGCAGTTTGTTTAGTAACAATCTTTGGTCTGATGTGCAGAGATCTTTGTGCAGATTTCGTGATTGGATGGGATTTCAAGTAGTCAACTGTGGTATGAGCTTTAGCACCAACCGAGAACAAAAGACTTTGTCTTAATGATTTTTGTTTTGTTAATAATCTCAACGATTTCAATTCAACCAAAGCTTTAATCTTTAGTTCATCTGCAGCTTTTGGTAAATCGTCCGGTGACTGTAAAGTTATTTCATCATGTTTGAAAGTACCCAAATTTGACGGTAGTTTCTCCAATTCTGTAATTCTTGACGTTATCTTATTGGAAATTAAAAGTTCAGACTTAGGGGTACCAGCATATTCGATCTGAGAATCTTCACTGGTGTTTGTGAATCTATCTTTGATCCCAAGTTCTTTAACTCTTTGGGCAAAATTGAGCGATCTTTCAATTGGCTTAATTTCGTCGTCGACTTTACCTGAAACTCTTTCTTTGATATCAAGTTTCTGTTGTAAATTTTCAGGAAGATCTATGTTCTTTGATAATAGTTGTAATGTGATAAGTTGATCACGTAGCACAGTTTGGTTATATTCGTGCTTCTTCTTTTGTGCATCTCTCAATCTTTGTAATTTGGCTTTGTAGTTCTTCTGAGATTCACTCACTTTGAACAAAACTTTTTCAATTGCATGTTCTTCTTCTGGATTACTATTTGAAACGTGTAATGATCTGTATCTTAGAATCAATAATTCCAATTCCTGTCTAGTTTCTGGGTATGGAATTTCTAGACCAGACTTGTGTACCAGCTCGTTGCCACCATTGGTTTGAAGGGCAACTGGTATAGGAGACTGCTCTGATCTCATCGGAGAACCTTGCAGAGACATTGGTGTGTGATTAAACGACCAAGTTCTGCTCTATTTTGATGATTCTCTTTAAGTTAATCGCGTCGACTGAAGTTCAACACAACAAGGGGGTTTTAATTCAAGATTTAGACAACAAGTACCTAATAAATCACTGATGTAAGCGCTTTAACGGCTGTGACTGCTTCAGATAACAAATGGCGGTTGTTGATACCTCGGTTGATGATCTCTGTGAATCTTGATGAACTTTCACGTAATCTGTTGAAAAGTGTTATTCTGGAAACGCTCAACGTTTGAATTTGCAAAACTCAAACAAGGGTTATAAGCTTCGAACAGTTCTGCTATTCAAATCTATAACTAGGGGTTTGAAAATAAATCTGTTGATCCCAGTGCGTGAATGTCCAATTTGATTCCACCGACAGCTTCTCGATAATTTCACGACCTCAGTTGTTGATTTCGGATTTGGTGTTTTCAGTTTTTTGGTTTTGATGTTTTCGTTTTTTTCCTTTGCAAAAGAATCAAAAAATTTCGTGAAGCACAAAAATTACATAAGCGATGTATGTAATGCTTTGTAATCAGTATAGCTATAACTACTATAAATTCAAATTGTTCTTGTAGTAAAATTAAAAGGGATATACTCGTTAATTAATAATATATAAATAGAATTACTCAAGATTGATCCTATACTCGTTATGACCCACCTTGGCTATTTTATCAACAGATCTAAGGTACGCATTTCTATGCTTGACCTGTGATAACCACTTGGATAAGTACACATAGTTGCTTCTGTGGATCGGCTTGATCACATCTTGACTCTCAAATGCAAAGGCCAGGTTGTACTCCAGTATGATATCTGCTCCTGATAATTTATGACCCACAAAGTACGTTTCCTGGGAACTTGAAGTCGTATCTTCATGCTTCTTCTTGAGTCTACTCTCCAGCAAACCCAGCACATTGCAAATCTCTGGGACTGTATAAGAGCCATCTAGATCCTCGAGATATTTATTCACAGCAGGTTTTGCTGCCTCAGGTGTCTTTGCAGAAGAAACTTCATGATGATATAGGTATGTCAGCAACGGTTGTAACGAGCCCTCTGATAGATGGAGGTAATAGTCAACTTCTTCTTCTTCCTCCTCACTATCTGGCTTTAGCTTCCCTTCTGTGTCAAAGTGCTTAATCAAATAATTTATGATATGACCACTTTCCGCAATCTTTTTTGTCTCTTTACCATCAAGATAGTCAAGCTCCAACAGTGGATATCTGACTAAAGGGTAAATTTTTGATAAAGAAGAATCGCTTCTGTTTGTGATGGGGTCTCTATGATATAGTTTCAGCTCATATTCAAGATTAAGCTCCTCAAGTAACCACAATATTCTTTGAGATCTGGAGCTCTCAAGCCTTGTGGGAAAGTTAGTTTACTGACAATCGATATTGTAGTGAAGTAACTCACCAGTGTAAAGTTATAATTGGTTGTTTAGAATGAATCATGGTGCCTGGAAGATTGATCTGTTCTCTTTTCAAGAGATGTGTTCAGTAGTTTTGTCAGTCTTTGTGCCATTCTCCACA
This sequence comes from Hansenula sp. Y91-04, assembly GCA_037042445.1. Classification (NCBI taxonomy): domain Eukaryota; kingdom Fungi; phylum Ascomycota; class Saccharomycetes; order Phaffomycetales; family Wickerhamomycetaceae; genus Hansenula; species Hansenula sp. Y91-04. Next base: position 330,901 of record JAXQKK010000051.1, on the reverse strand, counting down.
TATATAAATGTTTCTCAACAATCGCAATCAAGCATCAAGATTGAAGCCCGTTTGAAGTTACATAATCTACAGTAGCGTATAACAAAATACAAAACATGTAATAGCATTAGATAACTATTTGATTATATATTGAAAATTTAGATCTTTGAGAATCCAATTGGGAACTTGTCTTCACCAAGTGATTGCACTTTTTCGATTGCTCTGATATAAGCAGGTCTTTGTTTGACCTGAGATAACCATTTACTCAAATTTGGATAGTCAACTTTGTTGAAATGACCTTCCAATCTGTCACTCTCCAAGAGAATATGAACGTTGAACATAAGAAGGATATCAGCTCCTGATAATTTGTCTCCTACAAAAAAGATTTCCTCAGAGCTTGAAGTCTTCTTGACAGCTTGTTCCTTCAACGTATTCTCCATGTAATCAATACAGAGTATGATTTCTGGTATAGAATAAAGTGCGTTCATCTTTTCAACAAACCCATTGACAACTGGTTTGACAAAAAATGGTGCTTTTGAAACACCTACACCGTGAACAGCCAAATAAGTAAAATGTGGTCCAAGAGTTCCTTCTGAAAAATGTAAGAAATAATCAATCTTTTCAGCATCTTCTTCAGTTTCAGGAGTTAACTTCTTTTCAGGATCAAAATGATTGATTAAATAATTCACAATGTGACCACTTTCAGCAATCTTCTTGCTACCTTTCCCATCATCATAATCTACTTCGATTATTGGACTTTTACCTAGTGGGAACACCTTCTTCAAAGCTTCTGGAGCTCTGGAACCGTTCTCTCTGTGATAAAGCTTAACATTGTATTCAATACCTAATTCTTCCAATAACCATAAAATCCTGTGGGATCTTGATTTCTCAAGCCTAAGGTACTGTTAGACTTCGTGCGCAGCTTTGAACTTGGAACTGGTATACTCACCAATGAAGAGTGATGATTGGTTGCTTTTGTTGAATTGCCATCTCTACAGGAAATTATGATGATTATAATAGACGGGTAGCCTGTCAGGAATGTGATCTTTCTGGTGAATTTATACCTAACTACAGCACTCGATATTGATTTCGAGACAAAAATCAGTTTTAGAGCAATGACAGAAACTCAGCCGACTAAGTCCGCAACGGTTTTGTAGCGATTGGATGTCCGACTATATCCACAAGCGGAATATTTTAAAGCTGCTCTCCTGGACCCTTAAATTTTAATACTAGATATCAGAATATAATATTATTCAATATATATTTATATTTGGGCTTTTGTAAGCGCTTATTGGAACAATGAGATTAGAATTCTACAAACCTTATCAATAAATGATGCATGATGAATTCTATAGTAATTAAAATAATATATGCTTTATGCCAACTCAAATGCCTCCACTTTCTCCTTAATAAACTCTATCTCATCTTTCTTCAAGTCTTCCTCTTTACTCTTCACCTCTGCTTTTCCTACCTCCTCGGTAGAGGTAATCGTAAATGTATCATCAAGTTGAACTAATTTGACTGTATTTGCTAAAAACTTCATATTGAGCATTGCCTTCAACAAAGGAACAACGGATTTTAATTCAGTCTCCACGGTTCTAGAAATGGACATATGAGCTTCTGGTATGATCAAATATTTGTCTGCCCCAATCCAACTGAGTTCGGGGTTCTTTATGAGTTTATGTTCATTCAAAAGTGGTATAATTGTTTCTTCCAAATCTGGTCTAGTGACGCCAAATATACAATCTTCAATCAATATAGCATTGTAATCTGGTGCTTTAGGTTTTACCTGCGGTGACGAAGCTTTTTTCAAAACCTTTGTTGACTCTCTTAAATGGCGTTCATAAGCAGCTAATGACTGTTCTAATGACATTGATGGAATAGATGAATCTGAACGTTTTGTGACGAAAACACTGCGATGTGGATCTGGATCTTGCGATTCAGAAAACAACAAATACGCTTCAGCAATTTCATGAACAAATTCACGTTGCTCTCTTCTCATTGGTTTGAAGTGATAACTTGAATCATCAGATTTTAAAAACTTGTTCAAAATGCTCTCTATATTGGAGCACCATTTTTGTTGTAATTTATAGGTTTTCAAAGTTTTAGAAGTATATGGTATATCATTTACATCCACTTTATTCTCATTAGATTTGAGATCAAATCCAAATGCCTGTGATAATTGCTCTTCTCTTTCTTTAATAACACAAGAAACTTCACATTCCAAAACAGTATCAACACAACTTTCCCTTGTTGCACTCGCACCACATGGAACATCTCTCTTGATTCTTCCACATTTACACTTAAGTTTAACCATTTGGTTACAAATTTGAGAATCATCACACCTTGAAGGATAATGACAAGGTGATCTATCAACATGTTTACAGTATTTTTTTTTCTTCCCACATATTGAACGACAAACACATTCACCACTATGACAACTTTCCATACAATGATGCTGACAGGGCAATAATTTATCACATTTATCACCACAGTAAACTTCTTCTTGATAACACATTGCTTTGACTTTCTTCTTACCACAATTACACCATTTTTCAACAGTTTTGGTACACCTAGAACAAGGGATATCATCTGGATGACAATTGTGTGGCATTTGTTGATGTCCACAAGGTAATTCTCTAATACATTGTGAGTGACATTCTGGTAATTGAGTACCGCAACGTACTGGGGCCATAACAACTGTTTGCCCACAATGACAGATTAAATCATCGTTCGACGATTCAAGACATGGAGGACATGGACCAGTGTGACAAGTTTGCTGACAAACATGATCTGGATTACCACATGAAAGCTTCTTGTTACAAACTTGCAAACAAATATGAGAAACTTCAATGTTGAAAGCTTCTTCAGTTCTGTTATTTCGATTGCTCGTTGGTAATGTATTGTTTCTCATCCCCTTTTTCCTTAGTCTTTCCCTCGTAAAAGCTGCTTGTTCATCAGCGCAACAAATTTTATTACATCTGTGACGACGGCATGATAAAAGTGAAGTACACTTTCTTGTGCATACTGGTTGATTATTCTGTTGTAAAAATCTGCAGGGAACAACAAAACTGTTGAATCCACAACGACATTTGGAGTCAATGAGTTCATAACATGGTGAGCATTCGCCTTCATGACAACTCCATTTACATTTATGACCACATGGTAGACTTTTGTTGCAAATTTTGGAACATGATGGAATTGGATCTGAACATGAGGCCCTGTTAACACCACCGTTCAATTCTTCTATAGATGTTTGACCACAATGACAACTCTTGATCAGTCCTGGACTTAGAGGACATTGTAATGCTTTAAGCCTTGTAGGCTCACATGACACTCTTTCAGAGTGAACACCACAGTCATATGTTACATCAGAGAATAATGAACATTTGAAATGACCAATCCAATTATCCTTTTTAAGTTTCCCAAAACTTTTCTTTGGTTTCTTTGAATGACATTTTATGGTATCTTTAGTTTTTCCACAGTAACAAGTTGCTTCTACAAACTGCTCACACATACCACATAGGCCATCATGGCAGACTTTCCCACACTTGTGTAATTCACAAGGTAACAACTCCTGACAAACATCTTCACAAGACCACCCATCCAAATATGGGGTCAAAACACATGGCCATTGGTTATCATGATTACCACAATGACACTTCATGATAGGACCCAGGGCGTTACAAGTTGCATGTGGACCAGGGTGACATGGTAATGAACATTTGTGAATACATCCATCTAACGGAACACCGCAGGTTTGCCCACAGCTTCCTGGATTTAAAAGATTCTTTTGGGGGTGTAAGACTTTCTTACACCAACATTTATCTTGGAACTTTTGCTTCTTATGAGTAGAGTTACAGGCTGGACATTTCCATTTCCCTTCTGCATCAGTTGAAGAACCTTTCTTTGACCAACTATCGATACATTTAATGTGATAGACTCGATAACAATCTCCACATGACCAAAAACTATCATGTGGACTAACCTCACAGGTACATATCAAGCAGACATACGACTCATCTTTGATCTCGTTGAGAATAGTGGTGGCTAAATCATATTCTTCTGATTCATCATCATCACTAGAGACTTCTGAGTCAGTAGTGAAGTCCGAATCAGATGCTATTTGGTCTTGATCTGAGGGGGTAGCTGCTTCTTTGGAGTTATTTTCAGACTCCAAGGTCTTGAGCAAACCATCTTCATCCTTTGAACCACTCGGAATCTCCTCCATACTCTTTCCCTGATCCTTTTTAAAGAAGAATAGGAAGATAATGTTTTCACCTATCTAATTTTGCCTTTATAGTTAAGTGAAAAAAAAGTAAGCATCCAGACACCACTTTTTGTTTTCTCGATTTCATGGAAATCAACTTCAGGGATTCCTTTGGTTAACTATGAGGGTCTACTCAGCATCGATTGAAACAGCATTCCACTATGAGGTTATCAAAGGCCCTCATGGCACACGATCCATTTGCGAGAAGGTGAGTGATGAAACCTGAGTCTTAGCTGTTTAGGTTGCTTTACTAACAGAGAGGACAGAGAAGCATGGAGATATCAAGGCGACTTCACAAGATACAACAGATTTAAAAACTTATGGCCTGGGTTCTTTTGGGGTGTAGGTGCTTTTGTGGTATATGTTGCTGCGGAAAAGTTGTTTTTCCCTCCTCAAAGTCATCACGATCATGAAGAAGAGCACCATTGAGCATCACATAGTACCCAATATAGCAAGACCACATAACATCGCTTATTGGTCATTTATTTATTTATTCATTATTTATTTTCAAGTCTGCTAGACATGGGGCCGGTGCATTTACACAGTATACCGTGGAATTTGGCCCAATTATTTATTCATATTTATTACAAAACATCAGTCGTTACAGCGAAATTGTAGAGTGCAGAAATCTTATTATTAGAGAGCAAAAAAAATTGATAGATGTGCCAGATCAAGACTAGATTAAATCTTACTGACTTCTCATTAGTTAAAAGACCTTTTTGGTTGTAGTCTGGGGTCATTTACTTCTATATATTATGAGAATATGCGTTGACGACACAAAAAGGCAAGACCTAGCTCTATGAAAGTCATACACAAAACTTCATTTAACCAACATCTATGTCATAGACAGTTTGAAAGTGACTTAACCCAGTCAATTGACAATCCACTTGACCAATTCACGCCAATTTCTCAGTTCTGCAAATTGCGGTGTCAAAATTGACCGTTGAGTGGTCCGTATCGCTTCAGATCTAATCTGAGAAACACTCAAAAATATTTCACACACCAGAAATTGACGATGTAGCAGTGATTAGTTTCTTTACGCTGAGTCTACTGCCAGAGTATCCTTCACCAGAAATCCTCTCTCGGAGCCTTTAGTTTCTTTTGTCTCGAATCGCTTCCTTCCTTCTTCTCTGATCTGCTTTCTGCAAAAGAGTAATAGGTACTTAGACTTTTCGAAAAAATGGCTTTGGTGAGTACTGTGGAAGTGCCAGATTCTGAGCTCTTGTTCTGGAATGAATTCCAAGATTATGTGCCCTCAAGACCAACTGAGCACTTGGGTTCATCGGACTTGACATTTAACGGAAGACTTCAAGAGCCAGGGTTGATGATCTATGAAGATGGTGGTGAACTAGGTTGTGGTGGTAAAGTCTGGGTCGCTGGAGAATTGTTATCGACTTATTTACTGGACAAGGGGCTATATGACAAGAAAAAGGTTATCGAAATAGGGAGTGGAACTGGTCTTGTTGGATTAACTTTGGGGTTGAGTGAGAAACGAGATGATGATATGGAAATCTGGATCACAGATATTGAGTGAGTTTGTATATGAAAATTACTCTAGTAGAGCTTTTGCTAACCTGATTTTGAAGTGATTTGGTCCCATTAATGGATAAGAATATAACATTGAATAATCTCGAGAAGAACGTCTTTGCAAGATCGTTGCCATGGTAAGTAATTATTTGAGAACTATCAAGGGTGTTTCTAACAAAGCTATAGGGGAGAAGAACTACCAGATTTCGCAAAGAGTGATGTCGATGTTGTCTTAGCAGCAGATTGTGTTTATCTTGAGAAGGCATTTCCCATATTGGAAAAGACACTTCTTGATCTCACTAATAAAGATACGTTGATTTTGATGACCTATAGAAAAAGAAGAAAAGCAGACTTGAAATTCTTCAGAGTGAGTTAATATTTTATAAATGACTTTCATTATTCTTTACTAACTTTCATACATTATAGAATATCAAGAAAAATTTTGATGTCATAGAAATCTCTGATTTTAAAGAATACAATTCATACTTGAGACAGGGTGTTCACTTGTTTCAAATGATCAAAAAGAATTAGCATACTACTTATAATATTAACTACAACTTCCTTCTAGATTTCTTATGATTTCTTTTTATTTACTTGCACGAATATAATGCATTCTAATATTTACAAATGTCCCCCCCTATACTCCATCATTATTGTGATTCTCCTGAAGTATCATCTTGACCCCAAGCAGATTGAGGACTAACTCTACTAGCTTCAATAACCTTAGTAGCTTCAGTAGCGTCTATCTTCCATTTATCAATGAATTTTTGTTCAACTGCTGCACCGAATTCCATTGGTGATTCTTTATATCCTGCACCAAACATTTCGTTTTCTTCTTTGCTTACTTGCTCTTCAATTTCTTGTTCAATTCTAAGTCTATAGAATTCAAGCTTTGCCTTTTCATAAGCGTCTTGTAATGAAAGATCTTCGCTATTGTTCAATAAATATATCGTTCTTTGGACAACACTTTCACCATCTAGTTGCTTATTGATCTGTTGAATTTGGGACCAGTCCTGATGTTTTGCATCATCACCAGTGTTTTCTAATAGGATTTTTGGTCTTGACAATTCCCATGGATGTTGTTCGTAAAATAATGATCTTAGTTGATCTTCCATATATGAAAGTCTTGGTATATTGTACACATCTCTCTTTATGGCTTTTGTTCTAGTATCATATATAATCTTCTTTCTTGCAACAGTCTTGCGTTCCCTCTGGGCAGGTTCTATTGATTGTTCTTTGGATGGATTTGACAATTTTGGTTGACGAATAAATCCTTTGCTTGGAGGATGAGACCCAACAACGTGATACCATGCTGGCTGTTTCTTAAGAACACCAGCTCTCAAGTATTCAGTTGTCTTCTCCAAGACATTAACTGCCTTCGTCTGAGGTTTCATCTCTGGCTGTATAGTATCTGATATCTAATTCTACTATTGACATCGAGTTTATGAATTTTCATTTTTTTCAACACTCTTTTTTTTAGGCGTGATTACATAACCCATTTGTCATCTCAGCTCTCAAATAATAAGCACCACTTTTGTCTACAATAAAATGAACTTTTAACTACATTTTTAACAGTTTGGGCAATATAACTAGACCTGCTTCTTAATTATGAGAGCGCTGGGACTTCGTGTCTTACAGGTCTTAAGGAGCACACCGAAATACAAATCTTATAAACATCTTTGCCAAAAACTTGATACCTCAAAGCAGATCCCCATATTTCAACAATCACAGACGATAATCCAAAATCAGAGAAAGATTAGACAAAGAAGAATGGAGACACCCAGGTTCTCAGTTGAAAAATCTACTTATGCAAAATTTCTTCGGAAGCTTTACCCGTTGGAAGAATATGTGGTACATGAAGATCTTTACAATGCTTACTGTTCCTTACCATCTCCACAACCGTTACATATAGAGCCTCAACACTTCGAACAATTTTTGTGCCATTTCACAAATTCAGGAGGAACGAAGAGAGGCAATAATACGAAACACTTGGTTAATATTATTTCTGATATGGTTCAAAGTGAAATGAAGGCATCATTGAAAGAGATCAATAATTACCTTTATCTAAAGAATTATAATCAATTTGAAGAATTGAGTCAAGTTGAGACTGACTATCAAAACATTCTTGATATGGGAGAGTTTGACATCAGCACGTTTAATATATTCATCAAATATGCGATACAAAGTGACAACAGAAACCTATTAACTAGAATATTTGAAGACATATCTGAACACAAGTTGGAGTTTGATAGAACAACTTATGAAATGTTGATACGCTACACTGGGAAGCTAGGAGACTCCGAGGCCTGTCTTTCTTTGTTCGATAGTTGTTTGAAAAAAAGAATTGTATTAGACAATGCCATTATCAATGCGGTCATAAGCGTTCTTGTTCATAATGAAGATGTTGAATTAGCTGCAGAGATTGCAGAAATCCTATTCAAGAATTCAGTCAAAAATTTATCCTCTAGGATCAATATAAACTCAAACCATTTGAGAAGGCAAAATCTTGAGGAATTGAAATACCTTGATTTTTTGAAAATTCAAAAACCTAAGTCATTGCTTTTTATACCTGATCCATCATTTAATACTTTTTCTCCATTATTAACATATTACAGCTCTCTTGAACATTTCGAGCCTTCAAAAATCTTTAAATATTTAGAAGAGCAAACTGATCTCGGAATTGAAATACCCAACAGTGTTTTCATTCATATATTCAAAGCGTTCCAAACACATGATGTGGATAACGTTGATTATCTATTTTTCACATTAAGATTTTTGATGAATGAGAAAAATGTCAAGATTAACACGGCTCTTTTTGACTCAATTATAGATTCATTCTTGAGACACTCTAACTACAAAAATAATTTGGTCAATGGAATTGAAAGACAGTGGAATTCATTGAAGATAAGTTTGAAAGATTCTTCATTCAAAAAACAGAGTGCTCAAATCGCAGAGTTCAGTACAGATGCAATTGATAAGCTTTTAACTCTTTACTAACCATATTTATTTATTGACTGATGATCTATTTATTTTTCTTTACTATTTATTTATTTATTTATTTATTTATTTATTTATTTATTTATTTATTTATTGAACTGAACAATAGTTGCGGATAGTGATCAGTTGTTGTTCAGTTATAGAGCACAATATTGCATAGTAACGTATTCCAGAATCCGTAAGGTTATGCGGCCCCGACGCGATCATATTCACAAAAAAACACAAAGTCAATAGCGAACTAACAGATCAACAGACTTTCACCATCCATAAGTAATTAACAATCAAGGCAACAATGGTAAGTCTTTGATATATACAGCTATAGCCGGTAGATATTAACAGAATGTCCAGTCTGCCCTCTTCAACTTCACATCGTTATTGCAAGTTATTTTGTTGCTAATATGCTCATGTACCTATATACACACATTGTGGCCAAGAGTGCTAGATAGTAATCATCACGGGTAAGTGAATGTATATTCAGATGTTGACAATAACCGTACTAACTGTTATATTAGACTACTGGGGGTTTTCTGGAAGTGTGCTAGAGTTGGTGAACGAGCAAGTCCTTACGTGTCATTAGCGTTGATCTATATGGCTATTAGTGAAATTCGTTCTTGAATTTTTCAAGTTATTCATGATTAGTGGATCATTTTGGTGTAATATTTCGGGTTAAATAGAGGTTAAATGTTTTTCATTGTTTATTGGTACATTGAGTAGATGGTACTTGTACCCTTTGGGAAAAATTACCTTTCATTCTAGAATCTACACAAAACAGTTTCTATACGCGGATGGAATAAAACTGAACACTGTTCGAGAATCTATGTCCTCCACCCTCCACTGAAAAAAAACATGTCATATTGGTGTATCCTGGATTATATTTCTTCCAGAAATTTTTGCATGTCTGCTCGTACTTTTATTTCGCAAGCATACCTCCTTCGAGGATAAAAAAGTAGGGTCAACCCTGTGAATGTACAACCTGCTATACCTCCCAGTTGAACAACTTTATCCTTCTAACCTGAAAATGGTCATCCGTACGTACTGTTTTGTGTAGTACGTAGTACGTACCAGCTTTTTTTCATCTTTAGTATACGTACATTCAAATATTTTGGTTAAAGGAAGCGCGAACATATTGACATCCCGATTCCAGCTTTCCCCGGTCAATCAAGTACATTGCTCCATGATAATAAATAATTATTAAAAAGCTGTAGAAGTTTTTAGTACCATTCTCTAACCTTTAGAATAGTTGATAAACTTTCAATTCCTTTATCCTAATTACAACTTGCAAGCTATGAATCAAAAAATTTGTACTGTTTCTGGGGCAAGCCTGACAGCTGCTTCAATTTTCCTCCCGCAAAAACACGAACCCATATAGAGGAAAATTTCCTAAATACGAGGGAAAAACTGTCAAAAATTCTGTCTGATTTATGTACAAACTGCTAAATCGGAAACACATAAGTGTCTTTACTGAGCATATACACAGCTTAATCGAGATGGAGTGTAACATTTGACACATTGGACAAATTAAGAGTAGGTGGTCAATATGGTATATTTCTTAATGTTCCTTCCAACTTGTTTAATATAAGGCCTTCTACAGAATCGTATGGCTCACAGAAGCAGCTTCCAACATTCAATTCTAATTACGTTAAGAACTTGGAACTTGGGTATTCATATGTTTCGCTTAGAATCTCGCTTGAATCTCAACTAGTTAACTTAAATTAGTTAACTCTAGTAAGTTGTAACTTATACATTTGCCTAGAGTTTGCAAGACCAAAATATGTCTTCAACTGATCTCGACTCTCGAGCAGTACGTTTCTCTCTCAGTTCAGGAAGCTAGGTATATTCTTGAATCTTGATTCTTGACGCGTCATCATAATTACGGACATTCAAAAAGATCTTCGTTTCATTGTCGAAAGCCTGGCCAATTGAACGAAGTGCTGGGTACCCAGATAATCTAGGAGTATGTAGTTTCACTCTCAACTTGCAAGTCTACTATGGACGAGCGCAAAGTGGCATTCGTTAATGTCTGGTTAGTTTTATAACATTCACATCTGTATGTGTTGCGTCCACGAACTGTCACCAGTGACAGGTTTTCAAGTTTCAAGAACGAACTTCAACAGTCAGTTGAAAGAACACTTTCATGAAACTTCGGGAAGCACAGTCAAAGTACCCCAACATGAAAGCTTTAATTGAATCATGAAACAAAGTGTATTGAGGGATAATGCCTAGGCGATGCAATATCGTTAGTATATTTCGCTAGTATAAAATTTGTTGGGTAGACAAAACCGTAAAGCATATTTAGTAAACGAATTGAGTTTAATCATTAATGTCTTGAACTATCTGCTTTCAACAATTATAAGGTGATTTTTCAGATCGATATATCCGCTATGGGTACCTAGATTCCATAATGTAGAGGTAGAGAATGCTTCAAAGGCGATCGAATCCCCAAGTTTAGGGCATGAGACATTCATGATCTACCATACGTAATTACAGGATCAACCAACTTACAGCAAACACATGTGATCAGTTAGACCTATAGTCAAAAGTGGAAAACTGATTGAGTTGGTGCAAAAATTTACCATCAGTAATTAATGATTAATGGCAGGTCCCAATTAAATATTAGGGCATCTTTAAAGTTTAAACAACATTAGAAATACTCAGGCCGGCAATATATTGCGAAATCAATGTTGAATCGACCTAATTATATTGACCCCCGGTTCTTCAGAAACTCAACTTCTCTGTCAGTTTACTGATCAGTTAACATGATAGAACAAGCCCGATACTTGCTGTAATTGAGCTCTCTACCGAAGCCCATGCCCACGATTTTGAAACAAAGTACGTACATATCAATGTCTCTCTTAGCTGCTGCGTTTCGTTTCATTTAGGCTGAAAAAGTTAAAACAAAAAGTAAAGTCGGTCGAGTTCCGTAAAGGATATTAACCCCGTCAAATTGGTGGTTAATTTTCCTTTTACGTCCGTACGCGAATGTTAACAAGTCAATTTTTTTCAAACAATATTTTGACATATTGTCCCAAGGCTTAACTACATGCTAACTTTGGACCCAAACGCAAGTTAGAATTACAAAAAAAATCCTGTCCCATACTTTATTTAGACGACATCATCATTCCCAATCATCTTTTTTAAGTTAATAGCTCCAGGTCCCTAGCTATTTTGATGAGGAGTTGTCCGGACATGTGATCGATTGGACAAGACCAAGGTATGTAGCAGGCTTTCTGTACCGTTCCTTAAATTGCAAATGATCTTGGTGCTCGAGATCCGTCAAACTCGTACTTGGTATAATTGTTCCTTTCCCACGCGCATAGTACGTAAGTTGTTGAGCTCGTCTCTAATTAGCCATTAACAAACGTATTAGCAGCTAGGTACTTCACTTAAGGACATGGACCTTGACAAAATTTTCATCTTTGCAGCTTGAGCAGTTGAGTATAAATATACATTGTGACATGAGTACAAAACGCACAACGTCATGTTTTAGAGACGATATTAATTATTTTTCAAGCTGTTGTACCCATGCTGAGACACCAGGGTGTAGACACAATAATTCTTAAGCTGTCTATATCTCAAAACTTGTTGTAATGCTAGGCTTTTTTGACTTGTATTGACATATTTAATATCATCTTGTTGGCTAAGCAATAGGAATTGAGTACGTCCTTTGAAACATGACACGTTTGTTTCTCTATGTAAAAAATCTATATGTCGTACCTACGCTATAAGTACAGATTTAACTGTCCACCAAATGCTAAAACGCTTTAATTTTACTCTCTTATTTCTTCCACCAATATATAATTTAACACTCTAAGCATATACTAGAACTCCAGACTCCAGAGTCCATACCTTCCACAAAGTTTACCCTTTTGGGAACAAGTTTGACAGTTCCTGATCCGGGGACTACCCGCTGTGCTCTCGTAAATTCTATTTGTTAAAGATCGTTACACGTTACAGGTTGGCAGAGAAGGTTTAGGTGGCTATTCTTGCACTATATCTCTGTAATGGATGACCCTTTGATAGGCCCTCAGATCATATTCTACACGTTTTAATCTTTGCAAATACATTTGTATATTACAATTATCAAGCATCCCTACCCATTGACCATCAAGAAACATAAAACACGCAAACAAAATCATTAAATAATTGATCATCATCCAAAAAAGAAAAAATATTATAAAATACAATAAATGAGACGTAGCTTTCACTTTATACCTTAGAAGGTTAATGCAATATTTTGATCATTCTCTTTAAGTTTTCTCAAGATATTGATTTTTCTTCTTCTAGCATTGATAAACCAGTTATCAAGCTGCTGTATGGTCAATCTAGTCTTCATAAGTAACTCGTATTTCTCTCTAGAATTTGGATATGGTCTATCCAAATGCTCACTCAACCAACTTAAAAGAATTAAAGTAGTTTGTCTTGGTAAATTTTGTCTCTTCTTTCTTGTATTTAATTTCTCCTTAGAATCTTCTGAAATTGGTGATGATGAAGAAGAACGAGTTTCTGTAATTTGAGATTGTGGTAATGGTAATGATGTTGGACTAACACGTCCTTGTTGGTACATCTGTGGCATTTGTTGTTGTTGGAATTGTGGAGGTTGATGAGAGTAGTAACCTTGGTAAGAGTTAGAGTGTGGTAATGGTTGACGTAATTGCTGGTCTGGGGTATTAGCAACTGGTGAAATTGGGTTAGAAAATGGTGAATGATATGTGATTGGTTGAGGTTGATATAATTGTGATTGTTGTTGTGGAGCAGCTGACTGCTGTTGCTGTATTTGATGTTGTTGAGCTATTTGTGGTGGAGCTTGGTTAGCAGCAGGTTGTGGTGATGTAGACTTCAGTAGTTCTCTAATTGGAGGTAACGAGAAAGATGTATTTGAACAGCTTGAAGCAGCATTTGAACCTGATTGTAATGAATATTTAGTTGGATCTGGTAGCATTACGCTCAAATTTGGCTTGTTGTATTGTTGAGAAGTAATGCTCGTTATTGACATGTTTTCGACAGACATTAAATGTGAATTAATTGAATATGATATGTTTAATGAATTGTGAGTATAATTGTATAACTCAACGATAATAAACAATAAGAGAAAGGGGTAATAAAAGGGTTCTTTTATGACAAGCGAGATCTTGAAAAGGCTGCTTCCATTATATTTATATATAATTTTTGGATTGTCTTATTTCTTCAATGTATGTGCTATTTTACCTTTACAGAAAACCGATAAAGCGACTTAAGCCATCAAACAAATTTTGAAACTTTAAAAAGAAACATGCGGAAGTTGGCCGCTATATGTCTGCATGGCTTCACTTACGGTTTTGCAGGTTTTGGAATGTCCAATTTGAAACAATACACTTCAAGAGCTCTAAGCGGGTTCGGAAGAACCAATCCACAAGGCTTCCAGGAGGCTATGTCTGAGAATTGTATCATTAGATATTCACCTAGATACAAAGTTATAACTAATTATCGTTGTGTAGATGTTTTTGTTGCTTATATTTTTTCCGCTTCGGAAGCCCGAGTAATATAGAACAATTCTCTGGCTTTTGTCCAAAATGCAAAGAGCACACTACGATTTGGCTGCTGTTGGCTCACACAGTTACAGTGCTGTAGATCGGCGACATTTCAAATTTAAAAACCTTAACTCGAGAAATGACAAGTGACGAGGACGCCCTCTAACGGAAATGACAACTCGCCAATGAGATGTTGACAGTTACCCACACAAACTAAAGGTTAAGGCCCCTACATAAAGACGTATCATACTCTAAGGTGCCTGAGGATTGTAGTTAAAGTTGTAGGCTGGATCGGTAAAATGAGTATATCACTCACCGATCATGTTATATAGGTATCATGAGCTGGCCGTGAAATATTGTTAAGCTTCTAGAGCTTGTTGTAAAAAATAATTAAGGTATCTCCAATTGATCTGTTTTTGATTTGTTTCAAATAAAATTGTGGTGAATTGATATGAAACCAACTGTACAAGCATTCCTAATTGATCAATATTAAAAGCCCAGTTTGTTGAATTGTACATATCAAAAAGCTATGGCTTCCTTCAGGAGGTATCAGGATAAGTAGGCATCAAACCACAATTTATTCCTAAATGAGCTAAATCCATAAAATCACTCCAGGATCCTTTTATACACTCGCACAGAATTTTGAAATACACATCAAGATTCAGCATCTTACCTAGTAACACAATCATGTTGCACCTACCGCAGGTTTAAGCAGGCATCATGCAGCGATGAACTTCCTCGTAAAAATCATTTTTCTATGGCTAATACAAAATCACCAGCTATTTGAGCTTCGAGCAAAAACCCAAATGTTACTGTAAATAATTTTTTAAGATATGACAGGTGAGTTAAACCGTCGGACAAACCGTGAATTATTATAAGCTAGTCTTTATGAAGGCTTTAAGAGAGGGACATGATTATTATTTGCCGGCTTTCTTTATTTCCGGTGGCTCCACAAATTACTTGTCAATGTGTTTAATGTGGTGGAAATTAATGGCTGCCTTTTGATGTGCTTTTGTTTCAGCATGTTAGATAAATTTTGGACTTTTTGAGAACTCCTTACTCCTAGATCTGATTTGTGCCAAGTTTGTCGAATTAATATCTTTGTCATCTTACATGTCGAAGTCCAGAGTACAAACTGACAAAAAGTGGGCAGCCTCAGTTTTGATTCAATGGGTTTTCCAAATCGGGAGTATTCCGCACACCTATCAAAAAAAGTACCTATCAACGCGAAATTTTAAGAGATCCTTCCTGATAGTTCAGGAGGTTGAACTCAAAATAAGACACAAATTATAATTCTGAACTTACAGCTACGATTTCACCACGTATCGTATCGGTCTCATTTAATTAAAGGTAAGCCTTCTCATACTCAACATGTACCATAAGTACTTCAAGTTTCCGAAATTGGTAAACCTTTCCCTTAGCTCTCAGGCTAAAATTTTGGGCCACCACATAAGTCAGAATGCTTCTGGAAACTTAATTACCTGTGATATTATTTAGTACTAGAAGTCGATCCAGATCTTTGAGATAATCGAATGGTTTTCAAGATGTTTTATGTTGAAACACTTCAGGAAGTTCAAAGTTAATTAAGACGTACCAAAGAAAGGTTAATCACTCAATCACTAACCAAAATTTAAAAGATCCTGATTTGTACTAACCTTCGGTAGTATTTTGTTTGGGAAAGTCCACCGAAAACCTTATGACACATGAATAGAATATGCTCCAAGTCCAAAAAGGGTATACCATATCATCATTCATCCATTCAGGACCAGAACTCAAGTTGTTTCATGTTCTTAGACACTTATATGTATCTCGTAAATAAGTGTGAAACCCACAATTAATTAAATATTGATCAATATTA
Organism: Hansenula sp. Y91-04; assembly: GCA_037042445.1. Classification (NCBI taxonomy): domain Eukaryota; kingdom Fungi; phylum Ascomycota; class Saccharomycetes; order Phaffomycetales; family Wickerhamomycetaceae; genus Hansenula; species Hansenula sp. Y91-04. The sequence continues at coordinate 314,763 of JAXQKK010000051.1, read as the reverse complement.
TAAAGCTGTTTAATTAGGTGATAGGCTATAGCTCCGTAGGGTGTACCCGTCTAACCACTGGGGGAACACTTATTAGAGATGACTGGTAGCTTGATATTAACAAGACATTATTAGTAGCTAGTTGGAGCTTGGAACAGCAATTGGATGCTCTTTACCTACTTGATGATCTTGGAGTTGTCACTATGCTAAAAGTCACGCGTTTGGAAGTATTCTATACTAATCTTGGTCGAGAGGTAATAGTAATATTATCAAGAAGTTATATTAATGTCTACGGATTTCCAGCTCAAGCAGTCCTCTGCTCTAAGAGCTGGCCATGTCCCACCTAGCTATCTAATTAATCACTTCACCTTAAGTTTGGTAGGCTAAATAAGAACTTCCAGGAAGCTGTACTTAATGAATTCACAACACCCACTTCCCACTGCTTTCCTTTTAATTATGTATGCTTAAACTCAAACATAGGTACTCATGTATCAATTATGTAATATGTTGCGATAAGCATTAATAATTAATTATATCAAAGTTCAAAGTTCAAACTCAGTTGAAACTTGTTATAGACAGAGTATTATCACTATAAGGTCCCCCATTTGCGTTAAAAACATCAGTTTGATTTTCCCTTAGTTTCAAGTTTGCACCTTTTGGCCTTCTCACTCATATAATTGAGTTGATGAATTTTGTTGGGTCTAAAGTCTAAAGATAATTAGTATACTCCTCACTCCTCCCCCATCTTGTACCAACATTATTTTAGCGCTCTTGCTAAATCTCATCACACAAAAACGGACAAGTATAGCGGCTACCGGCTCAACTCAAGCGGGAAGAGTTACGAGTTTTGGTATAAATTAGGAACAGAATTGGCCCTCTCAGTATTGGACAATTACCTCATACGTTTCAAGCTGTATTTTTAAATTGTGTCTAACTGGCTGTAAAGTGGGCCGTCTTGACGCTTGTCTGACGAATTAGGTCCCCCACCTAGATTTCGTTTTTTGTCATCGGATTCATTAGTGCGCGCCTCCAGAAAGCTGTCATGTCGGTAAGTGTACGGTTCTGCAATAGTGTGGCCTCGTCCAGAAATTCCCTGTCACGAGTTTTTGCGGACGTCATATTTTACAAACTCGCAAAATTTATGGGAGATCTCCGCTTTTTTCCATTAGGGAAAAGCAGACCCTGTCATCTAGGATAAGGTTTATACTAGTCCTTTAAAGTACGTATTGAAAGCTATCACGAACTGTGAAGCAATAACTGAAATTGAACAAAAGTATCTGATCACCTAATTCTCTGTCTTTGTTCAATTCTCTTGTGTTACAGCCCTCAGGCTGACAAGAATTGCAACTTTAGTTAATGGACAAATTGCGGGAAGATCCTTCCACACTGTGTTACCATCGTCGCGCATTTGGCGTTGAGGGCGGTTAGGATCTTGAAAGGTGCTGCCTGAAATTTTCTGTACAGAAATTACAGCTATCTTACATCAAGAGTGGCAGAAAACACTCTACCTCGTGGAGTAAGAGCACCACCACTTTGAGGCCAGGTTACTAAAACTACATGGAGCATCATGCTAGATAGCAGACGGCTGGTTTCAATAAATTAACCCGAAACGTACGACTTGATGATAGCCATGAATCACATGTAATTACTGGAAACCGGTCCTAAGATTGGCTTTAGTAGTGGCTTGTAAATTGTTGAGATGAGGTCCGAATGATCTGGATTCAAAAGTGGCAGTGGACTGCAATGTGATCCGTTAAGGTCTAGTGATATTACACATATTTTGGCTTATCTTGGAATGTCTGTCATTAAATTATTAAATCTGCTGCCTCCTGTCCAAGATGATAATCTGTTGGAATACTGCAAGATCATCATCCTAGGACTTACAAGTTACAACTCGAATCAGTACAGCTAGTGATATTTTAGTTTAATTTAATCACAAATGTATACATTAACTATCATTTGAGTCATCATAGGGAAAGCCATTCGGTTCTGGCTCGATAACGTTGTCCATCAATCTGGATAATGTTGCCAGGCGTATTTCCATTCTTTCATGCTCTTTAAGGATTAATCGACTCGCGGAATAATTACCAAAATATCTTTTGCCTAAGAGATCATCTCTAAATCTTTTTCTCTCCCTTATAGATATTAACTTTTGGGTAACTTCTCTCATAACACTAGCGACATTTGAGTCATTGTACGGCCATATGACGGTGGTATATAATATATGTCGGTTTGAGAGATCAACTGTTAAGAATTCATTTTCAGAGAAACCAGTTGTTACTCCCTTTTTTTTCCTAAGAAGTTGAATTATATGCTATTCTCCCTCTGAGGTTAGTTGATGAAGTTTTATTTTCTCTTGATTTATGAAGCCAGTTCTGAACAGTTTAATTAATTTACTCAATGTACAGCTTATGATGGAAAAAATCACTAGATCACTATTCGTGTGATCAAGATGTATCTGCTGCTGCTCCCCGTTTGTATCATTGGTTATATTTAGTATTGAAAACACAGGCTTAAATTTGGTTTTGATATCTTGCAAAATCATTTCTCTTTCGTCAGCATCAAGTAAATCTTCCAGTTTACGACTTAGACCTCTAAGTCTAGTAATAACGACAGTCAGCTCTTCTATGTATTGTATAACTAAACCAATGTTATCTCTTAAAAGTTGTTGTTCTGCCTGGGTTGTCTCTCTGTTGTTGAAGTTCAAGATGGGAATACTTAGCAGCGCAATAACATTTTGTTCAGTTAGCTTGACATTCCAATTTGGTCCAATTGGTGTTTGTATTATAGCTGTTGAACAACTTGCACTTAATCCTAGCTCCTGGAGGAATGACTCTCGCGTATACCCAGATTTTCTCATGTTTAGTAGATATTCATTTCTCTAGGTATAACTGACAATATATTTGATGGCTTCGAAAATTAATAACGCGTAGGTGTCACTCGCGAGTCGCTATACAAAGTTTCTTGCATAAGCTTACGTAATCCTCTAACAAATTGGTTAAAGCTAGAGAGATTTTTGTCTTAAAATCTAATTAAAAGAATGATTCCGTATAATTGAAGCTGCTCTGAGTCTAGTGGTATTTTTATTTTGTTTAAGTTGGTTGTTTAACTATAGTTTTGAACGTTTAAAACTGTTTCCATACTTAAATATAACGGACTTTTTGGTCGTGTCATGAATCTAACTGGCTCAAGATATTCAGTACATAAAATATACATGCCAGAATAAGTATGGTGCTCTAGCTAGGTGCGCAGCACTATCGCCTCTTTTTAAAGGAATTAATTATGTATATTTGTTAATTAAAATTTTGATACGACCAGCTGAGTAGCCGCTTACATTAAGAGCAAAAAATAAATGGTCGATATTCTAGTTGCACTCATATTGCGGTCATTTTGAGTAATTGAATATATTGCCTTCTAGTCGATTGACAGACCTAAAGCTTTGTCCAAAGCATATTTGGTACCGTCAAGTCGTTAACTTATGACTTAAATCAATTTGTGCTGACGTGGTTGATAATTCCAGCAGTACCTGTCATGATGAATTTGCTGTCATGACGAGATCCATCATACACCTCAAAACCCGAAAAGGAAACTCCGCGATCAGCATATAGTCAATGAGAGCGATTAGCCATTCCTTCGTACTCCTGTGAGTCGTGAGACTGTACGTAGGATATGCTAGCATTAGGTGGCGATCAACTTACGTAGCTCTTTTAACATTCCTTTTGAATAAGAACGGTTGGAACTTGGTATTGTTGGAACGTTTCAACATTCAAATTTCAATATTGTATGCTTAGCGCTTATCTAGGTGACTAAAATATTGTTTTTTTTTTCCAAAATCTCAAGCTGGAATCTACATGTCTTTGCTGGCTGTTTGATTATGTTTGAAGTTCAGACGCTAAGAGTTTCTAGCTGCTAAGAATCTCAACGTCTGGCCACTCACAGTTGTAACTTGTACAGCTTGTCGAAAGGCTCAACTCTCGAGCAGTATACCACAGAGTTTTACCTTGAATATTGCACAAGACGGTTGTAAATTGTAATTGCCCCAGCCAAACCTGAAATATCAAGGCATGTCAAGGCGAGTTAATTACATGACAATCGTCCAGTTCGAGAATCAATCAACTCCATTTCTAGATCGAATTCTTGTCGACGTCGATCATGAATAATTTGGCTTCGCAGAAAATGTCAATACAAATTAGTATATGCATTTCCGCTGGTGGATAGGCTCTTCGAATTAATTTAGCTAGAATCAAGCCGCCACATGATTCACTAATACCAATCAAATTTTAAAGAAAGCTGATTCAGTGGTTTGGACCTTTAGTGTAATATGCTGTAAGTCCAATTTCCTTACTCAAAAGGCTCGTCAAATGATAAATGTCGTTACTCGTTACTCTTAGCTGCTATTAGCGTGTAAGTCGTGACTGTGTGGTTGTCCGCGGTAGCAGACGTTTTCGATTTAGATTTCGAGGATCGATTTCGAAGCAGTTGTATGCATGACCGTTTTATTTTTCACAAAAAAAGTTTGTTCCTTTTTATGAAGGAGACGTTGACAGTCCTAAAGTTTTCAACGTCAGTTCAGGAATAACAAGCATTTTAGAGGTGCAAGGATACGTATGCTGTTTTTGAAATCATAATTCTAACTGTACATCTACTTAGGAAACTCATTTCACTTATTTCCAGAATCACATGTGAATGGAATATACATGAGACGTACTGTATTACGAAATGGTAAAGTAGTAGTACAGTTACACTTGATGGCAGATTGTCTTTGAAAATTACAATTGTGAAGGTTAGAATAAACGAGCTGAGTTGTTTACTAGTTATAATTGGTACCGTGGTTGATCTAGCTGTTATATATGCGTTCGTAGAGTAAGTACTAGATTGAGATATGAAACCTGAACAGTGATCCTACCTCGTAATTAATATTCAATATGTGACTAACTCTAGACTTTAGAGTTTTAGTGATCTATGAATAAAAGCAGATTCGTAAACTACATCATGCGTTAGTACAGGCTAAATTGTCCCGTATGGAAACAATTAACAGTGGTTGCAACTTGCAACTTGCAACGTTTCGTACATGCGTACTTCTGTTGCAACAACTTCGGCTTCAATCAACAATAAACCTACCCGAAGCACAAATTAGCGAAGGATTAGTTGGGAAATAAGTACCCTTTAGGTACATACGTACAATTCGTGCTGTAAGCAGTTACTGTACTAAGTGATCTTATAGTGGGTCAAACAACTGGATTATAGGTAATTGATATTAACCCGAAAAAATTGCTCATTAAGCCGCTCGGAATTAATTATAAATATTTCAATATATGCTCAACTAGTACGTCTTGATCCGAGAGTCTAAGCTAGCTGCTACGTCGTCAAAGTTGGCACTTAATATTATAAGCGTATAACTCAGGACAATGCTTAATATAGCTGTACCAGTGTCGACAAAAGTCAGCTAGATTACCTGAGCGTGGACAGTTGGTTTAAAATCTATGATATTATAATTATCGGCGACAATTAATATATCTACGCCATGCGATCAATATTAATATATTTAATTATGATCAATAATATTATATAGTGAGATTCAAATATGTATTAAAATCTAGCTAGGGCTGACCATGATATATACTTCTAGACGTAATACTGTTTCTATAATTAAAATATCATTTAGCTGATAATTATCCCTCATATTGACATAATTAAAGGTTCCTTATGATCTACTATACCACTTAATTGTATCAACTATTTATAGAATTATATTCATGAGCGAATACAGATAACGATATGGTTAGCTAATGATAAGGTCATCATATCAAGCCCTGGATTGACAGCCTCACTAAGATAACAGCCCATCACAGACCGAGAATACGTTAATCAAGTTTAATTCAAATCCCATGATAAGGAAAGGTATACCTTTTTTTAATCCCCGATCATAGATTCCATTCGCGAGCTCACTATAAGAGCGGTCAAATCAGCGGGAATAGCGAATCCTTATTTTTTGGCAGCCACACTAAATTGTGTCGATAAGAGTATGTTGGTCAGTTCATAATTGAAAATGAAAATAAATAGATCATAGTCTATTGTTTTCCAAACCCCGTGAACAGATTGTTTATAAAGAGGTGATTTGATGCTTTATAGAAGTAAATTGAAAGATTAGACTGAGGATTTATATTATTATGACTAAGAAGTATTCAAGAATTGCGATAATTGGGGGTGGTCCTGTTGGGTTAGCTGTTGGTAAAGCTTTAGGATATGAAAAATTCCCAGTAATTGATCTATTTGAACAGAAATCTACCGTTGGTGGTCTTTGGAATTATGATGGGGATGAATTCAAGACATCATCATCAAAAGTCGGACCTTCAGTTCCAAGTATACATCATAATGATGCAGAGTTTGGAGAAAATTTACCAAGTCCAATGTATAAATATCTTGAAACTAATATCACAAAAGAGATTATGAAATATAAAGGGTTCCCATTTCCTGAAAAATGTGAGACTTTCCCCACAAGACAAGAAGTTTTAGAGTATGTTCAAGGTTATGCTAAAACAATACCGGAAAATGTTAAGATTTATTTGAATTCAACAGTGAGTAGAGTAGAGAAACTCAATGGTGTCTGGGAAGTTGAAGTTGGTATCAATGGCGAAGATACTCAAGTGAAGGAATATGATGCTGTTGTGTTGGCAAATGGTCATTATAATCAACCATATATTCCTGATGTGGATGGTTTAAAACAATGGAGTGAAGAAAACAAGAGTTCAATAACTCATGCCAAATATTTCAATGATCCTGTGGACTATACAGGAAAGACTGTTCTTGTTGTTGGAAATTCTGCATCAGGATTGGATATAGCTACACAATTGTCAACTACAGCAAAGAAGGTTTATAATTCTGTTAGAACTCCAAGTCCTGTTGCTGATGTTAAAATTCCAACTGTTGAAGAGATTGGCGAAATTATAAAGTATGATTATAAAGATGGGAGAACTGTTATTACTAAAGGTGGTAAGTTTAATGATATTGATGTTGTTATTTTTTGTACTGGATATCTTTATAAATTTCCCTTTTTGAAATCATATCTTGAAGGAGATGATGCATTATTGACTAATGGTGAAAGGGTTAGAAGATTATATCAACAGATATTTTATATACCGGATCCTAGCTTGGTTGCAGTTGGATTACCAAAGAGTGTTATAGTGATGCCATTTGCTGAATGTCAAGCAGCAGTAGTTTCAAGGGTCTTTTCAGGAAGATTAACACTTCCAAGTGAAGAAGAGCAAAGAGATGAAGAGGAAAGGGGAGTTGCAGCTAGAGGAGATGGGAAAGAGTATCATAATATCAAACCTCCAGCCGATTATGAGTATTGTCAAGGACTACAAAATTGGATTGATTCTCAAGGTGCTAATGATGGATTTGAAGCTGAAAGATGGGATGAATATAGAGTAAATCTTAGAAAAGCGTGTGGACCAACTAAAGCTGAAAGATATGAGCAGATTGTTCAGCATGCTAATAGACTACGTGAGCAAGGTGAAACATATAGATTATTAAGAAACTAGGTCTACATATATTGCTTAATATATATTATATATGTAGACAAATCCCGACAATACCAAAATTTTATGTCCATTCGCTTATCCCCCCAAATTCCGAAGATCTCGATTGTGAAATTTTGACCAAAATGTGAATTATCTCCGTCAACTAAACGCTTACAGACAAGTCTTATTTCCACTCAAGACGCGAAAAAAAAAAGCTGCAAAACTGTAAAAACCACGCAGATTCCACACCACAGATTTACTTTTAAAGTAGCATGTGAATAACTAGTTAATGGGTGGGTATAACTTCTGTTGATCAGAGTGTGGTCCAATCAGGAAATTAAGTAGCGGTCTATTATAAATAACAAGATATCTCCTACATCATCACCATCATCATTAGATTTCCCGTGGATAAATATTATTAACAATCAGTTTCTATTGTTCCGGTTTGACAGAATTAAGCTCAAGCGGTGGGTGCTGCTGCTGCTTTTTTTATTACTTTATTTTGTCGGTGATTTATTTTCTATTCAAGGTTTTAAAAACAGTCCGATCTCCAAAAGACGTCTTTTATAATATCCGTGGGCTTATAAAAAAATCATTTATTGAATCTTTTTACAAAATAACAGATATTCAAGATGATAAGTGCTAGATCGGCACAGTTGAATCCCCAAGGAACTCAGTCAAGTCAATCAGCAACACCAGATATAATCATTACACCACAAAATTCATCCGAAAGAGAGTTGCTAACGTCCAAGTTTAGAGTGAAAAAAACAATTAATAATAATAACAACAATAGTTCAACATCAACACATGTTAACGAAACAATGAGCGATTTTAATGGGAATGATCAAAATAAACATTCATATTCCTGTAAAAGGTGCAGAAGATTAAAGAAGAAATGTACAAGAACCGTACCAGAATGTCATAATTGTGCAAAAGCTGCTGAACCATGTGAATATGTACCAAGGGCTCCAAGAAGGAAAAAATCTGAAATTTTAAAATCATTACAAGAACAACGTCAAGGTCAACAAAATGAGTTAAATAGATCTCCTTTATCATCAACTCCTGTTTTAAAGACCCAGGATTCAAATAATTTAAATTTCTTGACAAATATGCCAAAAATTAATCAATTAAATAATTTACAACCAAATAATAATATTGGACCTTCTTTATCTCATCTAAGATCAGAACCTTTTAATCAACAGCAACAACCGCAACATTCAAATAATTTCTTAGAGAAAAGTCCAAGATCTTTTAATATGGGTACAACTGATCCATTTTCATATAAATCAAATAGTTCATTACCACCTTTAAGTTCAATAACAACTAATATCACCAATCAACAACAACAACAACAGCAACAACAACCAATAGCTTCAGAAAACACCCTTCCAGTACAACAACAACAACCGCAACAAGTGACATCACCTGTAAATACATCACAACAACTTAATAATTCATACCCAGTTTATAGATTTTCTCCACCACCTACAAGACAACCATCAGATGATTCACAATCAAAAACACAAATTAATCAACCAAGATCACCTTTAATACCACAAGAATCTTCTCAATTAAAACCAATGGGATTAAATATGCAAAATCGTTTACTTACATCTATTTTGGGAATTGATGATTTTATGGAACATAATTTACAAGTTATAAGACCAAATTTAGAAAAACCATTCATGATTCAATTAGTTTCAACTTTTTTCAAAGAAAATTTCCATAGTTATCCATTTTTAGAAAGAAATGATGTTATTCAATTTCTTTTATTTAATGATTTCCAAAAAATTGATTCATTACCTCCAAAGGAATCTTTTGAAATTTTTATGGTTATGTTTATTGGTTATTGTTCAATGGAAAGAGTTGGAACACTTAATACTGATCTTACATTGAAAAGATATCTTGTTTCAAAATCAATTGAACAAGCTTCAAATGTCATCACTTTTGATAATATTGAATCAATAAGATATTTACTTTTATTAGGAATCTATTCATTATTTGATACAGCTGGTTTTACATCATGGCATATTGCGGGCAATATTACAAGATTAACTTTATCATTAGGATTGAATAGAAATACTGCTTTAAGATCAAGAAATATTTCAGATAGAGAAGTTGCAGAAGTGAAAAATAGAGTCTTTTGGAGTGCTTATAATTTTGATAGATTTGTATCAATTTCTTTAGGTCGTCCATTTGGTATTGATGATGATGATATTAATATTCCATTTCCAACAAAATTACAAAATGATGATGGTTATGATATAGAATTAATAACTGCTATTATTAGTTTAAGACAAATTGAAGGGAAAATTTTAAAAAATATTCATAGTGTTAATGCAGGTACAAGAGCAATTAGTGAAGATTCAAAATTAAATATTTTGAAAACTTTTAGAGTTGAAGTTGAAGATTGGTATAATTTAACAAATAATTTAACTCGTTATCAAAAAAATCCAATTTATAACGTTTCTTGGTTCACTGCTAATTATTATCAATTAACAATGTTGCTTTATAGACCATCATTCCTTATTCCTAAACCACCAAAAGAAACACTTTTAATACTTGGTAAAGCTTGTCTACAATGTTTAGCATATACTTATAACCTTCATACAAGCAATCTTCTTCAACCAAGTTGGGTCACTGTTTACAGATTCTTAACACAGTGCACTACAATCATATATTGTCTTTGTCATTGGTGTGTTGATCTTATTGAATCAAAAACAGAAATCAATTTATGTATTGAAATTTTGGAAGGTTTTGGTGATAGATGGCCTGTGAGTGCTAAATCTGCAAATATTTTCAAAAATATTAATAAAAATATCTATGAATTGAAAGTTACTTCAGATTGGCAATTAATTGGAGTTGAAGAATTGACAAATAAATTTTTTGAAGCTAGTAGAGCTTATCATGATATTTTAAGTAATAATAATGTGGATATCTGGTTTGATGATCCTGTCATTGCAAATTCAGAGCAATAAAGAAAAACAGTAAGGTGTATAAATAGAATTCATAAGGGTATTTAGGTTTGGGAATTTAATGATTTAATTATTTATAAATAATGTAGCGCTACGCTAATTAACGATACCTCTACGACTCTTCACACACAATTCCCAAAAATTTTAGAACTTTTCATTAATATACAATTTTTCATCCTCATGATTTCTCTACTTCTTTGCCGCAGCAACTTTAGCTAATTCATCTCTATTTTAAAAAAGCATTAGTATCAATATCCAACTTTCTTAATATTCAAATCATAACTTACTTCAATTCCTTTGTGAAATTATCATCGACATCATTATCATCCCAATCTTCCACCCATAGTGATTTTTCACCCTCTGTTCCTACTGATTGTTCTTCTGGCCAGTCTAAAAATTCAAGTTAGTAATTAGATCTAATGTTGAAATAGTACTTTATTGATCTTACCTTCAGCTTGAAAGTCTTCAAATTCATCATCTTCTTCTAGTGATTGGATCACTTTTTGCTTTTCAGCATCTAGCACATCTTTACTTTGTTCTTGAGCTGCAGACATCCTCAATTCTTCCAATACTTTCAATAAAAACCGTTCAACTCTTCTTATTATATGTTAATCGTAGTGTGCCACTGAGAGCTTCTTGAAGTATTCAAACACGATCAGCCGGGTAAACAAAACTACAAGTTGCAGAACACATTCGCGGAATATTTTGAATATCTGTCATTTTATGGCGTGTCTCTTGATTCCCAAGGCAAAAAAAAAAAATTTATACACTGTTAATAAGCGATTCAATAAATATTTTGATCTAAATAACATCGAATAAAGGATTGAAAAACCAAAATATCGATAAAGGAAATTTACAATTCTCCTTATCAAAAATTTCAACTCCTATAGCTCTATTGTCAACCGTTGCGGCAATCCTTTTGGCTTATAAATTCTTTGGAAAATAATTTTTTTTTTCAGTTTTGTTTGACTACTAGAAAAAAAATTATACAAAGATGAAGGAAACGGTTGTTGATATTGCTCCAAAATGCATTAAAGGTATCGAGTTCGGTGCCTTGTCTGATAAAGATATATTGGCCCAATCTGAGGTTGAAGTCTCAACAAGAGATTTGTTTGATCTAGAAAAGGGTAGATCACCAAAAATTAATGGTGCTTTAGATACTCATATGGGTGTATCTTCAAATGCATCTGAATGTTCTGTTTGTCATGGTAATTTAGCAACATGTCATGGTCATTTTGGGCATTTAAAATTGTCCTTACCTGTTTTTCATGTTGGTTATTTTAAAGCTACTATTCAAGTTTTACAAAGTATTTGTAAATCTTGTGGTTCATTATTATTAGATGAGGAAACAAAAAGACAATTCAGAAATGATTTGAGAAGACCAGGTATTGATAACTTGAGAAGAATGGGGATCCTAAAGAAAATATTGGATCAGTGTAAAAAGCAAAGACGTTGTCAAGATTGTGGTGCCGTTAATGGTGTTGTTAAAAAGGCAGCTGCTGGTTCAGGAACTGCATCTCTCAAGATTGTTCATGATACATTTAGATGGATAGGTAAAAAACCAACCATTGAAAAAGCAGAATGGGACAAGGATTTAGATACAGCTGTTCAAAATAATCCAGATATTGAAAGATTTATCAAAAGATCAATGGATGATTTAAATCCTTTAAAAGTTTTGAATTTGTTTAAACAAGTGAAACCAGAAGATTGTGAACTCTTGGGGATTGATTCAGGAAGAGGTGGTAGACCAGAAATGTATATATGGAGATATCTACCCGCTCCTCCTGTTTGTATACGTCCTTCAGTCATGATGAGTGATTCACCAACTTCAAATGAAGATGATCTTACAGTTAAATTAACAGAAATCGTATGGACAAGTTCATTAATTAGAGCTGGTATAGAGAAAGGTATCTCCATCAATAATTTGATGGAACAATGGGATTATTTGCAATTATCTGTTGCAATGTATATTAATTCAGATGCTGCTTCACCATCAATGTTACCAGGTGCTAGTGGTGCTTCTAAATCAGCTAAACCAATTAGAGGTTTATGTCAAAGATTGAAAGGTAAACAAGGTCGTTTCAGAGGTAATTTATCCGGTAAGCGTGTTGATTTCTCTGGTCGTACAGTTATTTCTCCTGATCCAAATCTTTCAATTGATGAAGTTGCTGTTCCAGATAGAGTTGCAAAAGTTTTGACATATCCTGAAAAGTGTACTAGATACAATAAGGAAAAATTACAAAAATTGATCTTGAATGGTCCAACAGTTCATCCGGGTGCTAATTATTTATTGAAGAAAAATGAAGACGCTCGTCGTAATTTAAGATATGGTGACCGTAATAAACTAGCAAAAAGTTTGCAATATGGGGATATTGTGGAGAGACATATAGAAGATCGTGATATCGTGTTATTCAATAGACAACCTTCATTGCATAGATTATCTATTATGGCACATTATGCAAAAATTAGACCTTGGAGAACTTTTAGATTGAACGAATGTGTCTGTACACCTTATAATGCGGATTTTGATGGTGATGAAATGAATTTACACGTTCCACAAACTGAAGAAGCTAGAGCTGAAGCTATAAACTTGATGGGTGTTAAAAATAATTTGTTAACACCAAAATCTGGTGAACCAATTATTGCAGCCACACAAGATTTTATCACTGGTTCTTATTTAATCTCACATAAGGACTCATTTTTTGACAGAGCTACATTGACACAATTACTTTCAATGATGTCCGATAGTGATTTACAATTTGACTTACCACCTCCAGCTATCCACAAACCTGTATATATGTGGACCGGTAAGCAAGTTTTCAGTTTGTTGATTAAACCAAACAAAAATTCACCTGTTGTCATTAATTTAGATGCTAAGAACAAAACTTTCATTCCTCCAGTCAAGGGATTTCCTAATGAAATGTCACCAAATGATGGTTTCGTTATTATCAGAGGTTCTCAAGTTTTAAGTGGTGTTATGGATAAGTCAACCCTTGGTGATGGTAAGAAGCATTCTGTTTTCTACACCATATTGAGAGATTATGGTCCAAAAGAGGCTGCCACTGCAATGAATAGAATGGCTAAACTTTGTGCTAGATTTTTGGGTAATAGAGGATTTTCTATTGGTATTAATGATGTCACTCCAGGTCATGAGTTGAAGTTTAAAAAAGAAGAAATGGTTGAAACCGCTTATGCTAAGTGTGATGAATTAATTCAGTTATACAGTGAAGGTAAATTAGAGACTCAACCAGGTTGTAATGAAGAACAAACTTTAGAAGCCAAGATTGGTGGTTTGTTGTCAAAAGTTAGAGAAGAAGTTGGTGAAGTTTGTATTAATGAACTTGAAAATTCTAATGCACCATTGATTATGGCTACTTGTGGTTCCAAAGGTTCCACTTTAAATGTGTCACAGATGGTTGCTGTTGTCGGTCAACAAATTATTTCAGGTAATCGTGTTCCTGATGGTTTCCAAGATCGTTCTTTACCACATTTCCCAAAGAACTCCAAGACTCCACAATCTAAAGGTTTCGTTAGAAACTCATTCTACTCAGGATTAAGTCCACCTGAATTTCTTTTCCATGCTATTTCTGGTCGTGAAGGTTTAGTTGATACTGCGGTCAAGACTGCTGAAACAGGTTATATGTCACGTAGATTGATGAAGTCCTTGGAAGATTTAAGTTGTCAATATGATAATACTGTTAGAACTTCTAGTAATGGTATTGTGCAATTCACTTATGGTGGTGATGGTTTGGATCCTTTTGATATGGAAGGTGATGCTAAACCTGTTAACTTTGTGAGAACTTGGGATCATGCTTATAATGTCACTTTCGATAAAAATGAAAAATCTTTATTACCTTATCAAGTTATGGAAGTTTGTGAAAAGGTTTTGAAACCTTTAGAAGACAAATTAATCAGATATGATAATTTAGGTAAAGTCCTCAAGGCTGAAGATTGTGAAAAGATTGAGTACATTGATCAGAATGACGCAAAGAGAAATTTCTATAACTCTATTCGTGATTTCTTATATAAGAAAGCACAAGCACTTGCCAGAGTTAGAAAAGAGAAAAAATTACATGCATTCCTAGAGAGACCAAATGATGAACTTGCTGAAATGGACTTGGACGAAGCATCTAGTGACACTGCTTTGAATGCAGTCAACCAACTAGCAAAGATCACTTCAAAATGTGCTGAAAAGTTCTTAGAAGTGGTTCTTGTTAAGTATAGCCGTGCTCAAGTTGAGCCAGGTACTGCTGTTGGTGCCATTGCTGCTCATTCTATTGGTGAACCGGGTACTCAAATGACCTTAAAAACTTTCCATTTTGCTGGTGTTGCTTCTATGAATGTTACACTTGGTGTTCCTCGTATTAAGGAAATTATCAATGCCTCTAAAGTGATTTCAACTCCAATCATCAATGCTGTTTTGGTTAACGATGATGATGAAAGAGCTGCAAGAGTGGTGAAAGGTAGAGTGGAAAAGACATTACTAGCTGATGTTGCGTTCTATATCCAGGATGTTTATCGTGATGATATGTCATATATCCAAGTCAAGATTGATTTGAAGACCATAGAGAAATTACAATTAGAGTTAACAATGGATGATATTGCCGTTGCAATTTCCAAAGCTCCAAAATTGAAGATTGGTGCTGGTGATGTCAGTGTTGTTGGTAAAAACAAAATTCAAATAGATGTGAACAATGGTAAGGCTAAATCCATTAGTACTGCTGCCAAAGAGCCACATGAAAATGATTTATTCTTCAGAATGCAACACTTACGTCGTGTACTACCAAATGTTGTTGTTAAAGGGTTCCCTGATATTTCAAGAGCTGTTATTAACATCCGTGATGATGGCAAGAAAGAACTTTTGGTTGAAGGTTACGGTTTACGCGATGTTATGTGTACAGATGGTGTTGTTGGTACTAAGACCAAAACCAATCATGTTCTTGAAGTGTTTCAAGTTTTGGGTATCGAAGCTGCTAGAGCTAGTATCATTGGTGAAATTGATTATACCATGTCTAAGCACGGTATGAGTGTTGATCCTCGTCATATTCAACTATTGGGTGATGTCATGTCTTACAAAGGTGAAGTTCTTGGTATTACTAGATTTGGTTTAAGTAAAATGAGAGATTCAGTCTTACAATTGGCTTCTTTCGAAAAAACAACAGATCATTTGTTTGATGCTTCATTCTATATGAAAACTGATTTAGTGGAAGGTGTTTCAGAATGTATCATTTTGGGTCAAACAATGTCCATTGGTACAGGTGCTTTCAAACTTGTTAAACAAACTCCAGTTGATGATGAAGATCTAAAATTAAAACCAACTTTATTTGAAGACTTGTGTGTTTGCTGATATCATCATGAATATTGCTACCTAATTTATTCCGAATTGTTATGATCACTGTATAAAAATTTATAACGAAAACTATGTATTATAATATGACAGTGTAGTGACAGTGAATTTTTGCAATTCTGTGATCGGTACTAGACCTTTTAATATTTTGATCTCCAAAGACGATACCAACATGGAAGCGAATATCTCGTGTGTGAGCATATCGATTGAACATGAGCAACATTTAGCGCCTCAAATGATCGTTCACAAATAGTTATCAACAATAATGGGTATTAATACCTTTGCTCTGGATAATCTGGAATAAAACCTATTTCTATCTCATTATTCTTCCTATAGGCGTTTGATAATTTTGAAGATTTCTTTGAGAAGTTCTATTTCTAACATCAGGAGTAGAGATCTCAAATGTTGGAAGGTTTGCTGCACGATTTGTCTCTTGATTTGACCCAGTATTTCCCATCGAGGTATCAGCTTGATCACTAACATCTGAGTCCATTTGATGCAAATTCTCAAGTTTCTTCAAAATGGTCTTGTCTTCTATCTCTGATAATTGGCTGAAGTCATCATCTATGAACTTTTGTAAGCCTAAGTCCCTCCAAGCAGCAGGTGTGCTCTTTCTGTGCGACTTGATTGAGCCAAAAGTAGTCTGTTGGATTGATGAAGTTTCATCTTCATCATCTATCTGTAGACCAGGCGCTTCGATTTCTTCGTTCGGTAACTTGTCATGAACCCAATTACTGATATAGAGCGCGTAGTGGGAGTCTGTTAGATGAAGATGAGTAGCGTGTGAATCTCTGGACATTGTTATAGTCTTCGTTAGATGGCTTAAAGATTGATGGATGTTGAACACCGTTTTGAAATCAAAACAAATAGTCAGATGACACCGGGCTGCATAACCAACGAATATAAAGGTAGTACAACATGGATATTTTTACAGATAATAGGACAATAAGTAATGGTAGCAAATACTACAGAGTACTCATTATCATAAACTTGTTAAAAAATCACTGCTATGTATGAGTGTGAAGAAAATGGCCAACATCAGACTGTGGTTGCGTACGCACTTGCATAACTAACACTACTATCGCGAGCCGATGTCACTTGGCTACTCTGTGAATAACCGATCCATTTGAACTTACCCCAGTCCTCATCATAAGACTTGCTCTCCTTCACACGTTCTATTGTTTGCAGAAGTATTCCGATTGGTTTCTGGCCACAGATTGTGTTCCCCGTAAGCTTAATATACTCCTTCCAGTCCTTAGAGGAACCTGTAGAAGCAACTTTTGTAGCTAGCTTATCCAAGTACTCGATTGACTTATAAATGCTTAACCCACTAGATGGGATTTTGGAAAGGGAAGAAAGCTCTCTGAGGTCGTCTAATGATCCGGAGCTTGTATAGGTAGTGTACCCAAATCTGGAACCCCAGTGACAGAAATCTGAGCTTATTACAAAAGTATTAGACTCGTCTTCCAAGTATTCTGATAAGATTGTAGAGACTTGCTTGTTAAATGCTTCATCTGAATGAGAGATCATAATGGGAATGATAGAAGGTACTCCTTGTGACAGGTTCTGAGTAAGTTTGTAAATATATGGAGCATGCATTTCAAAACTGTGCTCATCTTCATCAGCATCCAAACTCATCTTTTTGAAAACACTGTTCTTAACAAGCTCATTTACAATCTCTTTATCAACTGGTAGATTACCTAAAGGTGTCTCATATTCATCAACTCCACTCAGATAAGCAACATTCTTGAAGTAGACATGATGTGAAGGGCCTAAAATGAACACTCTTTTCACTTTTGAGGTATCCCAGGCATTATAGGTTTCTGCCAAAGTTGGTCCAGCATATGTGTATCCAGCATGAGGTCCAATTAGAATTCTTGCGCCTGGTACAGCTGGGGGAGCAGCTTTCAAGAATTCATCAATCTGTCTGTTCAATCTTACAGGATTACCAGAATACCACGAGCCGGCATGGCTAGCAGTTCTCACAACCATAGCTCAGAATAGACAACACTATCAACAACGTCTGCAGAAAGCCAAAAGACAATACTTTTTATTTGCCTTCAAATCATCTTAGAGGCTCAATATCATTTGATGCTTTTTTAAGACTCTAGTATCCGCATCTGCCCTTAACGAATTTCCATTTGACTTCCGAATTGGGCCATTTTCATTTTTGTGTCAAAATTTCTGACATACGCATTTTTCTTTAGAGCTTGACAAAATTATTGAAAAGGACGAAGATGAATAGTGTAATAATGATAGTGTTCTAGGAGTTTTTGTTAGCTACCTGATAATCATTTTGGAGATGTTATCGAGAATGTGTCGGTTGTTGAAGATTGCGGTTGTGATGTTGATGCTGTTGACAGGTTTCGTTCAAGGTTATGACAATGGAATTTACGATTCTTTATTAAGATACGCATACATTTCTAAGCTCAGTTACTGTATTGACCTTTTAAGAGATGGACATGATTTGACAGATCCTATATTATTGAAACCAAAACCTCTAGGGTTTTCACAATCAGGATTCAATGAGAGTGATTACAGCGCTCAATCAACGAGGGATATAAGTCTTCAAATTGCCAAAATCTTGCATCCAGCTGATGCTGAAGAGGACTTTCATGCAAATAAAGTGGATGAAGACAAACCAAAAGTCTCAACATCCCCTGGGTTCTTTGCTGTTGATCACAGTGGGAATGGAACAATCATTTTGTCATTGAGAGGTAGTGTTGAGTTCAGAGACTACCTAACCGACTTGAACACCAGAACATTTGATTACGAGCCAATAAATGAAGAAGCAAAAAATAATTTTACAGAGTGTGATGGATGTAAGGTGCATCAGGGGTTTTATAAGAGATTCAAAGATTTGGAGAATCAGATATTTCCAACTGTTGAAAAATTGATGGAAGTATTTCCAACCTACAAGTTACTGGTTACAGGACACTCAATGGGCGGGTCGATCGCAATACTTACCGGATTAGAGTTTGCACTAAAAGGATACGACCCGTTGGTGGTTGCATATGGGAATCCTAAAGTATCAAATGAGCTGTTGTCCGAGTATATGGATTCTTTATTTCTGACAGATTTGATTGAGCAAACAATACAGGAGGATCGCGAGTTGACTAGTGGATGTATTAGAGTTGTGCATGAAGGTGATTATGTACCAATGTTCCCACCTGGTGGAAGCAAATTTATTCAAAGTGGTCTAGAATTTTTCATCACAAAAGACGAACTTCCTCACCCAAAGAGTTCTGTTGAGTACTACGGAAGGGCCTTCAGACTAAGCCATCCTACCAACTTCAAACTACATGATTTATTCAGCTTCAACTTAGAGACAATGATCCATTTGAGGCAACATGGAGAGTACTTTTACGAGATTACACAGTGTACAGATATAGAGTAAAGTATTTATTAATAGAAGTAACTACAAATTTTTGTAATTAGCGGCCTTTGACCATACGGTAAAAAATGTGTCCGTAACGAACAAAAATACACTGGGGTCTTGATGAGTTGAGATGGCTCTATTCTTAGACTGTGTTCAAGTGTATAATCTAGAGTATTGACGTTATAGAGGATTGCTAAGGTATTATGGCAGTTGCTAATCTAATCAGCCAGACGCTACAGGGTCTTCAACCAAGACTGAGGACAAACGGGTTTGGTATAGCTAACTCACACAGGAAATTATCTCTTACATTCATCCCACCGAGTACAAAATCACCATTATTTCAGTATGGTTCTTCACCAGGACAGAGAAGTTTCCTGTCTTTAGGGACAGAATATGAAACAATAGGAGAAAGAGATGAGGATATAGATGAAGAACTAGGTGGTGAGCTAAGTAGGACTGTATCGCTGCCCTCCCAGATGTCAGAGCAAGCACAAGAACCAGAACTCGGATGGCTATTAGAAGAGCATCATAGACGATATTCGAGTTTAGACGTTTCAGAAGACGAGGATGAGGAATCAGATCAGGAAGATACTCAGGATTATCACGGTTACGAAGATGATAGTGATAACTATGCACAGTTTATGTCAAGAGTAAGGAGAAACGTCATGCCAATCCGCAAAAATTCAGTAACTTCAGTGGGATCAGTCAATATTTCACAGACAAACAATGAAGATTTTTACCATGAGAAAGTAACTACAAAATCAGAAATAAATAAGCTACTACAATATGCTATACCTTTGATCATAACGTTTCTATTGGAACAAATATTTTCAGTCGTATGTGTTTTAGTTGTTGGTCATATTGGTAAAAATGAGCTAGCTGCGGTATCATTAGCAACTATGACTTCTAATATAGTCTTTGCAGTGTTTGAAGGTTTAGCTACAGCGTTAGATACTCTGTGCCCTCAAGCTTATGGTGCTGGTGATTATTACGGTGTTGGTATACATTTTCAAAGATGTGCTCTGATGTCTATGGCACTATTCTTTCCATTTGGTATTGCTTGGTGGTTTTCTAAGTATTTCTTAAAAGTTGTTGTTTCAGATCCAGAGTTGGTGAGATTATCTGCGCAATTCTTAAAGATTATGCTACCTGGTGCTCCAGCATATATCCTTTTTGAAAATTTGAAAAGATATTTGCAAGCTCAAGGTATATTTGAAGCAGGAACATATGTTTTAATGATATGTGCTCCATTAAATGTTGCTTTAAGTTATTTGTTAGTATGGAATAAATACATTGGTGTGGGATTTATCGGAGCTCCAATTGCAGTAACATTGAATTTTTGGCTCATGCTGTTGTTACTAATTGGTTATACAGTTTGCATTGATGGAATGAAATGTTGGGGTGGATTCTCTAAGAGAAGCTTAGATCACTGGAAGGATTTGATCAAGTTGGCTATTCCAGGGGTGATTATGCTAGAAGCTGAAAGTTTATCTTATGAAATTATGACATTATTTGCATCCTATTTTGGTACAGAGTATCTTGCAGCACAATCTGCAGTCTCAACTGTTGCTTCATTAACTTATATGATTCCTTTCTCTGTTGGTATTGCTTCATCTACTAGAATTGCAAATTTTGTCGGTGCCAGAAGAATCGATTGTGCTATACTAGCTTCAGAAATTGGTATCTATGGGTCCTTGATTACAGGTATTATCAACTGCTTTGCTTTGATTTTATTGAGAACCCCACTGGCAAAGATGTTCTCTACCGATGAATCAGTCATTAAGATGATTGTTGATATTTTTCCATTGATAGCTGTGGTTCAAGTGTTTGACTCTATGAATGCCGTTGCTGGTAGTTGTTTGAGAGGTCAAGGTATGCAGAGAATTGGGAGTTATATCAATCTTTTTGTTTATTATGTGATTGGTATACCATTATCATGGTTTTTTGGTTACTATTTAGATTATAAGCTATATGGATTATGGATGAGTATTGGATTTGGTTTGTTCTTGATTGGTGCTAGTGAATCATGGTACGTTTTAAGAGCTGATTGGCAAAAGATTGTTGAAGAAGCAGATGAAAGGAAAGAAGATGATTTAGAGAGTGCAAGAAGTGGGTCGATTTAAACTACTACAATTTTATATAAATTAGTATATAGTATCATTTAATCTTGCATAACCTTAAAAATTCCTATTTAATTACCAAACCAGTAAAACCCAAATCTTATAATCCCAATCTCTTCATAAACATAAATTAACTTTTTGCAGACCTCACTCTGAAGGGACACTTAATGGTGTACCTATAACCAAGATGGCACCATTGTCGGCATTTGTGGTTGATATAACTTTGATCCAATCTTGATCTTTACCATCGACAACAGCTGTGACATAATATTCACCATTGTCATTAACCAATTTGATATTTTTACCATTTTTACTAACAAATTGCACACCTTTGTCACCTTTTAATGAGGCAAATGGGACTGTACCATCAACAATATGAGATTCAACAAAGTTATCGATATTAGATTGGGTAATTTTGTCAACTTCTTGTTCTGAGTTGCTATCTTCGTTTAAATCTATTGGGAATGCCCATGGTTTCTTCGTAAGAGCTTCCACTGCTGAATCAGTAGGAGCAAAGACAATGGACTGCTCTTTCATATTGTTAAATCTTGATGAAACATCAACATTATCCCGAACATATGAAGCAAACACAGAAACATCCTTCATGATATTAAGACTTGATGTTAATAAAGTTGGCCCAGTTTGAGGCTGTTCGCCTTCTGGAATGAATATCTGACTGGCGCCATCCATCTTTGGAGCTTCAAACAGAGGTTGTTCTATCTCGTCTCTTTTGCCAATATTTATAGCTTTCTCGCCAGATGCTTTGAATTTGTCAACGTTGTAAACCCTTTTACCCAAGGCTAGTGTAGCTAATGAGAGTAAAGTTATTGTAGAGAATTTCATGTTTCTTGATATAATAGATTGCTTAGAAACTTGAGAGCTAGATCTATAAAACACATCATTATATTATTTGCTGCTCTCCATATTATTCTAGTTAATTTTAAACCAGCTGAAATGGGCATCGTATACCTAACCACTTCCTAAAAGAGTAATTTACGAGGCAATCAGGTCGCATTACCTTATTTGGAATCCGGTAACCGGTTTTAGCGGCACGATCGAAAATTGACATTTGGCTTCGCATTAATGAAATAACATAGATTAACATTGATCAAAGCGCGTCAATTGACTACTGGAATAAGTCGTGGTGTTCCTAGCTTTCGTTCCTAAGTTATTACTAGATACTGGTATTGGTAATCATCCATTTTGCCACTGTTGTTGATTTATAAGCTTCAAAGCATCACTATTAGAATCACGAAGTCGGCTTCTCGAGTGATTCCGAAAAGGATTACATTATGAGTGAAAATAGAGCATTTACAAAGGTGAGTATACTCCTAATGTTGAAATATCATCGGTAGGATTCTGGACTAACAAAGTTAAGGTGCGAGCTTCGGAACTTTTACACGAGTTCCAGCAGACTGACAAAAAGAAGAATGTGTCACGAAAGAAACAGGTATTAAAGAAAGTTATAGTGAATATCACTATAGGAAACCATGATATGGTGAATGTATTTCCTGAAATTATTAAACTATTTTTGGTAGAAGACTTGGAAGTAAAGAGAATGTGCTATCATTATTTAAATACTTATGCACTAGCAAAACCAGATCAAGCTTTAGAAGTTCTGCCCATAATACTGTCTGATCTCAAGTCCGATTCATCAATTTTAATTGCTATGGCCCTCAAAAATTTGGTATCAGTTCCAATCAAAGAGTATATCAGAGAGGCTGTGAGGCCCCTGGCTATATTCTTGGAAGATGAAGACCCTTATCTGAGAAAAACAGCTGCTTATGCCATTGCAAGATTATATGAAAAAGATCCGAAGATTGTGATAAAAGAACGTTTCATTGAGCAGTTAAATCACACATTGAGTGATGCAAACCCCACAGTCATAGCATCGGCTCTTACTGCTCTGACTGATATTACTGAGAAGTCTGACGAGCTAAAGCTTACAATCAATAGAAATCATGCCTTGAGCTTGGTTGATTTATTGCCGAGATGTGATGAGTGGTCCCAGGCATCTATTTTAAATGCTCTTCTCAACTTCGTACCATCAACACATGAGGATGCCTTTGAGCTCATTGATAAGACTGTTGCTCAATTACAACATGCAAATTCTGCTGTCGTGCTAAATGCCTTCAAACTTTTGATTTATTTATTAAACTTTGTTGAAACAATTGAAGATTATATCACCAAAAAGTTAGCAAATTCTTTAACATCACTGTTATCCAAGCCAGCTGAAATTCAATTCCTTATTTTGAGAAATGTTATCTTATTGATACTCAGCAGACCAACTTTGATTCCATTTGACGTTACCATGTTCTTCTGTGAATATAATGATCCTATTTACGTGAAGGACACAAAGCTGGAAATTATTTATCTGTTAGCCAATGAAGGAAATCTAAATGTTGTTTTGAGAGAGCTAGAAGAATACGGAACAGAGGTGGATGTTCAAATGTCGAGAAAAGCCATAAGAGCTATTGGAAATTTGGCTGTTAAGTTAGACTCGGCTGCTCAACCTTGCATAAACGTTCTGTTAAGCCTTATGTCCAATGGCATAGATTACGTTGTTCAAGAGGCTGTTATGGTTTTCAAGAACATATTAAGACGCTATGATCAGTATGATTATGTCGTGGATGAAATTCTGAAGCACGTTGATCAAGTGGAAGAGCCAGAAGCAAGACCTGCTCTTATATGGATTGTCGGTCAATACTGCGATAGAATTCCTAAAGCTGACAGTTTATTAGCAGACTTAACGTTTACTTTTAGAGAGGATCCTTTGGAAGTACAGCTTGCATCATTGACTGCTTGTGTAAAGTTATTCCTGAGACAACCTCAACTTGGTGAAAAACACGTTATCAAAATTTTGAAATGGGCTACTGAAGAAGTTAACAATCCTGATGTTAGAGATAGAGGTTTCTTCTACTGGAGACTCTTATCAAGTCAAGACAAGTTTCCAGGAACTGCAAAGGAGGTGGTTGATAATGAGATACCTTTCATCTCAAGTGAGAATGAGAAACTAGATCCCTTGATTCTCGAAGAGCTGGAGCTGAACATCGGTACTTTGGCTTCAATCTATTTGAAACCTGTTGGCCAAGTTTTCCGTCTTGCAAAGAGAAAGTTCCTTCCAACAAGTCCTGCCAGATCGAAGGAAACCTCACGTACGTCTTCAAGAACCAGAGTTAATACAATGTCAAGCACCAGGAGTATATCCAGTTCAGAGAACCAACTACCCTCTCATGCTGAGAGACATATTGATGATTTTGATGTTCCTGCAGTAAACGTGAACCATGTCAAGAAACAAAACAACATTGCGCGTCGTATGAGTTTAAAAAAGAAGCCATCAGGTAACTTATTATCGAGAAAGCTTTCAATTAGAGGTGCATTCCATTGACAATTGACAGTTTGAATGCACCACGAACGAACATTTATACAATTTATACAAAATTTCAGTATCATATCTTATAACTTCGTAAACAATTCATCGTCATCATCATCTTCTTCTTCTTTCTTAACTAAGTTACTAGGACCTTCAGCGTTGCTACTGATATTTGACTTGATTGAATTAATCATGACACCATCATCTTCAGTCTTGAGCAAAGGCTTCTCAGCCTCACGTACATCAATAATTTGCACATCAGGTGCAAATTTCACAGGTAAACCAGCAGGTATGATGGTCTCCACTTTAATTTCTGGCATATTAGGTTCAGGTCCGTCAGGAATTGTATCAAGATCAAAATCTTGGCCTAAAATAACATAAAGTATAATAAGAGCAGCTGGCTTTGATAAAACAAGACTATTCTCTTTGCAAAAAGCGGCTGCAACACAGTCTGGACACCCCCACTCACAAGCACATTCTAAAATTCGTTTTAAAGCATCTTTTAACAAAACATGGGCGTGCTCAAATGCCTTGATAGACAAGCCTGATCCATACATTCCCCCTTTCGAATCATGGAAAACTAATCTGGCTGGTCGCTTCCTTTTTGTTTGTCTTTCAGCAAACTCTTTTTCAGGAGCCTTGCATTCAGTATGGATTTCATCTACACCACTAACAATCACAAGTGGAAGCATCCCCATAATTGCATGTTGTGCTGCGTGAATTCCCCCAGCTGCATTTAGTCCCTTGTATGTTATTAAATCTAGAGCCTTACTTGGTATATCAATCCAAAACCCTTTGGAATGTATTTTTATGGGTGGGTTATGAACTTCAACAGCATCCAAAATTCTCTTGTTTTTATCAACCTTGAAGAATCCGAAAACGATAATCGTGGTTAGTATCTTACCAAAGTAGATTGGTACATCACTTCCATCAATAGAACGGACAAGCTCAATCTCCTTTGGGTCAACATCTGTGAAATCACGTTGACTAGTGACCCAATCCACATCGACTCGCTCAACCTTAGCAAAATGTTCTTCAGAATTGAATTCTCTGACCAAGTAAGGATAACCTTGATGGATAAATATACCACCTTCATACAATGTGAAACTTGTACGGGATGCTTCAATCTCTTCCATGACAACATTTCTATTATTTGTTATATCAACCACAGCGTACTGGTCTTCCTCAATACCTCTGATTGAAACATTATTTGATGGCCATGGTAGGTATCTAGTGGCACAGTGATAACCATGAGAATCTCTCTCTAATTTCGGTAAGACTTTCTCCATATTAGGGAAGTATTTTTCGTCATCATCTGTTATTGGCAGCTCAAACGAGGCACATTGTAGATGCCCCTCAAGAACCATAATATTATCAAAATCTAAAATCAATTCTTGAAACTCTCTGTCAAGTAAAAGTTCTGGATGCTTCATGTAATGTTGATCGACCGGTGCATCACTCCCGACTACTAACGTAAGTGAGTCTCTATTACGTCTACCTGCTCTTCCACTCTGTTGATGAAAATTGGATAAGGAAAGTGGGAACCCACACATTAAAACTGCATCAAGACCACCAATATCTATCCCCAATTCCAATGCATTGGTAGAAATAACAGCTGATAAATTCCCATGGAACATTTCCTGTTCAATTTGACGTCTATCTGACACAGAGTACCCACCACGGTAACTCATAACTTGTGAAACTAATTCCTCCTTATTGAGTTCTAAAAATATGTTTCTCACTTCTTTCATAAGCAGCTCACAAACACGGCGAACATAACAAAAGGCAATCGTTCTAACGTTATTCAAGACAAGTTGAACAAGTATCTTTGCAGATTCACGGATAAAGTTTTCTCGTCCACTTGAAAGATCATTGGGATTTATGTATGGAGGATTCCAAACCACCAGATGCTTCTGACCTGTAGGTGAACCATCATTATGTATATGAGTGATCTCTTCCTCTTCCACACCAAAAATCGCCTTCATATGTTTGACAGGATCTTTTAAAGTTGCAGAACATGAGATAAATTGAATATCATTGTTCCCTAAAAATGAACACATTCTTCTTAGTCTTCTCATCACTAAAGCAACATGAGAACCAAACAAGCCTTTGTACATGTGTAACTCATCAATTACCACATATTTCAAGTGGAAAAGAAAATGCTTCCATGCCTGATGGTTAGGCAATATACTAGTATGTACCATATCAGGATTAGTGAATATCACACGTGCATTGTGTTTGATCGTTTGCCTTCTATCTGGCTCTGTATCACCATCATACGTATCGGCAAGAGCATTCAATCTCATCTTGTTCATAAGTGATTGAAATGATCTTTTCTGATCTTGTGCCAATGCCTTAGTAGGAAAAATATACATCGCTGTGGCTTTGGGTAGGGTCTCTAATGTGTTGAGGACAGGGATTTGATAGATTAAGGACTTTCCCGAGGAGGTTGAGGTTGAAATAATGACATTCTCACCACGATGTATAGCATTCAATGCTTCTGCCTGATGAGAGTAAAATCCCTTAATGTTTAAAGAAGAGGTTAAATTTTCAGAAAGAGTGAAGTCTAATTCTTCATATTCAGCTGATCTTTCTGGTAATATGAAGGATCCCGCTATCTGACCTTTATAATTTTTGGTCTTTATATGGTCAATGAGATCTGGAATAGCAGGTCTTTCACCACTGGCTTCTTCTCTTCTATTCGCAATCATTTGCTCAATTGGATCCAGAAACTCTCTCGTTTTGGGTATTTTCGATTGGGCCAATTCTGTTAATTTTTGTTCAGGGTCATCTCCATTTTCTTCGCAAGTTTTCAAAAACTCATTAGCTGCCTTGACAAACTTAGCATCTCTTTTAGCTATCAATTTTTTCATGGATTCTGGAGTATAAGTAGGTAGTTTCATCTCAGTATAGTAAGCAGACTTGGTCTTGGATTTTGATAAATCACCATCGACAAACTCAAGCAATAATATTTGTTCACTTTGCTCTAGATCTTTCAACTTAAACATATCAATATCATGCTGGATATATCCCTTTGACCATTCGAATTGTTTCTTTTCAACAGTAACTTGATTCTCATCAACAAATTTGAACACAAGAACATTCGGGAGCAATACGACAAGCTTTGCAACGTCTTCGTGAGTCAAGTCTCTTCTAATTGTCTTTTCAACAGGCTGTTTTAGCGTTTCAAACTTGGTAACTATGTGTTTTCTGGAGGATAGGAATGTGAAATATGAATTTAATCTGAAATGAATCTGATCCAGTTCTTTCAACCAAGAAGGCCAGTGTGCTTTCTCGTCCTTTTTCACTTTCTTGGTACCCACCGGCTTCGTCACATCATCTGCCTTCCTCTTCCCATTCTCCATCCTTAACAGAGACAGTTCGAAATTACAAATAAGTAGAAAGTACTGTCTTGAATGTTTGCCACAAGCTTATACACTTTTCAAAATTTGGTTATCGCACTACATCAAAGCTTCCGCGAATGTGTTTTAGATCAACTACTACTTGGATATGCTAAGTATAATCAAAGATTAACAAAAAAATATCTATAGTTTAAACATTAACTGCTGATATTACATAAACAAACAATTGTGCGTTAAGTCCATTTTTGTATCTATTTTCATTTTCAAAAACTTGGGGTCTCTTTCGAATGAACAACTCTACTTGATGATCTCTTTCTGGTTAGTGAAGGAAGAGCAGCAGATATATTAGTCATTCTCTCACCAGATTTCCAACCATCAAAATCAATCAAAGCTTGCATACACCCCCATTCAGTAATTTTGTTCAACAACCAATCAAGATTAACAGGTTTGGTCAAATAATCATTACAACCAGCAGCAAGAGCCTCTTGTTTATCCTGTTTCATCGTACTAGCAGTCAGTGCCACAATAATGACTGGTGATCTAAATACTTCAAGGTCTAGTTGATCTTCTGGTTTCTTTGGTTCCAGATTCTGAAGATCAGAATTAGCAAAGACACCAATTCTATTAATTTTTTCCAAACGACGAATTTCTTTTGAAGCACCCAGACCTGACATGACAGGCAATTGAATATCCATAAGAACTAAGTGGAACCCACCTTTTCTCCATTTGTCAATAGCTTCTTGACCATTCTTAGCGATATCATAATTAATTTTGTGTCTTCTCAAGTGTGCAGACAAAATTCTCAAGTTAATCAAGTTATCTTCCACAATAAGCACATTGACACTAGGTAAAACTTTAGCCATCGTACTGTTTTCATCCTTCTTTTTCGATGAGTTTGCAGATTCGGCTCTTCCTAGTGAAGTTGGTGGATGAATTGTGTGTTCACTAGTTGATGGTGATATAGTTCTTTCCATAGAGTAAACTGACTCTGGTCTTGTATTCGATTCATTTTGAGCCTTTCTAACAGTTTCATTCAAAGCTGAAAAATCTTTGGGTAGTAGTAAGACTGCAGCACTGTGTTCTGCTGGATTCGAATGTGATCTTCTGTGAATCTGGCTTGGAGTTGACCTTAGGTCGAATGGTGATTGTGCGGGTAGTGAGTTCATTCTTCTTGAGGAATGTATGTGAGCCAGCTCATCATCTTCTTTTTCCTCAGTTATAATTCCAGTCTCGTGTAAATTTTTCAAGCTGTTTGGTGTACCATTTTGACCAGCAAGCTCAACGTGATGTGGAACATCAATCACAAACGCATTTTCCATTGCCATACCATTAGGATAGTATTGATCAAGAATATTCCAAAGAGACCTATCCGCATCTAATGCAATATTTATTGGGGAATTACTCTTGATTGATAAGTTTGAAAAATCATTCAATGATGGAGGCTTCTGGGGTATTAAACTTGAATGTTTCACAACTGAGACTGGAATTGGAGATATTGGCGAGTTAAACGAAGGTGAAAATCCACCTGAGCTGCTATTAGCACCAGCACTGGTTGGTGGGAAAAACTTTTGATTGGATGGTGAGAGGAAATAATTTGGTGAAGTGCCAGCTGAAGGTTCTAGCTTTATAATTAAGTCAGCTGGGTCACAAGCCTTGGCCAGAGTGTGAGGAAACTTTTGCATAATCATAACCTTTAAATCATCTACTAGATCAGTCTCCTTCACATAAAGCGATGTAGCATTCCCTGTTGGCCTTTTTATCCATATTCTTCTAGTCAATGCTTCTCTCGATGTATTGATTGTGGGTATCTGAGGAGAGCCAGCTCTATAACTGTGGTGTTGTTTCGTAGGAGAGTTGTACTTGACTGCTTGAGTGCTCATCTTGAGCAGATTTTAATATATTTTGATCAGATAGTTCTGTGTTATGGTATGAGGCAAGCTATCAATTAGCTGATAATGTGAATAATCTATAGTGTAACAGGTGCTTTCAAGTCTCTCTTGTTTGGAAATAGTGGACAATAGAAAAAAAAAAATCGCGAAATGAGCTTGTTTCAATGCTTCGGGTGCTTATAATCCTTCTTTATCAGCCCTAGGTGAGTACTCAGATCTTTATATTTGCTGTATTTCCTTTATTCCTTTAACTAGAGATATCCCTTTTTCTCAAGACTCGAAATAATCAACTGGTTCCTGAAACGTCTGTTCAAAGCGTTGATCTTTAAAAGGGAAAAAAAATCGGGAATTTTTTTGAAAGATAATTACGTCAGCATTTGGTAATCAGTCGCGATTTTTTTTTGGGTGTGTCAAAAAGAGTGTCGACAATTTATATAAAATTCTATACTATTTCTCTGAGATTTAACAGATCTATACGACTAGCTGAGAGCTCAATTGATAGAAATTGTAAAGATGGCAAAGAAAAACGCTGGTGAGAATTCGAAAAAGGCAGCTGGAAACGCTAAAAAGGCCGAACAGGCTAATAAGAAGAGACAAGAAGAAGAGGCAAGATTAGCTGCAGCTGAAGATGAAGAATGGTCCAAAGGTGCTAAAAAGGGTAATAAGAAGAAAGAGGACGAGGCCGCAAAGAAGGCCGAAGCTGCTAGAAAGAAGGCTGAAAGAGAAGCTCTTTTAAAAGAAGAAGAAGCCTCATTGCCATCTAAACCATCAAGTAAGAATAGAGGTGCTGCTAAGGTTGCTGCTAAAAGAGCTGGTAAGATTGACGATTTCTTAAATGACCAAGCTCCAACATCAGAGATCAGTGCTTCTGGTCTAGATAATGCGCTTGAAGCTTTAACATTAACCAAGCAAGGTGGTGCTGTATCAGATAAAGATATTGATAGACATCCTGAAAGAAGATTCAAAGCTGCTTTAGCTGCATATGAAGAAAGAAGACTTCCAGAAGCTAGAAAGGAGAATCCAGGCTTAAGATTGCAACAAGTTAAGAATTTGATCTTTAAGGAATTTGAAAAATCACCAGAAAACCCATTCAACCAAGCAACAAATCTTGCACATAATGCTACTGATCAAGATGTTGCAGAACTTAAGGCCAAGATCAAGAAGGATAGAGAAAGCAGATATGTCAATTAGTGATGTGTTTGCTGATGATTTGATGAAATATATACTAATGTTCCGTTACTAATGGATTTACAATCACGATTTACTCAACTGTAGGTGTTACTTCTAAACAGAACAGTGAATAGGAAAGTAGTCATTTTTACTAGCGCATAACATCATTCATTATGCTGCTTCTAATTCGATTTTCTTTAATTTCTAAAGATCTTTTGTTTTGTGTCATTATTTTTCTATGGTCGCACTTTAACCATTTTCGTTCCCGAATAGGAAATCCAGAGCTTAGTTTGAAAAATATTCTACACAGTTGATCTAAGGTACTATTTGTAAAGACATAACATCTCTCAGCATCCACTATTCTAGAAGCTATATCTGACTGCATCCCCATGAAATGGCTCATCTTATACGATCACTTTCAAAAAGACTGCCCAAAAATCCAAAAGCATCATCTACTGATCTATTTGAAGAAGAGTTGAGTTCTTTATATTCTGATACAAACTTCGATAATAACTTAGAGTTAGATAATGTGGACGAGTTGAAAGATGATGAAACCCCTTCATTAACATCTTCTTACTCTATACATGACATTATAAAGGGAAAATTCAAGTTACTTCGAAAAAAGGAAGATAGAATTCTACAAACTAATATAATGAATTTTCTTAACAGTGAAGAACAAACTCAAGAAACTGAACGTAATAGACCTGACATATCATCTATTCTGTGTGAACTAAATTCAAATAAACGCAAGTCCGATACAACAAGCATGGACGAAGAGTTGAAAGCTGCTCAAGAAAGGATCAAAGAAATAAGAGAGATGAGAGTTAAAGAAACAGTCTCCAACGTGAGGAAGCAGAATCAAGTAATAAGGAACGAAGATAAAGCACATGCAGTCAGTCATTATGTCACTGAACAAACACTACCAGCATCAAGTGCATCTGAAGTCAGAGGAGTTTTAGCAGCTGCTCATTTTGCGATGATCTCTTATAGAAAACGTTTGAATGTTTTTAAAGGTAAATTCTTTACTTGTGATTACTTTCCTCCAGAACATGCACTTGGGCGATTCAGAAAAAGCAAGCCAGCGATAAAAGTACATTATCTTGATGGGTATACTGCTAATAATCCAGATATCAAGATTGATAAAAACCAGTTGGCGAAATCTCTCACGCCTTCAGATTATGCTTCCATCAGATCTAAATGGAGGCGACTTCTAAGAAATGAATTTTTCGAACAATACCAAGATGCAAATGGAAGAGATGGATATTACGCTTTTGCTGTTAGTCTTTTCCCTAAGCCAAAAGATATGGATGCTTTGAGAATAGAACTAAGAACTTGTATTGAAAACACAAAAAAAGTGGAAACTACACCATTCATAAAAGCTGCAAACAGTGTTGTTGATTGGCGAAGAGTTTCCCGTGTTTTGGGATTCTTTGGAATTTCAGCAGGAGATCCTCCAATTGGTGTGAAAACAGGGAAGAAACCTTTAAAACAAATTACGAACGAAGAGGTGGATATTATCAAGCAGGCTTTCGAGCAAAGTAAACAATTATAAAAAGAGTAGTGATCATATATTACACCAAGAAGGTTCAGGAGATTCATAACTCCATTCACCATCGTTACTTGAATATTTAACCGCATGTAAATACATAATCAATTTTTCAGGAACTAATTCTTTGAGTTCCTCATATCCACAAACATCACAAACATGTTCTACTGGTAGACTCTTGTAGTAAGTATTAACCTCGTTCACCAATTGTTCAAAATCATCTTCTTGTACAATTTCTGAATTTACCATTTTGCGCCTTATCACAGAAGATTGAGGACCATATAGTGGATCATTTATAATGGGATGCTTTAGGAAATTCAAATGAATACGAATTTGATGTGTTCTTCCAGTGAGAGGTTTACAAAGAACGATTGATTGATCTAGTTCTCTGTTGTATCGGACTCTTTTGAACTCCGTAATAGCTGGTTTCTTCGTTCCTTTTCCATATGTAAATCCCAGTTTGGGTACAATATTAGAAACTGGCTCCTCGCAAGTTATAGAACTTGTCTTTATGTTAATATTAAGACTCGATTTACAAAACAAAAAAAAAACTATACTCACTCTGGGAAATATCCTGATACTCTTGCAAGATAATTCTTAGTTATACCTTTCTCTCTAATCTTGTTTTGAATCAACCCTGCTATTTCTCCAGTTTTCCCAAACACTAATACCCCGGAAGTTAGCTTATCCAATCTATAACAAGGAAATACACTTTGGATGTTTTCTTGTAGTTTTATCAATTCAGTGACAGAGTTATAATAAAACCGACCGGTAGGGTGCACAGGAAGGCTTGAAGGTTTATCAACCACAATGACGTTCTCATCCTGGTGAATCACTGGGATATTCGGATAGAATACCACTTGTGCCTCATGCTTATGGCTTGTTGTTTGGAGAATATCTTTATGTTGTATGGTTAAGTCTAGGAGAGCATCACCTTTTATGACATCACCCTTTCTGGTGATTTGGACACTTCCATTCTTTATTTGATCAATCTTGAGGCATAGTTAGTATCTATAGAGGCTTTATAAGCAGACAAAAGTTTTGACACATACATAATATTCAGTAGATCGCACTCTAAATTCACCGCTCAATAAATCCAATACTTTTTTACCAACCCAATGGCCTTTGGCATATGTACAATTTGTTTGGAAGTAAGGTACAACTTTCCTCAGCCCATTTTCAATGATGAACTTTGGATTCATCTGATCCATTATCTTCCTCCCTTTCTGTCTATATGGACCTCGCTTGACCCACTTCTTTCTTCCATATCAGAAAGCTCTGCACACTATAAAGCGTAGATGCCCATATTGAAAGAAAAAAAAGTAGTGGCCGTATCATAACCGTTGAAGCCAAAAGAAATTTGTACGATGCTTTAATAATTCTTTAAGAGACAGGCACAGTGTAGTAATCTATGTCGGATAATCTAATACTCTACAAACCTCGAGAAACGTTTATAAACTATGTTCGTAAAAATAAATACCATAGAGTACTTGTGCAAAAGTGTAAAAATTGCCTATTCAAGGAATTCGGTCGATGTATGGTTTCCATTAGAAGCGAATGAGTATTAATGGAGTTCCCCCGTGTAGGACATAATAGGGTACATTGGAACTACGCACTTACAAATTAGGAGATACTCGCTTGTGGGTCAAGTGTTTAGTACCTGGAATATCGCTATTTTAATTCGTTGTCCAACTGATTATTCAAAAAAGTGATACGATAATGGAAGATTCTTTGAGTCAAATGGATTCGATGCAAATATCACCAGATTTTTAAAACGGTACACGCACTCTCATTTTTTTTAGTGCGATGGGTGCTAATAAAGAGGTATTTTGACTTTTTCAGATGATTGAAGTGTCAATTGAAAGCTACAATTACAACAAGTGAATATTTCAAATTATAAGGAGTAAAATAATATCAATTTATAATAACTTTATAGCTTTGTAATACCCCAATTGGTTGTTCCTAATTCGTTTAAATTGGTGTCAAAACTTGGGGATTCCCGGTACACACCACACTCAAAAAAGTAACATGATTTTTTTGGCTGGGATCGTGAAGAAATTTTGATCGTATGCTTTTTTAAGAACTATCAGGAATTGGCAATGCAGTGACCATCCAATCTTTGAGTTTTATTTGTCTCTCTTATTGAAGTGAAACTTTATATTACTTGATGGGACTTTGTATATAAACCAAAGTTAATCCCCTTTACAATGTACACTTTTCATTTGTAGTTTTATCATCAACAGTTCACTACTGATAATCAACTAATAAACAAACTTACAACAATTACAACAATGTTCACGTCACCAATCTTAAGATCAACCATTTCTTTATCTGGTCAAGCTTTAAAACGTTCAGCTCCAAAACATGTTCAAGTGAGCTTCAACAAATCAAACGCTGCACATTTGGGTAAATTATACTTATCTAGAATCCCAAGAATCTTCCAATGGGGTGGTTTATTAGGTACCATGCTTTTCTGGCCAAGTCTCATTGCAGCTCCACTCATTGACGCTACTGGTGGTATTAACGCTCGTGTTTAAACTAGTTAATTACTAGTTAATATTTCCAATTGTACATTAGGTTTTGCATCTGCTTTTACGGTTTTATGATCATGAAATTCCGTGTTGATATTCACATTCACTGTTTAGACACATATTCTCAATAGGTTTATTTTATAAATTCTAATTTAACGATTTCTATTATGATAATTTTAATTAAAATTGTAGTTAATTATAACTTGATTCAACTATACTGACTATAATCAGAATTAATGAATATATACTGATACTTTTCCCAATACGATTTCGCGATACTGCCAGGCGAATACGGGTCAATAATAAATATCCTTACGTAAGCTCTGTGAAGAAAAAATTTGACCTATAAACTAGTTTCGTAGGTGTTACAGAAGACTCTGTACGAAAAATTTCCGGGCATTTGAAAGATTGTGGTATTGAATATGATGTCTCTTAGAGGTAGAATAAGGGGGTTTCACACCTGCCGAAAACTTTGGCAGAGTGAGCCTCCAGCAGGGAATTTTCAAGTGATTCACAACTTAAGTGGTAGAGGTAAGAAACTACCTCCAAAAAAACAAGACCTGGTGATCCTGAACGCTAAAGAATCCCGTTTATTCAAAAAAGTTCCTAAGCAGTTTCAGAAGAGTCCTGGGTTTTTTGTTTTGGATCCATTTGAACTTGAAAGCTCGAGGAAAAGACTACTGGAGTTTAAAGCTCAAGTGCCATATGAACAAGTTGTATCAAGTGTGCATTTTATAAAGCCAACTACAACGAAAGTTTCCGTGAATAGATATAAGCAAATTCAAGATGATATTCAAGATTCTTATACACTGGCTCAACTGAGAGGATATATTGAAAAATATTACCCAAATACAAAGAGCTACAAATATCTCACCAAGCCAAAATTAGTGAATAAAATTTTAGAGAGTTGTTGGGAGCTAGAAAAATCTGATGAAATTAATTCAATTCAAGATTTACTTATTCAGAGAGTCTTTGATATTTCAGATACTGAAATGTTCATTTTGTTGACACAAAATACAATCCAACAATGGCTAAGAGCTAATGTTCAAGTTATTTTAATTCCTAGTGAACAACAACTTGTTGTTCGTGCTAATGGGCCTCATGTTCAGTATATTGAAATAGCGTTAGGAGGAGTTTTTCGTAATGTTATTTCAGAGGATATTGATTTGGAACAAATACAGAAGTTATATTCAGAACTTGGTGAGACTTTACCACTTGATGAAATTCAAAGATTATCTGCAGTTTATATCCAACCAAAAGAAAAAAATGAACAAAACACTGATGAGATTAAGAAAGGTATATACACAATGTCTACTTTAGGTAGAAAGAGACTTGTTTTGGCCAAAAGATTGATGTTATGGGCCATTAATTATAATCCATCCATCTCAACATTCATACATAGTGATTTGAAAAATCCTGCTTTAAAATGGTACAAATCATATTTTACAGATTCTTTACCATGGACACAGAAGGGAAAGTCTTGGTTACGTCTTAAAGCACCACAAGAACTCAGACTTCTAGATGAAGCACCCAAACCAACAACTTTGGATATCGATACCATTTATGAAGAACTTTCAACTCCATTGAAAAAAAATACACCAGTCACTGATAAAGAACAATCTGTGACTGCAGTAAACTTTGGTCATTTGTTATATGATGAATCAACTATATCAGACTCAACTCCAAAGACAATCTTCCAAACTGAGTTACCAAACATTAGAAAACAAATAATGCAATTACAACCATTTAACCAAGTTGATGATTTAGAAGTTGATATTGTTGACCGTCACGAATACCATGTTCAAATCAAATTTGTTCCATCCGCCTTCTATGATAGTGAAAAATATCTTCAACATTCGCCTATAGAGTTCTGGATGGAAATTGGTGAAGATAGAAAAGCTGATATAAGCACTTTACAAGTGTTACGTATTGTAAATGAGCAGAGTTCAATTGTTTCACTACCGAATGAAGTTTCTGATTTGAAATTCATACGTTCAACTTCAGAGCCATTAATTGATCCTTACAATGGTTCAGATGATTGGTTAGCTGACCAGCATGGTATCAACTTCTTCTTAAAAAAATCAGTCTTTGATTTTAGTGGTAGAACTGGTCCAAAGATTGCAGATCATGTTGATATTAAAATACCAGGAACTGAAGAAGTCATTAGATATGACTATGTCAGTTTATCACATAGAAAACATCTTTCATTAACATACAAGGATAAACTATTGCAATTTGCTGTCGTGGAAGGAGGTGCATTAGGTGGTAGAACAAATGAACTGTTACTAGTAGGTAACGTTGGTGATACGACTAAAGATGAATTCAAAGAATTTGCTGATGACTCTCTTGAATTTGTTAGAAAGTTAAGATAATGATTTACTTGTAAATACTGTACAAATTAACAAAAGTAATGGCATGAAAAGGTTTACGTTTTATTTTTATAAATATAACATATTAGTACAAGTGTAGTATTATTGATAATTTTAGTTCCAATTCACAAAATCTCTGCCAACAACTCTGAATACTTTAATCTTACCGCTCTTCATATCTGATGGTTTATAAGATGAATGTTTTACTTTCCCGTTGGCATCTGTCTCAATAACACGGAACTTTCTCTTACTTTCATCAAATTCAGTAACAACAGCAGCAAATGGTGCACCACTGTTTCCAACATCATAGATAACCTTCTGATGTAATTTATTATGACCTTGGAATTTTGCTTTGTTAATAGCTATAATATCACCAGGTTTAAAATCATCAACTTGGTGAACCTCACTATTATTAGAGTTTGAATATATGACAGCACCATAACTTCTTAATCCAACTGGCTTCAAAACTCCAGGTATTTGAGAAAGAATATGTGCAACTAATGGTTCTTTCAAGGATTGATTCACTAATCTAGAGGCTATTTGGAACACTTTGTTACCAAAAGTGTTGGAGTATCCATCCAACTCAACCTTGTTAAGACTTGGTGCCATCTCAGTGGTCTCTGTAATGTTCACAGTCGAATGAGGATCAGCTGGATCAAAAACAACATGCAAAACAATTTGCGAATTGTCTTGATTTAAGATATAGTAATCCTTTAAAACCAACTGTTTACCACCTCTTCTTTTGACAACATTCTCATCAACCTCAAAGATTAAATCTTTATTGGCTCTTGCTTGTAAACTTGGAGGTAATTCGTTGTTTCTCAACCACCAGCCATCAGAGATATCCAATTTTATATCCCCTTTTGAAGCTGTACTTGAAATAGACCCTTTGATACCTCTTTGCTCTGATTCCTGTGTGACTGGTAAAGTAGATGATCTTCTAACACTTGGGCTCGAGAGAGACGAGTCAGGCGAAAGTGGAGGGTTCTGCATGGTTGAAGCAGTCTTGATTCCAGGAACTGGAGGAGGAACATTTGGCAACTGAGGTGAATGACCTAGCTCAATAGGGGATTGAGGAATCGGTGGTGGATTATCAAAACTTCTTGTGCTGCGGATGCTTGATGCACGTCTTGCTGGTTTAACTGGTGTGAATTCCGATTCAGCAATACCAGGAGCTTGTGCAGAAGGTGGAGGTGGAGGTGGAGCCCGTGTTCTTGAAGGAACAGATGGTGCTGAATCAGTTTCTCTTGTTGGCACTGAAGGGACAGGTGGAGGGGCAATTCCTGGATGACTATCCGTGGAGATTGAAGGTACTGGAACTGGTGGTATAGGTGGAGCTTCTCTCGCCAATTTCACAGGAGTAGTCTGATTTTCCAAGCCCTTTGAAGCTGTATCAGATGGTAGTTGTGGTGCAGTTGAAGGGGGAGGTGGAGGAACTTTTGGTGCGCTTGGTGTTGTACTTTCTTGTTGAACTGGGAGCTGAGTATCGTCATCAGATTCATATCCTGTTGTGTAGTCGGAAGCAATATTCTGAGCAGCAGTTGGATTTAAATCTGGGTCAGATATATATGATAAAGTTTTCTCTTTCCTTTCCTTCTCTCTGTCAGAGAAAGTGAAATCTTCAGCTTCAGAAGGACTGAGCTTTTCATCTTCATCGTCACCATCAACAGCAGATTCTAGATTCAAGATTTTAGAAGTTGGGATCGTATCGGCTTCAGTCAGACGTTCAGATAGCGACTTTTTCCCACTAACTGATTCAGAGGCTGATATGAAAGATTCGTTATCGATAACTGGTCTTTCTTCCTCTGGTATGTGTTTATCTGATGTGTCCCCAGCTATGGCAGTCTCTGGCTTATTTTCTAGAGCTTGTGAAATTGAGTTAGCATGATCATCCTCACCAAGTTCAGTTTCATCCTCCTCTGTAGAATCTTCAGGCTCCTGTGCAGTTGGCTTTGACTTCAAAGCATCGGGAATCTGCGGTGCACCTGCTACATTACCAAAAGGTAGTATCGGCACTGGTGCAGCTCTAGGAGTATTGTCTTCTTCAACCGGCTTGCTCTTTTTCTTGGTTGTGGTTGATTTTAAAGGAGGGGCTCCACCAGAAGCTGCAAATGGATTGAACCCACCATACATTCCAGCCCCAGCAAGTTTAGCCATTCTATCTCTTAATGCTGCTCTTCTAGCCTCCTCACTGTCTTCCTCTTCCTCATCTTCCTCTTCCTCGTCTTCTTTTTCGACTTCTTCAGTGTTACTCACGTCTTCTTTTTCGTCTTCATCTAAATCATCTGGAAGATCTCGGTCATGATCTTCTGTACCTAGTGCCTCATTAAGATGATCTTCTTCATTATCATCGATGGTCCTAGCCAATGTCTCGCCGTCAGCAGCTTCTAGTTCTTCAGCACCTTTGTTGGCAGAAGCTTCCAAGTGATCATCAGTTTTAGGTGCAGAGGGTGCCTTCTTGTGGGCTTCTTTCTTTTGCTGTTTCTTCTTCAATGCTTCAGCTTCTCTTTCAGCTTCTTCCTTTTGGTTTTTTTGAATCAATGCGATTCTCTCTTTAAGACTCAACTTAGGCCCATCCTCCTCCTGAGGCTCTTCGCGGAAAGATGTGGTAGCCTTAATAGGTTCTGGGTGATCAGTTTTGTCGTGAGAAACAGCTGGTTTGTCTTTCTTCAAAGGTGGAGGGACATATGAAGAGTGTGTGAAATCAGGCTTTGACTTTGTATCCTTAGTTTTGCTTCCGAGAGATGGGGGTATATAGGAAGATGATCCCTTATATGACTGATTGTATGATTTGCTCTCAGATGGCTTTGCAGAAGGAGTAGGAAATGAACTCTCACTACCAAACGTAGAAATTCTTGAAGTTAAACCTTTAGGTGAAAAAGGCTTTTCATCCTCTGGCAATGGGTTCTCTTTTTCAATTGATTTCTGCAACTTCTCAGCATCGGCCTGCTCTTTAGGGATTACAGGATGTGTCGGGGTATCTCCGCTATCATGGTCAATTGATGAAGATTCATTAACTAGTTCTTTAGCTGGCTCATTCTCCTTTGGTGCAACCACCGGGGCTGTACTTGAATTCGAATTACTTGCCGAATCAACTTCGTCCACAAAGTTCTTTGGGAACATACCAGTATGTTTGACACCAGCAGAGTCAGTATAATTACCACTGTACCATTCTTCATCTTCAATTGAGGTAACTTGGATCGCTTGCCCCGAACTGAAGTTTAAATCATCCTCAAATTCAGATTTGTATTCATATAGTGCTACAGCACTAAATGGCAGTTCCTTGCTTGCCATTGTAGTTTGTGTTTTCAATTGCAGCACTTATTCAGCTCAATTTCGATATCTAGCACTTGAACGTAGCTCAATATTCTTATCAGTACTGAAATCAGTCTCTAAAAACCTGTATGATTATCAATTGCGCCTGCTTGTCAAGGAGTTTCTTATGAAATAGGAGGTGTCTGTTTCTTGATTTCTGGGGCATTTTGGGCTCAATAATGTTATATATGGGCGGCGCGAATTCGCGAAGTTTTACCCTACTTTTGAGATGGCTTATAGCATATTGATATTAGGCAAACACTACAATTAAAATACTATATTGAACAGGATATTCGTAAATAATTTATTAACTGAGTAGCATCTATCTTTGTAGATCACAGATACATGATTTCCCACTTTTAGGGCAATGAACAATGACCCATTTGGTCCCCTTTGACGCTTCTTTTGATAACGCATTATAGATAGAGGTAGCGAAACTTCTTGGTGTAGAATTCGAAGCACCGTTAACTTTTCTTATCCATTCATCTTTTTGCGCCACTGATGTAATTGACATCATGTCTAGAACTTCATCTCGAACAGGATCAACAGCGATGACAGGCACTGAGGATAGCCCACTAAGAATTGAATTGCTTGCTTTTCTGGCACTCTCTTCAAGTGACCATCTCTCTTTCTTATTAGCCTTCTTTGAGCTCTTAGTAGCTTCATTTGATATATGAACCACTTTTTGTCCTTCTAAAATCAGGGATTGTGAAAGACTATTTGACAAGCTCTCGTCAGATGAATTATCATGGGCATAAAAATCTTGCCCACTAGAGCCTGGTGGTGCACTCTGGTTTGATACATTAGACATCTTTTCGTTGTTATGAGTTTGAAGAATAGAAAGTAGCTCATCTGAATCAACATCGAGATCCACTGAAGTCTCAATATTCTTAAGCTTCAAAGGCTTATACTTTTTCTTGGTCAATGTGTGATTTGAATGTTGCTGTTGTTGCTTAATTAGAACAACCCATTTTGCTCCATCACTTTGGGCTGCCGTTAGTATGTCTTCAACTCCGTGAGTATTTCTAAATATATCAGCAGATATTCCATTTTTCCAAAGCTTCCTCAAAAGTTCAATTCCACTCGTTCTCCATAGCGATGTACTTAAACTTGATACCAAAACATCACATCTTTTAGGCTTCCATTCAACTTTCGTCTCAGAGTCTTTCAAGAAATTTCTCCTGTTTTTCAAAGCGTTCTTCCCAGAGCCATCATACCTCAAAAAGGCTTGCATACTGCTAAACAGCTTTTCTAATGCTAAATTGAACCCTACAGCATGTTGCAAATGGAAAGAAGTATTACCAGATGGTCTTGACATATATGATATCAAACTATCATATCGACCACCGGCTGCAATAATACTTTTCCTTTTTTTCTCATCGTCAACCGCTTGAAACATGATACCGTGTGTATAAAATGAGGCATTATAATTACTCAATGGTGAAATATAAACAGGAGTTGATACACCAAGTGATTCCAAGTAGTCCAAAACTTTGGAAAGATAAAGAATGTATGTGTCAATTTTTGATAAGTAGACACTATCCTTCATTAATTTTTCTAACCTCTTTTTAGTAGCCTTATAGTCCAATGTAAAGTCAAATTGTCTCAAGTCATGCAACACTGTTGTTGATATATTAAGTTGAGATTTTAGTTCCTTTAACGCTCCCTCTATTGTTTTGGTGAAACCAACTTGTGAAAGAGTATTCGAAACGATAGGTCTTTGAGCCTTGTCAATACCACAAAAGTCAAAAATAACATCGAGTATACCACAATGATTGATGATTAGTGAGGTCGAACACTTTTTAAAGACTGGAAATATGGAAATAATCTCATCAATAACCTTTATCGTTTCAGCATCGTGAAAAGCCAAATCTGTTGACTCAGAGCTTATAATGTCAAAATCTATCTCCGCAAATTTGGCAGGTTCAGCACTTGAGCTTGTAGGATCTGGCCTATAGACATGTTCAATCCTGAATAACTTCTCCAAAGTTGAATTATTTTTAGCCAAATATCTGGCCATTGGCAGTGTTAAATCATAAGCTAATTGCAAAACCGTACCAGTTTTATCTAGCACCTCATATACGTTTTTCATTGAATATAATGGAGACTTTGGAAATATTAGAGGAGCCTCACGAGTTTGGACAGCACCATGGATTCCAAAAATAGTAACAATTTCGTCTATCATTTGTTTGCTTAATAGCTGACTTGATACACTTAATTGATCACGCTCCCTATCGAACAAAATATCATTAGCCAAATTGTAAGGTTGTGTAAACAAAGTTTGTCTCACTTGTTCCTGCCATGGTGATGAGGGATCAGCCAAACTTTTTAATGCTTCTTTGACAATTTGGTCCTGTTCTTTAACAGGTAGCATACCAGACTTCAAAAGCTCATCAGCAGTAGAGCGTGCTTTAGGATCATGGTTCAAAAGGTTTTTTATGATCTTTTTTTCAATAGGGAATTTAGATTCTGAAAAGTCAACTGGAAAGATCACTTCAGATGATCTCAAACTTTTTAGTACCATTACTCTTTCCATTCCAGTACTAAATCTGTGTATCATTTCAAAAAATATGATACCCAACGAGTACATGTCCACTTTTGAATCATAGTTACCGTTGCCTGTTAGAACTTCATTCGCAACGTAAAGAGTAGTACCAACATCAGATGTTAAATCTCCAGAGTTTTGATAAGAGCTTTTCTCAAGCTTCGAAATAGCAGCAATTGAATGATGAACATTTTTAGCCAAACCAAAATCACCGACCTTGATATTTTTAGACTCATCAATGAAAATATTCATCGGCTTCAAATCTCTATGAATAATTCCTTGTGCATGAATATGACTAAGGGCTTCCAGTA
This sequence comes from Hansenula sp. Y91-04, assembly GCA_037042445.1. NCBI lineage: Eukaryota > Fungi > Ascomycota > Saccharomycetes > Phaffomycetales > Wickerhamomycetaceae > Hansenula > Hansenula sp. Y91-04. The sequence continues at coordinate 271,029 of JAXQKK010000051.1, read as the reverse complement.
TTTCTCTAAACAATCTAAAGTATTCATCTTTTTGTGACTGTAGTACACCAGCACTTATCAAGTCATGCAATGTGTGGTTTTCACAATATTCCATTTGGATGAACAAAGTACTCATTTGTTTACTCTTTTTAAATTTAGCAGATTTGAGCAATTTTGGTTTATTAGAAAACTCAGATAATTCATCCTCAGAATCCGAGTTATCTTTCTGGTTAACATCCTCTTCCCCTGAGCTAAATCCAAATTCAATCTCAGGATAATCATCGTGCATTGAATTTGAAATGAAATCTAGTGTATGACTCCTGTTAATATCAGGGCGGGAAAGGTTCCTGCTGTTACTAACACTGATACTGCTCGTTTGTTCAAAATCACTTTCTTCTTCAGTATCAAACTCGCCGTCTTCATCACTGCTCTCAAAAGGATCCTCCTTGTAGTCCTCAGTGTCTTCTTCTAACCAAGCAGCATAGTATCTCACGACATACTGATGGTTGAGACGAGCAAGAAGCATAACCTCATTCAAAATCGAAGAAAGACGATCCTCAGTATGTCTAATCTTTTTAATAGCATAAAATCTACCATCTAACCTATTACGCGCTTTTATAACTTTACCAAATGCTCCCTTACCTAAAATTGCACTTTCTTCAAAGTCTTGAGCATATCTAGAGAAAACGCCAGCACTTCCAGTACCCGAATACGAAAAACGGGCACCATTGTTGAAGCTTCGTCTAGGCTGTCTAGAAGAATGAGTAGATCCCACTGACAATGTGCTAGACATCATGCTAGAACTCAAATCATCAGCTTGATTTCCAGGGGTTCTTGACAAGAGATTTGGATTGGGTTGGTCGATATTTGTTCTTAAAAACTTTGAAGGAAGTAATTCAAGTGGTGACGGGCGTTTTCTAGGCTTTTCAACAAATATACTTTTAATGAATTCTTTCAAAGCTTCATCTAATGGAACCATGCCTAAAAATTCAGCAGGGGAGTCATACTCCTTTACCGTTTCAACACCAGCAATAAGCTCGACAAATAGCACACCAAGGTTCCACACATCAGTTTTTCTTTGAGGTTCTTGTTCTTCTTTGAGTTCTGGAGCTAACCAATTGCTTTTAATCAATCCTATTTCAGCCTTTGAGTTTTGATTTGGGTACTTGGAAAGAATATGCACTAGCCTATACCCGTATGTAGGATGCTTAAGTTTGGCTGTCACTGCGCCCAGATCTTTGTTATTGAATAAGCAGATGGAACTCAAATTGATGTACTTGTGTATTAAACCCAGTTTGTGTAAATGTTCTAATCCTTCAATCAACTGGATAATCCAAGATCTAGCTGATGCTAAATTGACAAATTTGACAGTTGATAGTAGGTCGTCCAAAGTTCCCAGTGAAGAATACTCTGTCAAAAGCTTAATCTTAAAATATGCACTTTTACCCTTTCCTCTTTGAGCAACTGGCTCAATACTATAGGCGTACAAAACAGAGACGTTCTCATGTCTGAATTCTGATAAGCTTTCGAGCTCCTTCTCAAGATCCTGTACTTCTTTTTTCCCAGCAGATGAGGCAAAATATGGATTTTCGAGATCGATTTCAACCAAACAAAATAAAGACTCGTCCTCTATAGACTTCAACCCTCTGTTGTAGATTTTGCTTTCTTCAGCAGTTGGATGTATGTACGGCTTAACAATAGAGGTTTTGGCAAAAGACAGAATTCCTTGTGGCTTAGAATTAAGACAATGCGTTATTGCCTTGAACCGAAGCGTAACATTATTAGAGAGCCTCACTGTTATCACTTTATCAAATACATAAGCCTCCCCAGAATCAATCATTTGTTTAGGTGGCTGCATCAAGGAGTCATCGGCTTCGTCAATAAAATCTTGATTAGTATTATCCTTATCAGGATTTTCAAAATGCCGTTTCTCCATCTCTTTTTGAATTAACTTGTTAGTTCTCTCAAGATCTTTCAACCTTTTCGCTTCTTCATTTGCTGCCAATTTTTCCTCCTGAGCCAACGACACCTCTTTCTCGTGCTTCAATCTCAAAAGCCTCTCATCTTCTAAAGAGTTGGTGTTCACTGCCTTTTGATAAGCATCTAATTGTTCTCGAATATATTCAGTAATCTCAAATATCATTTCACTACCAATTAGTTCTTTGCTTCTCTCTTTAATGAACTTTTCCAAATATCGTAACTGACTGCTGAGCAAATGAGTTGGTTTGCTGATTTTTATAATTGGCACAGTAAGAGGATAAGTTGAAGTAAGCTCGACATCCATTGTAAGTGAAACTCGTGGATCTGATTCAGATGAGTACAAATGAATCTCAAATTTTGGAGACGGTTTCTTATGCCATGCGGACTTGGATTGTGTTTTATCCAGAAAGTCATCCATGTAGATGGATCTTAATGCTTCCACCTCATTCTCCTGTAATTCATAATAGTCTTCAAGTGATCTTCCATCAAGCATTTCGTTGACGATGGTTTAAATGTGTTGTATAAATATATGTTCTTCCTTCCTGTAATCGATGTGAATTGAGTAAACTTTCAACTAAATTAGAACCTGATTTTGACTAGTATCAGCGGCTCTAAATCCTATTTAAACAGCTGTATTGGTTAGTACAAGATGCCAATGGGTGTCAGAGGGAAGTAGACGACATACTTTATACTGTTTAAAATGACATCTTTCTCTTGTAATAAAGTATATCGTAAAATGCAATTATGGTGTAAGTGGTAAGACAGTATTATTATAAGATAAGGATGAATTATTTGAAGCTGGAAGTTTGAACAGGAACAGGATAGTGAACGGGTGATGTTTTTTAGTTAAAAGCTGAGATCAAAATCTTAAGATAGTGATACTCTCTATAATATATAATTTTTTACTAGGTGCAGCAGATCCCGAAACGCGAACTCGTTCTGGAATAATAAAGAAATAATCAGTATGAGTCAAGAGAAATAGAAGCTCTTCATTATATGAGTCATTGACCCGTAGTAGTAAACACTCGTTTAAATGTGTAAATCAGAAATTGAAGAGTTAGGGCTACATTGACAATTTCAGTACTGTAACTTCGTATAGGCCAGCTTTTATTATACAAAATTATGCTCAGTTGAGCTCAACCAGTAAACTAGTTTTGGGTCTCTAAATCATGACTTTGCAACAAGTGCTCATGGAAGTCTTGACCTCGATCTGCTTTTAATATAGCAATTTCCTCTGCTCCAATATCACTATCATCCAATATTGGCTTGAACGATGTTAAACTTGTGAGCTCTGGGAAGTTTCTTCTATAAGACCAAAATGCAATTGAAAAGCCAATTAAACTTCCCAAAATAACATCAACAAAATGGTGTCTATAGTCTTCTGTTCTGGAGAGAGCAATTAGAGCTGCTCCAAATGCTGGCACAGATGCCAAAATCTTTCTCCATGATCCTGTCAAAGGATGTTCAGTGAGAAGCTGTCCACATAACCAAAGTGTTAGGTATCCCAATCCTGAAAATGCAGTACTTGAGTGACCTGATGGTGTTGTTCTGAACCCATCAGCAAGCTTATCAAAATCTTTAGTTGTACAAACGTCTCTAGCAAAGACCAATGTGTTTAAAGGGGTATCTGGTTTGGGAATGCATCTCGCAATAAAATCTGGTCTATGTCTACCAATCCAATTTTTCAGCAAGTCAGTTGCAAGTCCATTGACAAAGAATGAAACAAACAACCCTAGAAGAGAGACATATCCCAAGTACAATTTGTGTTTTGGATGACCTAATATAGCAGTGAAGAGCACAATGACACCAATTGGTATGAAAAGAGAGAAAAATATGTTGTTCTTGTTCGGTACCCTTTCGTGTTCAGCAAAAGGATGGTTTATAGTTAGATCATTGACATAGAATTGTCTTTCAAAAGGGGTACCAACATAATAAACTGATGAATTTATGAGGAACACAACTGGAATTAGTATAACGTCTCCCACCCTCCATTTTTTAAGCATTGGGAAGAACGAGAATCTATCAAGACCGAAAGTGACTCTGTTTATGGCCATTGTATAAATAAATTTGTGGATTGTAGGAAATGAAATGATTGGTACTTTCCTGCAAATTATATATCTGTTATAACCAGTCGAGTACCTTTAAACTTGTGAGTATATTTATCCACATGCCACGAAGATAAGATGTGATACCCCGGGTAACATTCCCGTCTTTCGGTGTTTTGCGCCCTCTGGTTTTTGAGTGGCTCTTTCAAAAATAGATCAAGAACTATTTACAATTAAAGCTGTGATTTTTAAAATGATTTAATCGAGTCTTCAGACTTATATTTTGTAAAGAGTTAATTTCTGGGGGCTTAAATCTATTTGCCTATAGAGCGGGTCACCAGGAATAATTGGTATATACTTTGTTGAAAGAGTCTGTCAATATTGACTTCAACCAAACAATGCCGCCCCAGTTCTTCAAAGATGCACACACAGTATTAAACAATAAGTTCGTTCCAAGGGCATTTTCCTTAAACTTGAATCCGAAAGAAGATAAAAATGATCAACAGCAAAGCTTGGAAAGCATTGAGGAAGCATCAATGACTCCGCGCGCTATTTCAACAGCCCCTTCAACTGGTTCATCATCTCGGTTTTTTGGCGGTAATTATCCAGCTATAGGTGCTGGCGCTAAAGGTCAAGGTGTTTCGAATAACATGGTTACTGATGATATTTTGGAAGATTCATCCATTGAAAACATGGAAAACTTTGTTAAATCAACCGCTGCCTCATTGAATGACAAACACATAGTTGAAGATAAGAGAAGGTTATCTAGTAGGGCTGCATCAGACGATTCTGATGATCTTTTAATTACTGACATCAGAGAAATATCAGTGGATGATTCTAATTCAAAGGTAGCTGTATTCTTAAATCCTAAGAGAGAGGAAGGTGAATCACAAAGTGCAGAAGAAGCTCAGGATTACCAAACTGCTGAAACCTCTGCAGATTTGGTCATGGAAGCTTTGGTCAAATCACAAAAGTTGTGTGGTCAATTCAAGCAAAAGCTTGCTCAGGCACACACAAAGCTCAATGCACAAGAGGAAGAAATAAGCAACTATAGGAAATCAACAGAATCAATGAAGGAAAAGATTAAAAATTTTAAGGACCATTTGAACTCACTTGAGGAAAAAACCACGGAACTCCGTGCAAGCCAAAATAACGACAGTAAAAATGTATCTTCTTTAAAATTAGAAAGCAAATCTTTGTTAGGAGAGATTGAATCCCTTAAGAATGAATCTTCAAGCTTCAAAAAAAAACTGGATCATTTGAAGCAAGTTAAACTTTCTAGTACATACGAGATCGAACGAAGTACGTATTAATTGTTCTTCGGTTACAGTGTTCAGGCCTACTAACAAAAAAATTTAAGGAAATAAAGAAATTGAGCTCTTTCAACAACGTCTTGATGAAACTTCGGGTCTCCTTTCTGAGCAAAAAATAAAATCCTCTGAATTGGAAAAGCTCCTTGAACAATGCCGTAGGGAGTATGATCAAAAATTATCCAATGCACTATCTGAACGTGAGGATACTCAGAAACAGCTAAAATTGCACCTAGAGAGTTTTAAACAGTTATTAAACAACACTATTGGGTAAGTTTTATGCTCTTCAAATTTATCGGACCATTTCTAACAGAAACACAGTTTGAAACTTGACGGATTAAAACCTCTGTTTGATATCAAAGCTTCAGAAATTGATACCAAGATTCATAATTTACAAGAACAGTATCTTATACCATCAGTTCTCTACACGATGTACATGTTTACAGCTTTACTAACATGAATCCAGTTTTGATAAGTCTCTAAAATTGACTGATGGGTCTATTCGGAATCAACTTAAAGAGTCAATAGAGGTAGTTACGTCAAGTGCGTCACGCTCTGATGAGGCCAACCAGTTTGCGAGTGCAAAGTTGGAGAAACTTGCTAAGGATCAGGCTTTTGTCAATACAATATGTACACAGCTATTAGATGGGCATAAAACTTTGTTCTCTGATTTAAAAGGTGACCAAGCGAAGACCAGTGAGATTGGATTGGTTTGTAAAGATATTCTTTCTCGTATTGAAACTTTAAAAAGAGATTTTGAGCAGAACAAAAGAAGTTTGGAAGAGCTGACAAAACTCACTGAATTAAATAAGGGGCTTGAAGAAAATAAAACTACAGTGGAGAGAGAGCTAGCTGATTTAAAAAAGGAGCATCAAAATTTACAGTCACATATGGAACAAGTGAAGCTGGATCTCACAAAAGCTCGTGATTCAAGCTCAAGTTTCGAGTCTGAAGTTCAGAGACTCGAAGATCTGTTGAAATCAAAAGAATCCACTCTGAAGCTATCTGATCAAAAGATTCAAAAGTGTAAAGCCACATGTGAAAGTAAAATTAGAACTCAGTTAGAAATTCACAAACTAATTGGTGACGAGCGTGATAAACTTAAGACTGAGCTTGAGAATAAAGTAGGTATTTAAGGTCTCATCTCAATTTAGACTCCCCAAACTAACCTGTTTAGGATCAGCAAATAGTGGGACTTCAAACCGAAGTTGAAACTCTTAAAAAAATTAATTCAGAAAAGATTGATAGAATCGAGTCTTTAATAGCGGAAGGTGAGAAAAATAAGTTGACAATACACAAAGTCCAAGATCAAATGTTGCAGATCAAGAATGAAAATGCAATATTGTGTCAAAAAATCGAGGCACAATTGAAATCTAGTGCTATTTCTGAAAGAATTGTGCAACAGCCAACACTTAATAACAGTCAAGATTCAGCAAACGATTTGGAGCTCACAATGAGTCTTGAACCATCTGTGAAACAAACGATTCAAAAAAAATCAGCAGATTCTAAACCCAAGTCTATACAACTGAAGAACAGAACGATCATGACCAAGTATACCAAGCGCAAAAAGCTATTAGATGATCAAGAGACAAAAACATTATTCGATGATTTTGAGTTTGATCCAAACTTGGAAGACAGCTTCCCTACTTTACCAAAACGGTACACCAAACGAAAGAAAACTATTGGAATCTGATCTTATACTGTTTTCCTAATTAAGTCTATATACATAGCTATATACATCAATACATGATTACCTTTTTTTCCAATAACACTTTCCTTCCCATTCATCATTTATTAATCTCGTTAACAATATCCTCTTGATTCAAATAATGCATCATTTTTACAGGTTCTTCTTGGTTTGTTCTATCAACATGTAATACAGGAACATCAAAACAATATTTATCCCACCATTGCTTATTCAATGGTTGTGTTATATCAACATATTGCAAATTATATGATTTCTGCACATTGGAGTTTTGAGATACTTCATCTAAAACGACTTTTGCTTTATCACATAGACTACACCCATCTTTTGCATATAGGGTTAATGTAATTTGTTGTTTGAGTAAAGTAGACGATGAGAATAATCTCCTAGATGAGATTATGTTCAAGCCTGATCTGGCTGATTGTGCGTATTTGATCATGTTTAAACTGAAGTTGATTATAATCCAAACTGTAGTAAAAGCTCTTTGTTTAGTGTTTGATATCGTTTTCAAATTTCTACTGATCAGTTAGTTTTTCGGTAATTCGCGAAAAGAGCCCCATCATTTGTGGGAAATTTTGTGTCAAAAAGTGTTTCAAGTTTCAACTACAAACACTCTTCACATTCTATCATTTATTATACAGTTGACTTATTCTTTAAGCCGATACTTTTTTCTGGCTCTGCTATCCAAGATCCTGGAGTCATCGACCTCTGTAAATTTCTTATATCACCAGTATCACATTTCAAATCAGTTTCCCTTGGAGAGGTTGTTAAATAGATCCTTCCCCCGTCAATTTCTTTCCACCAGCTATTTATAATGTTAGTATATTTTAAATCTAAAAATTAAAAGAATTCCAAAATCATACCTCATTGCCTTTGGGTTTTTATCCAATACTATCATATGTATCTTCTCTGTAAGTTGACGAATGGCTGGATCATTCTTAATCCAAAACCCGCATTGAACAATACTTTTCAACTCTGATTTATCATCTTTCAAATATTCCTCCATACAACAGTTACAGTGATTTTTCACTAAAGTATGTAGCAAGTCGTAAAATAACGTCTGACAATAAACTCTTTCTGAATAATCGACAGCTTGTGCTATCAATGGTACAAATCCCATGTAGTCGTTACAATGAGCATTCTCGGTGAAATAAATCAACATTGTCACAATTTTGCTTTCTGAGCTTTTAACCGAATCAATATTCATCTTTGCTGCAGAATAAATTCCAAGCTCTAGATTAGCAAGGTAACGAAATATAACGTGGTGAGGTTGAATCACTGGAAGATTCATCTTCCATTTGACAAATTGATAGTTGATGATTGAATCAGTTGGAGTTAAAGAAAAGTGCCAGTGGGCATAACAGTATTGTAGAACAACTTCAATCAAGCTCTTAAACATATAAGGGTTTGTGTCGCTTAATATATCAAATATCATACCAGTATCAATTAATGAATCCATGGTTCTAGTTAGTGGAGTTAAAAACACATTTGGATTCCTAAAATTATGTGAACTTGCAGCAATAGCAATAAATCTGAGGATTGCAATCTTCTTTGTAGATGTATCATTAATTTGACGAGGTACCATCTCATCTGTTAAATAAAGGCTTATTTCTGTTAATGTTTTCTCTGCAGTCCATGCAGACTGAAATTTGATTTGTTCAACCGGAATAGATAGCTTCATAGCTTGATTAACACTTTGAATTTCTAAGCATTCGTTTCCTGATAGGGGTCTTCCATGGTATTCTGCGGGTTTCAAAGAAAAAAGCTCTTTAATTGAATATATCTTCTTGTTAGCATTTGAAGTTTTGAGCAAATCATTATCGGATAAAAGCTCATCTAATGAGTTCGAAGAATATATTGGTGAGTCCTGAACTACTTCTAATGGTGTAAATTCAATTTGCTGATCTTTCTCCAATGGTCTTGCAGTTTCCCTTGCGTCTGTAAACTGGGCTTCATCAAATTCAGAATTTGCAGAGGGTGAATAAATTTCGTTGAGATTATCCTTATTTAATTGTTGTTTCAAGCTTGGATAAGCTGGGTTTCTAACCTGTTGGATTATAGCCTCATGTGTGATTCTATCTGTAGCGCCATGTAATGAAATACCAGAATCAACCGTCCAAACAGAGCCAGAAGAGAACATTTGTCTTCTTTTCTTCAAGGAATATGTATACTCTCTCACTCCAAATGATATACCGGTAATGATCAAAAACCCAAAAAGTAACGCACCAAAAATGTAAAGGGCCTCTAGTAAACCGTCAAATCTTGTGTACACTGGTGGCTGTGACCTGTACGATGTTGAATCTTCAAAATAACCAAGATGATAAGCATCTGAATTGACGCCTGGTATGCCTTTTGGCTCAATAAAATTCATTTGGTTCTGACTACTTTGTCCATCAATATTATAACCTGCCTTGAGCTCACTAACCATTCCCCCAAGCCAGCTTCAAACATAGGAGCTCAAGAGTAGTACTTTCAGAATCGATACACCTACCAAGATACCTGTCATTTTCAACTTCCCACTAAATTCGGCTTTTGTGTAATCTTTTGCATTAATATCATTGGCAAAGCTTGTTTCTTCCATTATTCAAATGCCACAAAACCAGTTATTGATAGTTACAGTTCTAATCTTGACATGGCGGCAATACAGAATAGGCAATCACCAGAACAGGATAACTAATCAATTGCAGTATAATAACCTAATCACCATCTGATCTATAGATCAACGGATCTCTATTGTATTAATGAAAGACTAAAACTGTGTAAAGCACCACGAAATATCGGATCGGTTATGTATCTAAATATTGATTGTGTGGTTAGAGACACATTTCGTACTTCTGGTTGTCAAATTTGCAATTTTGACAGGCACTTTTGTCACATTAAGCCAACATGAGCCACTGTGGCAGCTGGAATATTTGCTTAGTATGGTTTGATTTTTAATCTCTATTGCTCAAGCCACTATGCACATGGATTGGTACTTGATTGTGGTTTTGATCTAGCAGCCACAAGCTGCGATCTTTGATAGCTATGGTCTATCCAGAGTCCAGACTCTAAAGACGATGCTATAAGGGCTATTTCAAAGCACGTTAAAGATTCAAAGTTTGGAGACTATACAGGCCATAATCAGTGTCAGCAGCGTGTATTGATCGCTGTTGCGCTGGAAGGACCCTGAACTTTTTTAGAGTATAACTGGCACTAGGTGCAACTCACTTAATCCGAGAGCTGATCTCACACGTCGACCTTTTGATTTGTTGTTAAGACCACATATACCAAGATCTATAGATGTTTCAGAGACGTACCTGAACTACCGTTTGAAGTGCTAGGTGGAAATTATAGTGATAGAATCTATTAGTCCTGTGGCTCATGTTGTGATTTTCGTGTTAGCCCATTGGAATACTATCAGATTTATATATAAAAGAATGGTTTGCTTGGGTTGTGTTCTCCGTAATGATCTATGCTGGTGATAATAAGAAATCATTTAATATAATGGGTATTTTGGGAAGATGGTTCAACCCTACAATCATCAAGAAAGATGAAAGGGCTCAATCTTTTGTTGAAGCAGAAACGACAAGAACTTCAGGCAGAGATCCAATATTAAAGAGTGATAACTTTCACGAACACGTCCACGCTTATTCTAGTGGAGATGATGAAGCTTCGTTAACCTCTAAAGATCAAGATCATGTCTTCAAGGATCCAGCTGTTGCTGAATATTACAGACAAGTTTATGAAAAGACAAACTATGAATGTAAAGATTATTTCGATCCAGATTATACTTGGACACCAGAAGAAGAGAAGAAGTTGGTTTGGAAGCTAGATTGGTATGTGACATTTTGGGCGTACTTTATGTTTACAGCTTTGGATTTTGATAGATCAAATATCCAACAAGCTATTTCTGACAACATGTTGGATGATCTTGGCTTGACAACCGCAGACTATAATGTCGGTAACACTATTAACTTGGTGTGTTTCTTGGCAGCTGAATTACCTTCACAGTTGATATCTAAGAAACTGGGTGCTGATGTTTGGATTCCTACTCAACTGGTGCTATGGAGTGCTGTTTCAATCTCACAGGCAGCAATTACAGACAGACATGGATTTTTGGTTACAAGAGCTTTAATTGGTGCGTTCCAAGGTGGATTTATTTGTGACACCTGTTTATGGATCTCTTACTTCTATACTTCTAAAGAGTTACCATTTAGACTTTCATTGTTTTATATTGCTAATCCTTTGACCTCTGTGTTTTCTTCATTATTGGCATTTGCTCTTTTGAGAATCAAAACCAGTTTATTACCTCACGGTTGGCAATGGCTTTTCGTTATTGAAGGTATATTCACATTGCTTGTTGGTCTGGTTTCTTATTTCAAAATGCCACCTTCAGCTGTTCAGACAAAGACCTGGTTTAGAAAAGATGGGTGGTTCACCGATCATGAAGAAAAAATTGTTGTTAATAGAGTGTTGAGAGATGATCCATCTAAAGGTGACATGAACAATAGACAACCTGTTGGACCAAAGGAATTATTCAAAACATTGACAGATTACGACTTGCTACCGATTTATATGGTTCGTATCTTCTGTGATATAGGTTCAAGTCCAGTCTCCACATATATGACACTTACATTGAAAAAATTAGGGTTCTCAACTTTCAACACAAATTTATTGACCATTCCGTACAATATTCTCTCCATTATCACAATGCTGCTTACTGGTTATTTCTCAGAAATAGTTCAGTCGAGAGCTCTAGTCATTGCGACCACACCTTTATGGGTTGTGATATTACTTTTCCCATTGAGGTTCTGGAGTGGTTCTCAGGTAAAAGTTTGGCGAACTTATGCCATTTTAACATTGTTACTAGGACATTCACCTGTGTGGCCGTTATCTATTAGTTGGTGCTCTGCTAATTCAAATTCTGTTCGTACAAGAGCTGTTAGTGCTGCTGTTGTAAATATTTTTTCACAGGCTGCAGGTATCATCAGTGCAAATATTTATAGACCAGATGATAAGCCAAAGTATAAGAGAGGTAATACTGATTTGATTGGTATCGCATTTGGCAGTATTGCTGTATGCATATTCGCTAGACAGTACTACATCCTAAGGAACAAATATAAAGAAAAAAAGTGGAATTCGATGTCTGAGGAAGAAAGAGAAAAATATATTAGAGAGACAACTGATGAAGGTAACAAACGTTTGGACTTCAAATTTGTCTATTAGATTGTGTACAGATTTTATGATATTATTATGCTAGATCAACAAGTGTAATCATCATTAACATGGCCACCCCATAAGTCTTGGGATACGATATTATAATTCAATTCATTTACCCATAGTTTATAAGATTAAATCCAAATGTCACTGGGGAAACATCCCGGACCGTAGACTTATTAACATTAAGAATATTATACTCATTTTAGCCACAGAACTTGAATAGGGCTCAGCTTAGTATGAAGTTTGTCAATTATCCAATTTGAAGGTCCAGAATCCAGATTCTTAGCTTTATGAAGATGGAAGTTGATAAAGTTTTGTCTATATGCAAGATGGATAAAAACAGGAAAGCCACTACTTCGACGGGTTATCAGGCTAGTACTACTACTATTGAAGCCACAAGCTAGAGTTATAGCCAGTCCTATTTGAATCCTTTTTAAAAGCTCACTTGGTTACTTTCTCACACTGATCTTGAGAGCCAAACTATGCCAAGATGATGTTCATTATACCTTTCAACCAAGATTTTTGATTAAGGCCGAATTTTGACACATGACATCGCACTATAAAAATATTCCCGAATCCAAAATTTCGTTATCACTTTTACTACAGATTTGCAATTCCACAATTTTCATTAGCCACTATATTGGTTACGCAATACACAGTTAGTAGTCGGCTTGACTGTTTGTGATCAATGATAGATTGATACAATTCTTTATGTGGCTGATGTGACAATTGCTGTGCTGTTCTACGGGAGCAGATATGATGGAAGTCTGATGTATCTATATAAAAGGAACATGGTTCGTTACCTTTCGTATTTCACTTTCATTATTTGTGATTAGTGATTATATACGATAATCTGTCACAATGGGTATCTTCCAAAGATGGTTCAATCCAACAATTATTAAGCAGGAAGAAAGAGCCCAGTCATTTCTTGACGCTGAATCATTATCATCTCCAAAAGACAATTCAGCTTCAAAGAGCGAAGGTTTTCAACAGCATACTCGCACCTACTCTAGTGGTGATGATGACGAAGCTTCCATTGGATCAAAGGAACTAGAGCATATTTTCAAGGATCCAGCCGTTGCTGAATATTATAGACAAGTCTATGAAAAAACAGACTATGAATGTAAAGATTATTTTGATCCTGACTATACTTGGACTCCACAAGAAGAAAAGAAATTGGTCTGGAAGTTAGATTGGTATGTTACTTTCTGGGCATATATTATGTTCACAGCCTTAGATTTTGATAGATCGAATATTCAACAAGCGATCTCTGATAACATGTTGGGTGATCTTGGTTTAACAACTGCAGACTATAACCTTGGTAATACGATCAATTTGGTTTGCTTCTTAGCTTCAGAATTGCCTTCGCAGTTGATCTCTAAAAAGCTGGGTGCTGATGTTTGGATTCCTACTCAACTGGTTCTATGGAGTGCTGTTTCAATTTCACAAGCTGCCATCACAAATAGACATGGGTTCCTAGCAACAAGAGCTTTGATTGGTGCGTTCCAAGGTGGGTTCATTTGTGATACTTGCTTATGGATGTCTTATTTCTACACTTCTAAAGAGTTACCTTTCAGACTTTCTTTATTTTACATTGCTAATCCTTTGACCTCGGTCTTTTCTTCATTATTAGCATTTGCAGTCTTGAGAATCAAAACTCACCTGTTACCACACGGATGGCAATGGCTTTTTATTATTGAGGGAGTTTTCACTTTACTGATTGGTCTCTTTTCATACTTCAAGATGCCTCCTTCAGCCGTTCAAACCAAAACATGGTTCAGAAGAAATGGTTGGTTCACTGATCATGAAGAAAAAATTGTTGTTAATAGAGTGTTGAGAGATGATCCATCTAAAGGTGACATGAACAACAGACAACCTGTTGGACCAAAGGAATTATTCAAAACATTGACAGATTACGACTTGTTACCGATTTATATGGTTCGTATCTTCTGTGATATAGGAACAAGTCCAGTCTCCACATACATGACACTTACACTGAAAAAATTAGGGTTTTCAACTTTCAACACAAATTTATTGACTATTCCTTACAATATTCTAATGATCATAACGATGCTTATTGCTGGCTATATTTCAGAGATTGTTCAGTCTAGAGCATTAGTCATTGGGATAACACCGGTGTGGGTCTTAGTACTTTTACTACCTCTTAGATATTGGAGCGGTTCTCAAGTTAAAGTTTGGCCAACTTATGTTATTCTAACACTATTACTTGGACATGCGCCTGTGTGGCCATTGACTATCAGTTGGTGTTCTGCTAATTCAAATTCTGTGCGTACAAGAGCTGTGAGCGCTGCTGTTGTTAACATCTTTTCTCAAGCTGCATCGATCATTGGTGCCAATATATACAGACCAGATGATAAGCCTAAATATAAGAGAGGTAATACTGACTTGATCGGCATTGCAGCAGCGGCTATTGCAATATGTCTTTTTGCTAGACAATACTATATTCTTAGAAACAAATATAAAGAAAGAAAGTGGAATTCCTTTAATGAGGAGGAAAAGGAGAGATATATAAGAGAAACAACGGATGAAGGTAACAAACGTTTGGATTTTAAATTTTTTTATTAAAATTTAAAGTAAATTTGTTAGCTATATTTAATATTGTTATACACATTTTTAGAGCTCACGAACTATTATATTATTGCTGTACGATCAGAAGTATATTATAAATAAAACTTAGTAATACTAAATGCTAATATAATACATAACTAATACTACTAGTGTTAGAAATATAGATTAAGCTTCCCATAATTGGAGTGCTCCTGGTTACTGAAATCGTTTATATATCGATTTGTATATAGGTTTTAGAAAGAAATTTGATTCTTATAATATACAGGAACTTGAAGAGTGAATTGCACGGGAACAGGATATTTTCGAAGGTGAAAAGTATCTATATCTATTTTTTTAGAATTTTTCGAAATTTTTATTATATATAACATAAGAATGATAAGATATATAACTAAATCAATATATTGTTAATGGGTTTTGGTAGTTAATGAAGTTTTCCGTACTGGAATATACACAGTTATGCCCAAAACTGAGTAAATTTCAGTATCAAGAGACAGATATAATCATATTTAAACATACTAAAAATGAATTAATTTGATACCTTAAACTAACCAAAAGAGTAATAATATCACTATACATACATATATTTAGCTTAAAGTATTAAAATTTAAAATTTCAGAAAATTTAATTTTTTTTTCATCATTTTGAAGTTATATACAAGAATTAATGGTCTATATTTTTTGATTAAATTTCAAAAATTAAAAAACACACGCTTTTTTAAAAATTAAGAACCTACTTAGAATCAGGGAAGCCTAAATTGTATGAAATCAGTTAAATATTGAATTTAGTTTCATAGGTTTTGCAATAAATTCAAATTTTACCTGTTTACAATATGTTTGATCCGCGAATTGATTCTGTGAAAGGAGCAAAATAGTTTAAACATGTAGAGCTATATTTATTTTTGAGTAAAGGCAGT
The DNA here is from genome assembly GCA_037042445.1 of Hansenula sp. Y91-04. Classification (NCBI taxonomy): domain Eukaryota; kingdom Fungi; phylum Ascomycota; class Saccharomycetes; order Phaffomycetales; family Wickerhamomycetaceae; genus Hansenula; species Hansenula sp. Y91-04. The sequence goes on along the minus strand of JAXQKK010000051.1, from coordinate 255,309 downwards.
ACTTTTTGGTATAAAAAAGAATTTTACTGTCTGTAAGGAAGACAGACGACGTACTAGAGTTGATATTTAATTCAACTCATGTATGAATATTCATTTCTAATTTGCATTAAATATATCTTTAACAATAACCGTTTTTTTCTAAAAAAATCTAGAAGGTTAATTGCAGGTTTGATTCCTATTGAAAAACTTGTTACTTAACTGTAATAGATGCTCCGATATAATACTAAACCCAATACTATACTATTATTACTTAATTTTTCATTTTACAATATTGTTATTAACTGAAATCACGTGACCATTTTTTTTGACACAAAAATAAAAAAACTCCGCGACGGGGAATTGAACCCCGGTCTACCATGTACTGTCTAAACGACAAACGGTGATTCTAGCCACTAAACTATCACGGACTTCTTGAAATTTCAAAACCGTTGTAAAGTGAAGTCAGAAACCATCCGCCACATGAAAAGAAACTCACCGCCAAATTTGAGGTTCTTCCGCTTGTGTTATTTGTTGCTTAGTAGATGGTATAAAATTTATGGAACGTAAATAACCAGAATCACAAATTATATTGAAATTAGGAGTATTCTTTGGGATTTTATTAGCTTGCATAAATTAACTTAGCCTTTGTTAACAGCTTTCGTAGCTCTTTGAACGAAAGAAAGCAGCAGCTCGTTCCGAAAACAAGGTAATAATAATTTTGGAATACTAACAAAAACATTGATATTATTCCAGGGCTTTGTCTGTCTCTAGATTGAGCTTGATTTCAAGTTATATTTATTGACTTGATACCATTACCGAGGGCACACGTGATGTTACACGTCAAATCCTCTTCAGATCACAGCCAAAATTATGTAATTTTTTCGAGATCCGGTAGATTTTGTTATTGTTTACAATTTTGCAAGAAGAATAGTGTCGTGATATATATTGCAAAGTTAAGGAATATAATAATACATTACGTTCAGCCAAATTATACTAGAACCTTAGGATTAGGTACAGATAATGAGGCGGTATTCTGAGATTCCAATTACTCCCACGCCATTTTCCAAAAACACCAGTGAGTTGAAAATTGGGTCAATTTTAACCATTCCGAATACTGGTAGGGCTGTATTAAGATATATTGGCCCTGTTCAAGGAAAGAGTGGACGGTTTGCTGGTATTGAATTAATAGGTGATAGTGCAGTACTAGGAAAAAATAGTGGTGATGTCAATGGAGTTGAATATTTCCAAACAAAACAGCCTGGTGCCGGTCTCTTTATGACTTATGATAAGTTACTAGGGACAGTGGATCATATTGAATCACCTATCACAAAGAGACTATCATTGATGAATTCACCATCTGAGAACTATGGACCAACCCCTATCAGAAAACATATGTCGGCTACTCCAAGTACTTTGTCTCATACAAGAAGTTTATCGAAGAGGAACTCCATTACAAGATCCCATAGCTCAACGCCTCCACTACAGAAAAAAATAGACACGAAGCTATCGCCTTCCTATGAAGAACTCAAGCGATTAGAGAACGCAAATAAGATCATAGAAAATGAGAAAAACAATTTGATGAGTGAGACACAGTCCTTACGTTATGAAATTGAAGAATTAAAGTCAAGACTAGAGCATCATGACAAACTTGCCCAAGAGCTCGAACTAAAGCAGAGCAATGATCAGATGAAGTTGGAAAAGTCAACTCAAAGACTGACAAATCTTGAGGAAAAACTACAAAGGCAAAAAAAAACCCACCAAGAGCAGAGAGAAGAGCTCCTAGGCGTGATAGAACAATTGGAGTCTCAAGTCAACGATAATGAATTACTTTACATTGGTGAGCTAAGAAAGCTACAGACAGAAATAAAGGAAAAAGAAGAAACAATTTTGAGCCTTAAGTCTTCTAGCGGGACAAAAGAGCCTGACGTCAATGCTACTGAATTGAAGAGCATGAAAGGCCATATTGAACAATTGGAGCTTCAAAATAGAGAGTTGAAGTCCGAAATATCAGAGATGAAGGAGCGATTACTAAACAAAGAAGAGGAAATCTCCCAGCTTAACAAAGAAAGTCTAAACCTAAAAGAAGCCACAATAAGTGATCAAAAACATCGTGAGGCTAAAATTTCAGAAAGTGAGATACAAATAGCAAAACTTGACGAGGACCACAAGATAAAGGATAGAGTAATAGAAAAATTGAGAGATGAAATCAAACTACTCAAAGGGACATTAGAGGAAGCTCCTCAAGCTCATATCGTGGATGAGTTACGGGAAACAATTTCTGATTTAAACGCACAGTTGAAAACTAAGGATGGTTGTTTACAGACTCTCCAAGATCAGTTCGATTCACTTCAGAGACAGTTGGACACAAGCTCAGAGACAGATAAGATCAATGAATTAGAGTTTAAATTAGAAAACAAAGAAAAAATCATTAATGACTTAAAGAATCAAATTTCCAAGGCAAGGGACCTCACTGAAAACTCTGAAACCTCTGATTTTGGAGGGAAAATTGATCAAACTGAGTTAACGAAATTAAGAGAGGAGATTAAAGCAAAAGATAATATCATTCAAGAAAACAAAAATCTCTTGAATGTGCTTGACTCAGTCAGAAAGGAAGCTGACTCATTAAGAAAAGAACTTGATGCAAAAATTCATGGTCTCGACAACTTGGAGAATGTGAGATCCCAAATGGCAGAACTTGAGAGTGCAAAGGTGAACAGTGCTAGTCAATTGGAAACCAAAGAAAAAGAGCTTCAATCACTAAGAGAAACGATGGCTGATTTGCAAGCGCAACTAAAGGAATTAAAATTGGTTGATCAGAAAAAGTGTGTTATTGAATCAGAAAGAGCTGAACTAGAGAAGAAGTTCAGAGTCAAGGAAGCTGAAATTGTCTCACTGAATGAAAAAATAGAAGAGCTCACCTCTAAAAATTCAACAAACATTGATAGCGACTTTGGCTCTATAATTGAGGAGAAAAATATAGAGATTGAGTTATTGAAGGAGGAAGTTTTAGGATTGAAGTCTACAAAGGAAAATGATGAAGCAAATGTTTTGAAGAAAGAGCTAGATGAACTGAAAAAATTGAATAACGCTTCCACTAACGCTGAGCTTAACAAACAAATCCAACTATTACAAGCAGAGCTCAAGCTGAGACCTAGTGCTGCTGAGTGCGAGGAGCTACGTTCTGAGTTAGAGCTGATTGATGAGCTGCGGAAACTGGAGTCAAAGGATAAAGATAAAGAGATTGATAGGTTACAGAAACAGTTAGCAGAATCTACAAGGATGCTAAATGAATCCAGTAGAAGATTGACTGATTCGGCGAAGAAAGAGAAATTCAAACCAAGTCAAATTTATGCAGATGAAGATTCAAAAGAAGCAAATCGTTCAACAATGAGTTCGTTATCACTAAATAGACCTCCAGTAATTTCTCAAGTTGTTGATGGGGCACTTCAGATTTATGTACCTGAGTCCAAGGATCCAGCCAATGGGCGCAAATTATGGTGTGGTCTTTGTGAACGGGAGGGCCATGACAGTATTGACTGTCCATACGAGAACGATGTCTTTTAGGGAAATATCAATGTAATGCTATTTATTTATATATCTGATCTCATCATGAAGTAGTTATCGCCGTTAGCCTATATTGGAAAACTCACTTCGTTTAAAATCGGATTTAATAATTTTTTTTAATTTTTTTTTTTGTTTTTTTTTTTTTTCTTTGGTGAGTCAAAAATATATGGTCAAAATCAATATTTAATCAGTACAGATTGGCTGTCTCATAATAGATTAAAGATTCAAATAACCAAAACAGTAAAAGATGCCATTTCCAGTGCTACCATCTTTTGAAGCTGGTGCTTCCTTGGATCAAATAAAGAAGTTATCAGTCACAGGCTCAGCTTTATTCAAGTTGAAAGATGAATCAGAATTATCAATAATCACTTCAAATCAATCATTATTGAAAAATTCAGAAATTTCTATTGAATTTGGTTCAAAAGTTGATATTTCCAAGATAATTGAATTGTTGAACAATGGTGTCAGTAAGATCTTTGTTGAAGTTTCATTTTATCATGAACTTGTGGAAGCTGGTATTCCATCAAGTAGAATTGGTTTAAAATTATCATCTACAAGTGAAATTTCCAAATATGATTCTTCAGTTTCTGTTATTTTACCATCAACTGTTCCATTAGGTGATCTCAAGACAGCTTCTAATAATGGTCAAAAGCAAATCTTTGTTTCCTTGGACGAATTCTCACATGTTACTATTAATTCTTTAGTTGCATCTAATTTAATTCCAATAATTAAGAATCAAGATTTAACTATTGAAAAAGAAGAAGGTAAGATTTCCATCAGTGATTTGTTCCTAAGTTCATTAGTCACTGATAGAAAAGATGGTTTATTCACCACTCTTGTTACAGATGTTCACAATCATTCATTAGGTCTCGTTTATTCATCAAAGGAATCCATTAGTGAAGCCATTAGAACCAAATCTGGTGTTTATCAATCAAGACGTCATGGGTTATGGTATAAAGGTGCTACATCTGGTGCTACACAAGAATTGATCAAATTAGATAAGGATTGTGATGGTGATTGTTTAAAATTTGTTGTTAAACAATCTGGTGTTGGATTTTGTCACTTGGAACAAGATTCTTGTTTTGGTGATATTCAAGGTTTACCAAGATTAGAGAAAACTTTAGTTGATAGATTAGAAAATGCACCAGAAGGTTCATATACCAAAAGATTATTTACTGATGAAAAATTGTTGATTGCTAAGATTAAAGAAGAAGCTGAAGAATTAACTGAAGCTCAAACTAAAGAAGATATTGCATGGGAAGCTGCTGATTTATTTTATTTTGCATTGACCAGATGTGTAAAGAATGGTGTTTCTTTAGAAGACATTGAAAGAAATTTAGATTTGAAAGGATTAAAGATTACAAGAAGAAAAGGTGATGCAAAGCCTAAATTTATTGAAAAGGAAGAATCTAAACCAACTACAGCTCCAGTTAAGAAAGAAGAAATTATTGATTCAAATGAAAAAATCTTGATGAATGTTGTTGATACAAAGACTGCTTCAGTTCAAGAAATTGAAGAATCATTGAAAAGACCAGTTCAAAAAACTTCTGAAATTATGAAATTAGTTAATCCAATTGTGGAAAATGTTCGTCAAAGAGGTGATGAAGCTTTATTAGAATATACAGCCAAATTTGATGGTGTTAAATTAGATTCACCAATTCTTAAAGCACCATTTGATCCAAAGACATATGATATTACTAAAGAATTAAAAGATGCTATTGATATTTCTATTGAAAATGTTTATAAATTCCACAAGGCTCAATTACAAACAGAAACATTACACGTTGAAACACAACCAGGTGTTGTATGTTCCAGATTTGCTAGACCAATTGAAAGTGTTGGTTTATATGTTCCAGGTGGTACTGCAGTTTTACCTTCAACTACATTAATGTTGGGTGTTCCAGCACAAGTTGCAGGTTGTAAAAATATTGTTATTGCTTCACCACCAAGAAAAGATGGTTCAATTTCCCCAGAAGTTGTTTATATTGCTCATAAAATTGGTGCGTCTGCTATTGTACTTGCTGGTGGTGCTCAAGCTGTTGCAGCATTAGCTTATGGTACTCAAACCATTCCAAAAGTTGACAAGATTTTAGGACCTGGTAATCAATTTGTCACTGCAGCTAAGATGTATGTTCAAAATGATACTAGTGCGTTATGTTCTATTGATATGCCAGCTGGTCCATCAGAAGTGTTGGTTATTGCAGATGGTAAGGCAGATCCTGATTTTGTTGCATCAGATTTATTATCACAAGCTGAACATGGTATTGATTCTCAAGTTATTTTGATTGGTGTTGATCTTTCAAAGAAGGAATTAGAAGCAATTGAAGATTCTGTTCATGAACAAGCTTTGAAATTACCAAGAGTTGATATTGTTCGTAAATGTATTAAACATTCAACTTCATTATTAGTTTCTTCATATGAAGAAGCTTTTGATTTATCAAATAAATATGCACCAGAACATTTAATTTTACAAATTGAAGATGCAAAGAGTTATGTTTCTAGAGTTGATAATGCAGGTTCTGTTTTCGTTGGTGCTTATTCACCAGAAAGTTTAGGTGATTATTCAAGTGGTACAAATCATACATTACCTACATATGGTTATGCTAAAATGTATAGTGGTGTTAATACTGCTACATTCCAAAAATTCTTAACTAGTCAAGATGTTACACCTGAAGGTTTGAAAAACATTGGACATGCAGTTATGTCAATTGCTAAAGTTGAAGGTTTAGATGCTCATAGAAATGCTGTTAAGATTAGAATGGAAAAATTAGGATTATTAGATAAGGATTTCGTTTAGATATTTGTATACACAATTAGATAATAGAAAAAACACAATGTATTTATTTGTATGTATGTATTATATATTGATTTTTTATAATTTCAACAATTTTTTCAATTCACCAGAACGTTTTAATGATTGTAAATCTGAGTTACCACCAATATGTTTACCATCGATAAAGATGTTTGGAACGGTTGATTGACCAGTGATTTCAGCTAATGCATCTTGGATATCAGAACCATCATTAATTTGGTTTAATTGTAAGACATATGGTTTGATGTTTAAATCATCAAAAGTTCTTAATGTTTCTTGACAATATGGACAGTATGTCTTAGAAGCAACAAAGATACTGTTGGATTGAACTAATCCTTTAACTTTAGTGACAACTTCTTGTTTAGCCATTTTTCTTGGACCGAAGAATCTTTGGAATAAAGAGAACAATTTGAAGAGTAGAAATATACCTAATACGATATATAATAATTCCATAAATGAAAAGAATTCAGGTTTTCATATAATTATTAATTCATCATATCTTTTTTTTTCGGTGTCTTAAATTGCGAATTAAACGTTTTGAAAATTATGGTTGGGGCACAATGTATGGTTTTGAAATTGCTTTAAAGAAGAATTAAATTGTTTGATGATTGTGTTATAAAAGAATGGATTGTTTAGATGATTATTTATATAGTTAAATTAAAAGAATAGTGAGTTTATGATGGTAAAATAATCTTTTAAATAGTGCCAAAAGTTTTTCCGGAAAGTAAAGTTTGCTGCCCCTGTCAAAAAATGCGTTTCGTGGAGAATTTATCAAGATCGTTTTGATTAACAAGGAGAAGTTGACCTTTTTGAAGAGGAACTTAAAAGGAAAGTTACTTGAAGATGGGTGTGTTTACTGATCATCCTCATACTGCGATCACAGAGAAGATCGACAAGATTATTGGGTCGGATTTGGAGCCTGATATTGAGTTACCAGAGCTTTTAAATACAATCAAATTGCAATATTCAGGAGCGATAGAAGCTGCAAGAGCAATTCGTAAGAAGTTAAAATATGGGTCTCCAAAAGAACAATTCAAGAGTTTGGACTTGTTGAACTCCATGGTGTTGAATGGTGGTAAACCTTTAGAAGAACTTTATAATGATCGTAAATTATTGGAAAGATTAAAATTGAGTGCAACTGACCCTGAGATTAATACAAAATTAAGAAAAAAAATCATTTATTTAGCTATTGCTTGGAATGAAAATTTCTCAGATAAAAAATACTATAATGGTATTGCCAATTTGAAAAGACAAATTCCAACAAAGTCTTATAGACGTAAGAAGTCAACTACAGGTGCTGGATCTAATTTTATGAATGATGAAGCTTATAATAGTGATGAAGAAGGATCAGGTTCTGGAGCAGGATCTTCAAGCAACTTGACCTCTGGATTTTCAAGAAGAAACGCAGGCGGTTCTGGACCAGTGGACCCAAATGTTAAATATAAAATTCCAAAGATTAATTTACAAAAGGAATCTCCAAAGATTAAATTATTAATTGCAGAATCTTCACAAGCATCAACTGATTTAGCAAACTCATTGAAAAGTGTTAATAGATCCAAAGGTGAAACTTCAACTGATAATGTTAGAGCAACTCAATATTTTGATAAATCAAGAATTATCAGAAGAAAGATTTTACATTATTTACAATTAGTTGATTCTGAAGAATTCCTCGGAAGTTTAATTCATGCAAATGAAGAATTGGTTGAAGCATTACAACTATATACATCATATGCAAGAGAAATTAATGTAGATTCAGATGATGATAGTTTGAGTGATTATAGTACAGGATCAGATTTGGAATCTGTGACTGACTCATTAGCAAGCTCAATGATTGAAGAATATGATAGAAGATTTCCTCAGAGCACCAGAAGAGCACCAGCTCCTCCTACCAAGTTGAATAGAGAAAACACTGCTGAAGGTAATCCATTTGGAGATTCAAATGAAGTTGATGAAAGTGTCGAATGGAAATAATGACAAGCTAGAAAAAATTAGACAAAGCATACACCGACAAGACAAATTTTTGAGCACGCTCAACTCTATATAATCCATTTTTTTATAACTCTTTTTCCCAGGTGAACTTAATGTATAATTGTACTTTTCAGATATAGTTAATATTTAATATTTTGTATGGTGAAGTGGCCCGTCGCGAAAAATCGATATCGATATTTTTTTTAGTGTGTTTCATTTTCTTTCCTTAAAACGACAAAAGATCAAAGTACGTGAAAATGATTAGACTCCCGAAAAGGATCAGATATAACACTAGAACAATCAATTAGTGACTATGGGGTTCCAGCCAAGTGGTAATAGAGGAGGAGGTAAAAGAGGTGGACGTGGAGGGTCTCGCGGAGGGTCTCGTGGAGGTGGATTCAGCAATCGTGGAGGTAATAGGAACTCAAATGGAGGAGGTTATCATAATTCAGGTGGTCGAAGCAGTTATGGAGGTCAGAAAGAGAGTAATGATCAGAGATATTATAACCAGAACCAGCAGTATAACGACCAAGGTTATGGTGCGGATTCTGGTCAACAAGAGTTTGGACAACAACCAGCTAATTATGACAACTACTATCAACAAGACGCACCACCACCATCAGCTGGATCTTATCAAGAACAACAACAACCACCCTACGATGCTAATGCCCAACAGCAGTATTACAACTACCAGCAGACTGATGCAAACGGCTACGCGTCAGTGCCTCCATCAGCGGGAGAATATCCACCAAACGCTGGATCAGCTGTTTCAAGTGGTCATCTTGTATCTCAACAGGGCGGTCCAGAAGGATCTATTGCAGTTCCTCCTTCAGCTAATGGACCTGGAACAGGTGGGTCTTCTGAAACTTTAGGATCAGCTGCTCAGACGGCTGGAGGTGTCCCACCTGAAGGGGATGGTGCTGCTGCTCCTCCACCAGATGGTGAATATCCAGTTGATCCTATGTTTAATGCTTATAATCAATATCCAGGATATCCACTGGACCAGTCTGGTCTGTGGATTGATAAGACATATCATGATGAAGTTGCGAAAAAAGTGGAAAATTTAAAAGTGAATTATCATATTGTCAATAAGAAGTATACTGATTTAAAAGAAAAATATAAAATTAATAATGAAAATTACGAAAAAAAGTTCAAATATCAAGCTGAAAAGATTAAACAATTGACTGCACAGTTGAGTAAAACTGAAAAAGTTGTTGTGCCCGATGGTGATGGTGATGTTGAAGTTGATGCTGAAAATGTCAAATATTCCAGTAAAGATACTGTAACTTCTGGATCTGTTGTGAATGCATTAAAAGAAGAGAGAAACGTATACAAAAAGAGAAATGAAGAATTGGCTGTTGAAATTAAAAAGGTCAAGGCTGATCAACAACGTGCATTGGATACATCTAGTGAATTTGAACAACAATTGGCTGAAGTAAAGGAAAAGTATCTCTTATTAGAGAATGAGAAGACACAATTAGAATCAAAACTTGAACTTATTGAACAATCTCCACCAAAATCTCCAATCTATGATGATACGACTGAAGGAGATTTAGGTGATGCAAAAGATTTGAAATCACTCACTGAAAGAAAAGAATATTATAAGAATAAATATTTACAATTGCTTGAGGAGAAGAATGCTGAACAACAAAGCTTTTTACAAGTTAATAAGAAATTACTTGAACAGTTTATATTCACAAAGACCGACACTAAAACCGGTTGAGAAAGCTTAATTTGCTATGGTACTTTGCGTGGGATTTATATGAAAAATTAATGATTGAGTTATTTCGCTTTTGGATAAAACACCGACGACAACGTAGTCATTTCTCAATAGTTCGTAGTTCACCGTTCAATAATAATAATTACAGTGACCGTTCATTTAACCGTTATGCGTTTCCACAATAGTGAATTCTGTTAAATTATTTGTCAAAAAAGAATAGGCTAGAAAAATAAAGTCCGAATTTTTGTAGGTGGGAAAAGTTCGGTGGGTAATATATAAAAGGTTGAATTGCTTCCATTTTGAAGTTGAGTTTTATAACCCCTTCTGAACTTGTCAGGTTATGTTTAAACAGTCAATTAGACTATTCAATAACTCAATTAAATCACTTGGTCAATTCAATTCAATCAGAACAATGTCATACGATCCTAAATCTTTAATCTTTAACCACACTTGTCTCCGTGTTAAAGATCCAAAAGTCTCGGTAGAATACTACACAAAGAACTATGGTTTAAAATTAATTCATCATCAATCAATCCCAGAAAAGAAGTTTGATTTATATTTTCTTTCTCAAAATGATGAAGGTGGTTCTCCTTTCAATAGAGAAGGTGTTTTAGAATTAACTCATAATTATGGTACTGAAAATGATCCAAATTTCAAGGCAAATAATGGTAACGAAGAACCACATAGAGGGTTTGGTCATATTTGTTTCTCTGTTGATAACATTGAACAAGCTAGTGAAGTTTTATTAGCCAATGGTGTCGAATTCAAGAAAAAATTGACTGATGGTAGACAAAAAGATATTGCTTTTGCCTTGGATCCTGATGGATATTGGGTTGAATTAATCGAACATGGTGTTGATAAATTAAAAGGTGAAACTAATCAAGATACTTATAAACTTAACCATGCAATGATTCGTGTTAAAGATCCTGTTAAATCATTGAAATTTTATCGTGAAGTTCTTGGTTTCAAATTATTTTCAAGTAGAGAACATAAAGATGCTAAATTTACTTTATACTTTTTAGGTTACGATCATTCTGATTCTTTTAATGAAAATGCTTATGAAGGTAAAGAACAAGCTAAAAGAGAAAGTGTTTTAGAATTGACTCATAATTGGGGCACTGAAAATGATCCAGACTTCAAATATCATAATGGTAATGATCAACCTCAAGGTTATGGTCATATTGGTATTTCTCTTGATAATCCAGAAGCTTTTACAGCTGAATTAGAATCTAAATTTGGTGATGAATTGAATTGGGGATTGAAATATAACAAAGGTTTTATGAAAAATATCGCTTTTATTAAAGATCCTGATAACTATTCAATCGAAATTTTACCAAGAGAGTATAAATTTTAAGATATTTATTTAGTCATTGTGTACATTTTAATTTATTTATCTTTATAATTACTTCGTAAATTCATTCAATTTTAAATACCATTGATATATATATATATGATCATTATTTTTCTGGTTCAAATTTTAATGCTATTGAATTAACACAATGTCTAGCATCAGTTGGTGTATCATATCCTTCACCTTTAAACACATGTCCCAAATGACCACCACATTTAGCACACATCATTTCTGTTCTTTCCAGACCTAAACTACTATCAGTCTTATAGACTAAAGCATCAGGTAGGGCTTCATAGAATGCAGGCCATCCACAATGAGCATCAAACTTGGTTGATGATTTATAAACTGGATTATCACATCCAGCACAAGTATATATACCAGCAGCTTTATTTCTTAAAAATTCACCAGTACCTGGTCTTTCAGTTCCTTTCCCTCTTAATATTGAAAATTGCTCTGGAGATAAAATAGCTCTCCATTCTTCATTTGTTTTAGTGATTGGGAATTTTGACATTTTTTGCAATAATCTAAAAGTCTGTCTCATATATGAATTATGGAAATACCAATGAGTTCTTTAAGTACTGAAAACTTCAAAGTCGATGGCAAATTAATTCAAGATACATTATTAAATAGCTTAAAGTTGTGTACTCCGAGAAGCTAAAAAGTTGTGGTGTCTGGATGTTGAGATTTTGATGAACTTTTTGATCTTTGAACCAAATTTTGTTCACAAAATGGCTTTAACAATCTTTTTAATAATTGATTTATTCCTCAGATATCCAATATGAGTAACGAACAAGGGGCACAGGCACTTAGTGAATATCCAGTATGTATTATATTTGGGGAAAAAGAACGAGACTTGGAACACATAAATTAACACATTTAATGATTTAGACCACAATGAACTGCACAGAGGCATTTGATCAGTTGGTTGCATGCTACTCATTAGGAGGTCAAATAAGAAACTACTACAGATACGGAGAGATGGGTGATTGTGTTCAGAAGTTTAGCAAGCTCAAGTTTTGTCTATTTAATTCGGATCCTGTTAAGATTCAAGAATGGTATGCAGCTGATTTGAATGAGAAGAGAACTAAGGGAAGTAGTGAGGATGTTTGGGAATTGAGAAATTAGTCTCTCTATTGATAATTGAACTTTGTAAATAGCTGAATGTAATTCATTGTATAGAAATTTGTTTTAATATTGGCGTTTTGGGATTTGAAATATATGTGATTTCTGTAGTAAACAAACAAGTGGCCTCTCAACCACAAAGAACCACCCACTCAACATATTTTAATTCCCCTTATTCAACACACAAACAATCACTCAAATCATTCAAGAGGTCTAAGTTCAAAGTCTCTTTATTTGAGGTTCCTTCAGCATTCCAGATTTAAATTCGCGGTTTTTCCAATGCGCAGTAATGAGCCTCCTAGCTACTTGAAGTACTTTACAATATATTTATTAGAGATCTTGAAATATTGTTAACAGAGTATATCGAAAATGGAAGAAGAATCCACTATAACCAGCGACTTCAGACTATCAAAGGATTTTGATTCTTCAAACACATCTTTTGTGGAATGGGGGTTGGTTGAGATTGAGAATTGGCTTACAAGGTTAGATTTCCAACATGAAGTGATAAGCAAGTTTACTTCAAATAATATTACAGGTGATCTTTTACCATATTTAAAAGATGAACATTTTAAAGAGATGGATTTTGATTTAAAAGATAGAATAAAATTGAAAATTGAAATTAATAAGTTGCTATCATCACAAAATTATTTAGATCCAAATTCATTTGATAGTATAAAGCTAGTCTTGACAAATATTAATAGTTTGATACAATCAAGTTTAGATGCCTCTACAAGAACTTTAAATGATGAATTCTTTAGATTGAAAGATGATTTTGGAAGATTTCAAAAACCATTACCAACCCCAGATAAAAATCCATCATCTCCATTCAATTTAACAAGTCCTACAAAGAATTCAAAACCTTCAACAGGTACAAATTCAAGTTTTACAATTTCATCACCAAATGATACACATCAAACTCTTCAAAGAAAACAAAGTGAGTCAAAACATTCGAAATCTAATAGAAGTTCAGCATTATTCTCCACAAATTCAAATTATGCATCAAATTCATCATTACCTTCAATAAATTCTCCTACAAATTCTGGTGCAACATTACAACAACCAGTAAAACCTGTTTCAGAACCTTTGAAACAATTACGTGCATCTACGGATGATCCATGTTCAAAGATTTTACAGGCAGCTATGAAGAGACATAAATTGAATGATGATTGGAGAAATTATGCACTTGTTATTTGTTATGGTGATCAAGAAAGAATACTTGAATTAGATGAAAAACCTGTGCAAATTTTTAAAGAATTAAGAGAAAATGGTAAACATCCAGCTATTATGTTAAGACAAAAGGCAGATTTTAGTGTGGATCCAGGTAAAAAACTTAGTGAAACTCCAGGAGGTAAATTATAGTTTTTTTCTACAATATTGTATTCATTCACAAATGTTTAAAAAGAATTCAAGTTAAAATTTTTTAAATATACAGTAGTATCATAAAGCTAGCCCAGCCAACTTAAAGTTCATCATGAGCAACATTAGATTCTGTAGCTTCAGCTTCTTCAGTTGAAACTGGAGCAGCATCTTTTTCTAAGGCATCAGCATCAACTTTAAAAGTACCTTTTTCTTTAACAAATGCAACTAATGATTCTAAATCTCTACCACCTTGATGAACAATTGGGTTTGATTTATCACCAGCTGGGTATAAGATTAAAGTTGGATAACCTGAAATTTCAACATCAACATCATTTAATGTGGCATCAACATTAGCGATAACAACTTTTTCTTGACCTTCAGTGGATGATTTATATAAATCAGCTAATTCTTCATAAGTTGGAGCTAATCTTTTACAATGACCACACCATGGAGCATAGTATTTAACTAAAACATCTTTAGTTTCATCGTTAACAATTTCGTTATGAGTTTTACCAACAATCTTCAAGACTGATGTTTCTTGCTTTTCTGGGATTTCTTCAGATTTAACTTTTGGTTCAATTTCACCAGCTTTATATTTTTTCAAGAATTTTGGTAATTCCTTAATAGATAATTTTTGATCTTGTGGGAAACCATATTTCTTGTTGTTTGGTAAATCATGGATAACAAACAATGGGAATTCTTGATCCATATTCAAATTTTCAGCATGACGACCATATTTAGAAGCATCAATACCAACAAAGTTCAAAGCACCTCTAAATTCCTTGGCAGCTTTGACAATTGTATCTTTCCATTCTTCTCTTTCTTCTGGGGTGTTATAGAATAAGTAAGCTAATGGTAAGTTTGATGATGCGTATGATTGATAAGTTGAGCCATCCAATTCACCAAAGAATGGTTTAGTTTCAACACTTAACCATTCAACCAAATGATCATAAGATTCTTCACCTTTGTAGACAATTGGTTCGGATGAATCTGGTAAGAAAATTAATAATTTATCTTTACCATATTTTTTGGTGTATTCTGGAGATTTGGTTTGAACAAATGAAAAATCATCTCTGTGTAAGTCTGATAATTTGTGAAAAGTTTCATTTTGTTTAACACCAGTTTCAACGATAACAGCAGCAGTAGCTTCAGTGATGAAATCATCCAAGTCAGCGACATCATCGATTAATGAGACAGCTGGTAATGACTGTTTGATCATATAGTTAACAATACCTTCAGCAGATCTTGGACCTTCGTAGTCACTTGGTGATTCTTCACCTCTAAAGACCTTCAAAGTTGGATAACCTCTGATACCTTGACTTTGACATAATTCAGCTTCTTCAGTACAATCAATTTGAGCTAATTGGATATCTTTAGCTTCCAAAATGTCAGCAGCTTGAGAGTAATGAGGACCAAGAGCCTTACAATGACCACACCATGGAGCAAAGAATTCAGCCAAAACCAATGGATGTTCAGCTAAGTATTTGGAAAAGTTTTCAGAAGTTAACTTAACAACGGCAGAGTCTGGTGAAGCAATGGCGTCTTGTTCAGAAGCGGCAGAGGCAATAGAGACGACAGCCAAAAGAGATGAGAGGGCTTTCAAGTTCAAGGCAGATAAGAACTTCATGATTGCTTGAGGGACTAATTGATCAGTTCTTGATTGAATCAGCTAAATGAGCTTATAAAAGAAGAAGATGAGGTGTAAATCAAAAGTACACGATAGCTGATTTCTAATATGTGTCGCCTTTTTTTTTTTTTACGTAATTATCAAAAAGACACGTATGAAAAAAAATCGTATCGGATTAACAAAGAAGACTTGGTGTATGGAAAAAGGCGTAAATAAGTAATTTCGGTGGATAATGAGTGGATTAGTCTGATTATATGGATTTTGTGTGGATTTGCTGGTTTTTGTAAGGGATATTTCATCTAAAAGTGTTGTAATCAGAGCTTGTTGGTACGGCTCTTCACTAAATTGGAGATTGTGTCCAGAGTCACGTGAGTTCTCTCCAGATTTTTAAATCGGCAGCGTACAAATGGATCAATTATACTGGAGAATTAGCTAGTCATCAGCTTCTGGATCTCCAACTTGTTAGTGAAATAAAGATGAGACCTACGTTTGTGAGACTAGTCAAGCCACGTCGTCCAGAAAGACCCGGCCAGGTTTTATTACCACCGTTGACACTTTACAGAAAGATTTTAAGAGCTCATAAACTATTACCAGATGCTCAGAGACAGCTTGGTGATTTGTACGTTAAGGAAGAGTTCAAAGCTCACAAATCAACAGATAACCCTCTCTATATCGTGGGATTCTTGACTAGCTGGCAGGATTACTTAAATATGATCACAAATGGGAAGTGGATGGATAACTCATTGACTAGTGAACAGCTCAACAAGATGAGTCCAGATCAAGTGAATCAAGTATGTTTGAGATATTCCTGAGTTCTGCAAAAGAAAACAATACTAACACTAGATAGCTTTACGAGTTGATGAAGGAGACACAACGTTACTATAAGGAAGGACCAGAAGAAGATGATTAATTCATGAAGAAAACCAAAAATGAACTATATGGGAGTTTAGATGTACATATAATATAATCAATAAAGTCAGCATGAATAGAGAAACAAGAAAAGTGGCCCGGGTTTCTTTGGCTATTTGTAGAGTGATATTGTTATAAAGTGAGTTTCTTTAGGAATTACCATTACACTATACCCATTATGACTTTTTGGCTTATAAACAACCACTATA
This sequence comes from Hansenula sp. Y91-04, assembly GCA_037042445.1. Taxonomy (NCBI): domain Eukaryota; kingdom Fungi; phylum Ascomycota; class Saccharomycetes; order Phaffomycetales; family Wickerhamomycetaceae; genus Hansenula; species Hansenula sp. Y91-04. The sequence continues at coordinate 238,689 of JAXQKK010000051.1, read as the reverse complement.
CAACTATTTACGAGTTTGGAGAAGCATAATAAACACCTATATATACCTATATTCATCTCTTTTATCTCGCTAATCTGAGGTTTCATCGTCAATAGTAAGCTCATCTCTTCGATATTGTGATGTTCGGATGTTTCGCCGCCAAAAATGCATCAAACTTTTAGAATCAAAAAAATTTAAATAGACTGACGGATATTGAGAGCGTGAATCGTGAAACACTAACTACATTCTCACCAAATATAGAGATGAGTGGTGCTATTGAAGAGATAAAGGGATTTCAAGTCGTCCCTGTGCTACTTCAGCCTTCAAAATTTTTAAAGAACAAATCCATAAAGCACTACATATATATCAAAAAGCATCAATCTAATATCGACAAAGAACTAGCAGAAAGATCATTATTCTTAGTAAATCCACCAATAAATTCCACATTATCCAACATTAGACAATTTTTTAATCACATATCACAATCCAGTATTATCGAGAATTTTTTCATAAATGTGGAAAATCTTGATTATGAAATAAATTTAACAAAACTCACTACAGATTTATATGATCAAGATAAAGATGAAACAAACGAAGGTATAAAACTACCGAATGGTGCAGGTCTTGTTGTATTTGTCGATAAATCTGCTGCTAACTTAGCTCTTTCCAAAATTAAGAAATATGTCAAAAAGAATAAGGATCTATATGAATGGAAATTTAATGAAGATCAACCAGCATCTATAAGGTTTACTAAAGCTTATCAAAATGACATCTTACCTGCAGAAGAAACTTCAGAAGCTGTTTCTCAGGCATTAGCTGATTTTGAAAAACGTGAAACAGAATCAATGAATCAATTACAGGAGATGAAGAGCTTAGTTGATGAAGATGGTTTCACGTTAGTTGTTGGTAAAAATAGAAAGACCAAAAAGGGTATTTTGGGTAAATCTGCTAATGTTCATAAATTTACAAATGATTCTAATGAAAAGAAAGCATCAAAGAAAGAAAAACAAGATTTCTATAGATTCCAAATTAGAGAACGTAAGAAGTTGGAGATGAATGAATTATTGAAGAAGTTCAGAGATGATCAAGATAGAATTAAAGAACTAAAGGAGAAGAAGAGATTTAGACCATATTAATTACACTGCATAAATATATATATATATATAATCATCCTGTATAATAATTTCACGAGTAAACATTTCGTCATGGTCTAATTGATTTAATTTACTTCTTTGGAGGTGGCGGTAGACTAGCATCCGTTTCATGTACAGGTTTCCCCTGATTATCCAGTTGTCTGCTCTTTTCACCCTCTTCTTGGAGATAATCTAGTAGATCAGGTTTCAAAGAGCTTGACTTCTTCTTTCTGCCATGGATTGGAGGAGGACCAGATGCCAATGGTGATGGCGCACCTCCTGTAGAGATTGGTGGTGTAGAACTTTGTAAATGTGGTGGTAATGGATTTATTGGGTGGAAACTCTCTTGACTCAAGTTTTGTTGAGGTGTGAATGTTGGAGTGTAATTTGGAGTCATATTATCATCAAAAAGAACAGAACCAGGTCCAACATTTGAAATAACTGGTGGTATTCTGTGTAAAAATCCATAACCTACACCACAACCTAATAAACCAACGCCTCCCCAATTTTCAAATGGTTGAATTGTGACAGGTCTAACAACATCATAATCATGATTGTAAACGTATAAAATCAAAGATTGATTTTTCTTTGATGTGATCAAACGACCTAATAAGTCTTCTCCACCAGTGGCCAACAGTCCATCCTGAGCTCCGATGATATAATCTGAATGTTCAATAAGTCCGGCTCTTTCTGCTGGTGAATTTGGATGTATCTCCAAAACGTGATAGACAAATGTAGATGTAATCAGAGGAGTCCATTGAATTGAAATACCTATTTTTTCAAAGTTTTGCTGCACTATAAGGTTTGGTTGTTGATTTAAGGGAATATCATCTAGATTACTCGATGCACTTAATTCTTTGATAGCAACTTCAATGTTTTTAATAACACCACCTTTAGCACTCCAAACTTCAAATATAACAGATCTTGATTTACAATTTTCAATCTCTCTGATTAAATATTCGTAATTTGGTACTAATTGATTATGTTCATTATAACCGGTGGGTATTTCATGTCCATTAATACCAATGATATAATCAAACCAACTTTCGAACCCAGTTTGCGCAGCAGTTGATTCAGGTTTGACAGCTATCACTCTCAATCCATATTTGTTATATTTTGTATTACTGAAGTAAGCATCACTTTCTAAAATTGAATCATCATTAGCACCCCCACTTATAATAGTCTCTGCTGATTGTTCAATGGACTTGACAAACTTTTGAGCAAACGCAAACATGATTGAATTTAGACAATTGATCCACTTTCGAATTGATTGTTGTCTTCAGTTAAATAAGTACGTTAAAGAGATCAGTTTTTTGGACAGCTTGGACAACAACAAACTTACAGAACATATTCGCGAATTATCAGCTTTCGCGAAATAGATCTGTAGAATTGAATATGGATGAGAACCCTCTCTAATAAACCAACTGTTTCTCTCTTGAAAGCATTCACAGCAGCTACTGTTTGCTCAAAATAATTCAATTTAAATATATTTATCATTCATTAATGTTCTATGAGAAGTGTAAGCTCCTAAGTATGGTAGTACTGTGGTTTATTGTACAGTTTAATATTGAGATAGATTAAACGGGTTTGTCTTCCCTTTCACTCATCAGCCGATCACTGTGACACAAACTTCACCAGTGAGAACTAGTGAACGCTTTAGGGTGAAAGCTGTATTAGTAGTTATACGCCTATATTCCAGCTCGCAGCATAAGCCTGTCATAAACTCACAAAGCAGTTCGGAACTCCGAAAACTGCCTAAGGTTGAGCACTGAGTACTTTTCAACTAGGTGGACCACTGATTTGACGTAAAGAATTCGCGGTATCATTAATTCTGAACTTACACTCAGGAGTCAGTGTTCATGTAGCTATTCATATCCTGATGGCTTCTACGTTTGTTTGTAGTTTATAATTTTTCCGAAAGTAAGCTAATTGGATTTGTCCGTGGGATCCCCAGGTAAAACTTGCAGACAAGTCATCATGAGCTTTTTGTATGTTCATTTCTACTTTGTTCCCCAGACAAATAATAGCTTTATGGGACAAATCGAGAATTTTTCATTAATTATCGGGGTGGATCCTATTGTTGGAAAAGCATACGATAGAATGACTTGTGTACTGAGATTGCCACTTGTACAGTCAAAACCTTATCAACTTCGCTTATGGATATTGTTGGTTTTAAGTGCGGTGAGCATTGTGCCCTCTACTGGCATTAGTCTTGCCTGAATTCTATGTCGTCATATCAAGGTACTAGTACCTAGTTAAATAGTTACTATAGCTTCTCAACAATAAGATACTGTATATGACGACATTGCCTGCACTCCACCTCTATGAGTTCATTGAACAGTACAGTTCCACGAGATTCCAAAAGTTGACCAAGGTACTGTTCTAATTTGAACTTTAGACCATCACCTGGTGCTAATTTTTAGCAAGTAATCCTTCTGTTTTAGGCTGCGGGCTCAGGAGATTTGTAGCGGACAAATCCAAACAAGTTATTCCGAAAATTCGTGGAACAAACATTTGAAAATTGACACTCAATAGAGCATTGAACGGCCATTCTTGACTTCAACAGTTGTGCGTATTATCCGATAATTATGCCCTGAGCCAATCGTACAATTATTTCATGGCTAAAAATTAACCTCCAGGAATCAGATCTGAGTGTCGAAGCATATTCTTCTCGGTTGTTAAAACAATAGTACTTAAAATAGCTCCCTCTATTTCCCTGTATATATTCAAAGTCCTCAATACACACTACATATTTCCCCAACATTCCACCTCTAATTAATCTCAGCGAAAATGACTACCCATTCAAAGTATAATATTCTCTTAATATCTCTTAAAATCTCAATCTTCTCAGATGTGTCGAGCTGATATATTTGTCCCGCTTTTTAGGCTTGGGCCGTTTCCCGAACCAAAAAAAAATCGTGGACAGAACTGATGGTTGAATTTCTCGATGAGACCCCAAGAACAAGTATATAAAGATGCTATTTTGCTTCAACTCCTACTGTCTCTAAATTATCTCTTTTATATCCAACAATAGAAAAAGATAAACACAAATAACTCACTCACATATCTACTACAACATACAATGAGTCCTTCACAAAAGTTAATGTCAGAGGTTGACAAAATCGTCAAGGAATTCACCGTTGATGAAGCATTGCTAAAAGAATTAACTGACTACTTTATTGAAAGTATTGAATTAGGATTGGCTCAAGATAGTCAAGAAAAGTCCAAAGCTTTACCAATGATTCCAACCTATGTCACCAGAATTCCAACTGGTAGAGAAAACGGTACCTTTTTAGCTGCTGATTTAGGTGGTACAAATTTCAGAGTTTGTTCAGTTAATTTAAGTGGTGATTCTACTTTTGCTTTAGAACAATCAAAAGCTAAGATCCCAGAAGATTTATTAGATGGTACATCAGAAGAATTATTCTCATATTTGGCCAAAAAGATTAAACAATTTGTTGAAAGACATCATGCTGATCAAGTCTCCACTGATGCCGAAAAGCATTTGAAATTGGGTTTCACTTTCAGTTATCCAGTCAACCAAACTGCATTGGATGCTGGTACTTTAATCAGATGGACCAAAGGTTTCAAGATTCAAGATGTCGTTGGTAAAGATGTCGTTCAATTGTTACAAAATGAATTAGAAAAACAAAATGTTCCAGTTAAAGTTGTTGCCTTGGCTAATGATACAGTTGGTACTTTATTAAGTCATGCCTATGCCACTGGTGCTTCTCCAAATGGTCGTCAAGGTGATTCTGTTATTGGTGCTATCTTTGGTACTGGTACCAATGGTTGTTATTTGGAACCATTAGATGAGATCAAAAAATTGGATCCAGAATTAGTCAAGGAATTAAAAGACAAGGGTGAAACTCACATGGTTGTCAACACTGAATGGGGTTCATTTGACAATGAATTGAAACATTTACCAAACACCGTCTATGATCAAAATATTGATAAGGTTTCCTCCAACCCAGGTTTCCACATGTTTGAAAAGAGAGTTTCAGGTATGTTTATGGGTGAAATTTTAAGACAAGTTTTGGTTCAATTACACTCTACAGGTGCTGCATTCCAACAATATCCAACCACTGAAAGATTGCCACATAGATTAAGAACTCCATTCGAATTGGATTCTGAAGTTTTATCACACATTGAAATTGATGATTCTTCTAATTTGAAGGAAACCGAATTGTCATTATTACAAGCTTTAAGATTACCAACCACTGAAGATGAACGTGATGCTATTCAAAGAATAGTGCGTGCTATTTCAAGAAGATCAGCTTACTTGGCTGCTGTCCCATTAGCTGCCATTTTGATTAGAACTAAGGCTTTGGAAGGTTACCACAAAGAAGTTGAAATCGGTGTTGATGGTTCAGTTGTTGAATACTACCCAGGTTTCAGATCAATGATTAGACATGCATTAGCACTTTCTCCATTAGGTACTGATGGTGAAAGAAAAGTCCACATCTGCATCGCTAAGGATGGTTCCGGTGTTGGTGCTGCTTTATGTGCCAGTACCACCAACTAGATGATTTAATGACTTTTATTTTGTTTAACGCTCTGATTTGTTGTCACTCGCTTTATTACTGTATCATTGTTTCAATGTTAGAATATCTGTTTTAAATATTATACCAACCATGATGTATGAATCCATTTTTGTAGCATTTTACTTACCGTTTAGGGAAGTCTAGCATTTGCCTTTATCTTGATAAAATTACGTAATATCAGGAATGTGACATCTACCAAAATTCATTGATTCCATCATGAGTGCACTTGAGCTTTTGACCCTTTATAAGCAAAAATTGGGTTATAACAAGTATTAAATTAATTCAAACAACCATTTGTGATTGATTAGAACAGCTAGATTGTAAAGATCATAAACTTCTCATCAGATTGGGTCTTCATTTCACACATTGAAACACCGCCACGTTGACGTTCAAACACAAACACAAACCAGACCAAGAGCCCGAAGAGAAGAAAGATTTGAAGAAGAGAAGAACCATGGCACCTATTCATGAGATTATTGAGTCAAGCAGGGTCTCTGGTACTTCAAACTTCAATACTGAATCTATTAATCAACTTTTCCCTGAGATTGATAAGAATGAGCTCACCAGATTGATTATACAGTCATTGTCTGATTTGGGGTATGAAAGATCTTCCCAGGTATTAAAGAATGAAAGTGGTCTGGAGCTGGACTCCCCAATCATAAATAATTTTATTGCATTCATTAAGGACGGTGACTTTGAACAAGCAGAAGGGATAATTGATGAGCTTAATTTGGTTGATAATTCTCCAGTTGTGAAAAAGACAATAGCTTTCCTCATCAAAAGAGAAAAATTCCTTGAACATTTGTATAGTTCAAATCCAAGTAGGCAGGAAACTCTCAGAATTTTAAGAGATGAAGTGAGACCGGTATCAAATAATATTAGACCATTGACTGCGTTATTGATGAACAAAGAATCAGAAGAATTACAAAGAGATAATGGATGGTTGAACTCTGTGGAGAACTCGAGAATCTCACTTCTGAATGAAATTTCTAAATATATTAATCCAAATGAAATGATCCCAAAGTTTAGACTTTTCAAACTTCTACAACAAGCTATTACACATCAAAAATCGTCAAACCTTTACCAATTTGGAGATGACCAAACCCATGTGTCATTATATGAGGACATGAAACCAAATAAATCAAACTTCCCAGATACAATAGTCAAGACACTTACTGATCATGATGATGAGGTCTGGTATGTTCAGTTCAGTCATGATGGGACAAAACTTGTGACAACTTCAGCAGATTGTAAGATTCATGTTTACGATGTTACACAGGATTTTAAATTGGTGCACACATTGAAAGGACATGATAAACAAGTGATGTATGCTTGTTTCAGTCCTGATGACAAAAGATTAATAACTTCTAGTATTGAGGCTAAAACACGTATATGGAACTTAGAAACCGGTGAAACCGAACAGATTATTTCTTTATCCACTCCTGAAACTCGTATATGGTGTGGTGCTTGGTATCCTGATGGTGACTATTTTGTTCTAGGATCTCCTGATAAAGAGATAACTCTATTCGACTCACATACTTTCGAGGAGGTATATAAATGGAAAGGTCCAGTGATCAATGATCTTATCATCACTTCAAACTATAAGATGATTGTGGCAACTTATGATAAGACAATCGAAGTTTGGGATTTACATACAAAAGAAAAAATGAAAAGTATCGAAATTGGTGATAGAATTACGAGTGTTTCAGTTTCCGAAAAGAACCCAAATCATATCTTAATTAATGTTAGTCCTAATGAACTACAGATTTGGGATTGGACCAGAACTTTACTATTGACTAAATTTGTTGGGCATAAGCAAGAGAAGTACATCATCAGATCTTGTTATGGGTATGATGAGAACGTTGTATGTTCAGGAAGTGAAGATGGTCGTGTCTTTTTGTGGAATAAAGAATTTGGTGCATTATTGGGAGCTTTTGATGCTCATAGAGGCAACTCCAACTGTGTAACTTGGAACCCAAAAGTTAAGACAATGTTTGTCACATGCGGTGATGATAAAACAGTAAAGATATGGGGACCTTCCAAAAAGTTGAATTCATCACAACAAGCTACTACTTAATTGGCTACAGATATATAGTATAATCATGTCACTAATGTCATAAATATAATGTGAGAAAAACACAAAAAGAAAATTAATTCGTAGATGGTAAGACTTCATCATCAACATGTTCCAAGTCTTGTGCCTCCCTCTTACCTCTTTCAACATCCAAGGCTGCAAATACTGGTAAAGCAAGCAACAATAGTAAGAATAAAAAGTAGAATGTATATCTTATGTTGTGAGTTCTGTCTGTTATTAATGCTGTAATTGTAGGCCCAATAATAGAGCTTCCTTTATCTGTAACCGAGAACAGACTGAAAAATGTAGATTCTTTACCCTTCGGTATCAGTAAACTGAATAGTGATCTACTTATTGTAGCGAGACCACCCATAGAACAACCATACCAAATTGCTAGTAAATACATTTCAAAATCATGCTTTAATCCAACAACGTTAAAATAAAACCCCAGAATTCCATAAAAAGGAATAACAGAAGCCCAAATAATTATGAACATTAAAGAAACTTTTGGAGTAACTTTGAAGTATGTTTGTAATTGTGGAACAATGATTGAACCAGAGATTGCAAATAAAACAGTTAATATACCCACAATCACTAATTTTGGTGTTGACATTTGTAATTCAGATCTTGCGAATAAAACAGCAGCTGAATTGATGGTTGTGATTGAATCAGAAACAATAAACCATCCCAATAAATAAATTGCAACATCTTTTAAAGCCGACGCATGTTTAATTGATAAGAACAATGTATTCCATCCATACTTTACGTACTGAAGGATAATGTTGCGATCTTTATGAACAGTTAAAGGTGGCCCGGGTCTTGATTTGAGTAAGAAGAACAATGGTAATTGAAATATTAACCACCAAAGACCAACAAAGAAAATGGCATATTGTATGGATTTTGATGATGACCCAGTCTTAATAACCACAAGCATAGATAATATTTGAACAATAAGGGCTGATACATATCCTGATGCAGCACCCATACCACTAATTTTCGTTATCAAGTTTCCCTTTTTCAATATTTCATCCTTATGATCGAGTTCACCAGTTGCTGTAGTCTCTTGGACTTCTCTTGTATTAGCCACCAGAATGGGTAGGAATGAATTTCCACAAACATTCACCGCACCAAAACAACTGTTTGCAATAATGGCTAATAATGATGCTATATAATATCTTGAGCTGGTAATGAAATAATATGCTGTTGTTGCAATTGCTCCTATCAGACCAAAGGCGATGAGCAATTGCTTTCTGTAATGACCTCTATCCGCTGCACCAGACATCGAAATCACTGTTAAAGTCTGCACCAGCACTGAAAAGGAGAAAGTATAAAGTGCATATGAGGATGTATCTATATATTTCCCCAATACATAAACAACACATTTGACTTGTTCTTCTGTCGTTTGTGCATCATCCCTTATGAATAATTTCATGAGTGGATCACCAAGTCCAGGGTCTGTTCCATTACTTGGAGGAGGAGGAAGAATTGGGGGTATTGTTGGGGTCTTCGAGAGACATGGTATTAGATGATTATCTAGTCTCACACCATTCTCTCTTGCAAATTGTTCAAGCAACAAGGGCACATAGGTTGAGACAGCGGAAACAACAAATGGTTCAGCAGCCCAAGAGTATAAACACCAACCAAATATCTCTTTCTTTGTAGTAAATCCTTCATCTGTTTTCACAAAGTCTACTGATTCCTCCGTTTGTTCAATATCATTGGATAGTAGTTGTTGAGTTTGTTCATTTTGAGGTAATGGGCTTGAAGAAGAAGGTAATCTAATTCTCCCATTGGCTTTTCTCCAAGTGTTCCTTATAAAGTCAGCCATACTTATTGGTCCAGTCTCAAGTCAACAACGAATGGCATAGAATAAGAATAAATCCAACACTCCAGCACACACGCTTAAACCACAAAGTCTAGTACCGTCTCGAGCCCTAGAGCGTATATAAACTCACCATAATTCTTATCACGAAAATACGCGAACACGTTTTACAACTCGGAGTAGTGGTCCCAACCAGATTGACACAATAAGCCGAGGAGGAGCTTCTCCATAAAAAGTTGACAGCTTTTCGATGATCAAAAAATTAGTGGATTCATGAGGTATTGTTTTTTGTTGAAATTGTTTAGTGTTTTTTTCTTTAATCTTTGTTAGAGTTATTACAAGATACCTGGTAAAGATGGCGCTGAATATCAATGCGTTAATCAAGAACCCTGCAAATAGGGAATTCTTTCAAATAATCAAATCTATAAGAAATGGGGTCGTCTATGGTGGTCGATTGAGATTTGCCCATGCGTTGGTGATTCAGTTATTATTCAGAAGAAGTGTTCCTCTAGACAAGAGACTCAAATTGGTGTTTAGACAAGCAAAAGACCATGGTACGATTCTTGCTGCTTACGCGCTGATTTATAGGGTGTTGATGTTGGCGTTGAAAGAAGTTAACGGTGGGGCTCCAATCAACGAATTCATTTCTGGGTTTTTAGCCGCTTTGGTTGTCTATAGTAATAGAACACCTTATTTCAACCATTCTATTGCTCATCAGATCACATTATATTGTGGTGCTAGAGTGATTTTGGGACTTGGGAAAATACTGGCTTACAAGATTGCCAAATATATGAAAGATTATCATGGATTCAAAGATAAGAGACAAACTAGAGCATTTATACAGAAAAACACCTGGACCTTATTTGCTAGTGTCGCTTGGGGTCTTGTGATGTATTTGCATCGTTATTATCCAACATACTTGCAACATAGTTTGGAGTCTAGTATGGTTTTCATTTATGACGATACTAAATGGAGTGACCTCAAGTCACTTTTAGGAATTTAAAAAGATATTGGCAATTCCCACTCAATAGAGATTATTACTACTCCTTTCACTGTTCATCTGCTATTTGTTCTAGACTTGTTGTTGTACGTTCGTGATGTTATTTATTATATTTATTACCCCATATCCCAACTTTATAGTGAGAAATGATAAAGTTGGAAACTTTGATGTTATACAAAAAAAAAAAAAAAAAAAAAATGGATATCCATATCAAATGCAATTTTATGATATGAATGTTATTGACAATTTTGATTTTGTAGTTGCACCGTTATTTTTTTTAAAAGATTTTCTTATGATTGATAGCAAAAGTAGTAACAATTAAGCTATGACTTATTTTTTTTTTTTTATTTTTTTTTTAATTTGATGTACAATTAATTGAAACAAATGAAAAACAGATATGATTGATGATATATGACAAATGACTTATTTTTTTTTTAATAGAAATCCTCTTCAAGGTGATATTGATATTTATAAATAGTTAATGATGACCGTGAACTATGAACAAGTTGTAAATGAGGTAATAATTGAATTGATGCGGATTGAAATGAGCTATGAACAAAATTGGTTTCTTTTATTCAAAATTGCAAGACAAATATTTCGTAATGGGCGTAGATGTGTTTGATTAAAAATGAGATATGAGACAAGATAAACACATTCTTATGAGCTTCTCAAAATCTAATTAGAAGAAGTTTCTTCAACTTGAGTAGAAGCATCTTCAACAACGGTGTTAGCTTCTTCCTTTTCAGTGTCAGCAGGAGCAGATTCTTTAGCAGCTGGTTGAATGACTTGAACCGGTTCAGATTCATCTTGACCATTGACATCTCTTTGATCAACTGGTAAGACCCAATTTGAGTAGTTTTCTTTAACTCTAACTTTCAAAACGTTATTGCTGAATTCGGCCAATTCTAATAATTCACCATTCAATTCATCAAGAGCTCTTCTGATCAAGTTGAAATCACCTGCACTCAAAACAGACATTCTGTAAAATCCAGAAATAACATTAACATTTAACCAACCTTCAGTATTCATTTGTTTTCTTAAAAAGATATCTTTTAACAAATTTTCAATTGAGAAATAGTACTCAATTTGTTTCACTAATGAAAACAATGGTTCTGAACCCTTGTTTAAATGAGAAGTATTACGACGGCCATTATTGAATGAACCACCATAATTGTTATGAGGACGGTATGATGAAGAACCATTATAACCATTGTTGTTGTTTTGATATTTGTTATAACGTCTGTTGGAGTTGTTGTACGGACGGAATGGACGTGAACCAGCTTGTGGAACAAAAGAACCACCTTGTACAGGGAATTGTTGGAATGGGATGAATGGAGGTTGTTGTTGATATTGAGAATTGTGATAACGTAAGTTATTATTATGGTGAGAATTATGAGAATTGTTGTAATTGTGTGATGAGTTTTGTTGTTGAGATTGTTGAATATTTGATTTTTCAGTAGATGTAGTAGAATCGGCTTTTGGTGAAGATTGTTGTTGTAGTTTTGATGATTGTTCAGTCTTTGATTCAGATTCTGAAGTGGTTTCAGATTTTTGATCAGATTTTGAAGATTCTTTTGAATCAGCAGAGACTCCAGTTGGACGCTTTTCAGTCTTATTCTTTCTCTTTTTAGCATCATGATGCACTTGTTTATTGTTATTACTCAAGACATTGTTGTTCTTATTGGAGTTTCTCTTTTGACCATAATTGTTTGGTTTCTTTGAACCTGGCTGTGGAAGAGTCACTGAAGCCTTGAATGGGACCCATTTTTCCTTTGGTGTCTTTGCAGAGACAAACTTCTTTGGAGCACCGCTAGTAGTTTGTGGTTGATTTTGAATTTCATGTGGTGATGGCCAATGTCTAGTATCAACAGAACTGACATTTGAGTTTGATCTTGAAGAAGATGCAGAACCCCAAGCACTGACACTTGGAACAGGAGCAGGAGCCAAGTTCAACTCTTTTTGCTTCTTGTCAGCCTTTGGAGATGGATTTGGAGATGGTAATTGATTTTGGACTTTAGATTCTTCATCTTCAGATGATTTGGATTCAACTTCAATTGGTTCTGGTGTGCTTTGACTTTCAGTGTTTGATACAACAGGTTGTGGAATCTCTTCAGAAACAGGAGCTGCAACAGCAGCTGTAGAGCCAGTGGCAAGGACGTCGGCGTATGACATATTGTTCTTTATAGAAATGACTTGATGAGGGTTCTTTAAAGACAAATGAATGCTTCTGAATAGTTACCCTTTTGATAAAAATTATTGATTTGAAGAGCCAGCTTAGAAAATCGGGTCTTCTATGGATGCCTATAATGCAAAAACTTGGTTCTGAAGTATAAGTTATCTCTGAATAAGTGTTTGAGTATTAATGATTCTCGAAACACGCTTTTTTCCAAGATCTTGAGGGACACAAAAAAGTAGATTCAGACTAGTAAGATAAGATTGAGTCTCAATTAAATTTTGTTATTATTGAACCAATCAAGAAAAGAATTACTAGAGAGCTTGTTTTCGTTTTCCAACTGACTTATTCAAAGAATTTTTCTTCGAGATTGATGTTGTAGGTAAAAAGTGAAAAATTACTAAAAAAATGTTTGTGTGTGAACCTAAAAAAAAATATATTTGGTGGTGTTGGCTTAACCGGATATGATCTATACAAAAGAATTGCGAGTGATTTTGGTGATTTAAAATGGGTTAATTAGTCTGTTTTAAAGAGAAGTTCATTACAATTGGGGTATAGAGTCTAGTAGGGACCCTTTTTATAAGAAATTGCCCTTTTAAACACGCGTTCCTGAGCTTTCCATTGGTGCTGGAATACGCCCAATAAAAAATTTTCAAGTATTGGGAAATGTTAGTGTGGTGTCTGGGTGTTGGAGTTTGGTACAATAAGCTGAGGATTTAAATTATATCAGAACTAGAGATTATCTTGATTAAAGGATCGTGTCATGTGTGTCAATGAGAGGATTGGCAGTTTGTACTTTGTATAATGGCTTCTAATATTGGGTCACTGTGTGTATAATTATGTATATATAGCCAACTTGAAGATATATAACATATTGCGAGAGCTAGTCATATCGCACACTATAGCAGCTATGATAATACCATGCTGTCAAGCCACCTGGTCCTAACTATATATAGCAGTACACTAATCCAATGCTGGCTACTTCTAGACATGTATTCTAGTAGAGGTTTTGATATTCTTCATAAAGTGAGTATCTTATTATATATCGGCCGAGATAGTGGGCCACTCAAATTAATAACCTGAAGCTGACAAGTGACCGTACAAAATTTGATATACTAGAGACAATATTAATGAAAGAATAACAGCCGAACAAATATCAAAACCCACGAGCCACATGCCGCTCAGCAATATGATATTTAGGACTGGACTCATACGGCAGCTCCACACATCCCATGTGTGTTCAGCGTTAAAGATAGAAAGAAGTCTACTTGGTCCTTTAAAGAAACCAAAATATGTCCATCACAGTGCCAAAAGTTCATTTAATTCGATTTTAAATCGAACTAACATAGAGAAAGATGTTAAAATCTCATTAGAAAGACGGGGAAGGAATGTCCATAAATGCATAGCGAATGTTACCAGACATCCCGAGACAGTAAGAGTTAAAATAACGCCAGATTATACACAAGTTGTTAGAACCATCAGGAGTTTTGCTAAAATTGAGAAAGTAAGGGTTGATCCAATCACCAAAGAAGTCGTGTATTCTAAGACCAAAGATAGCTACAACCTTAAAACGGGGGATACGAGAGCAATCAACAGGATTGTTACTAGAAGTTACAATGATGGAAAATTTGTGAGGCTTGTTTTTAGAACCAGCGTAAGTGATTTCAAGGTTGATGCAGATGAAGTTCTACACACTAGATTTAGGGAGCGTGCAATTCCAGATCCAGATCCTAAAGCACCACCTGGGAGTGTCATTAGTTACGAACAAAAATATATAAGCACAAATTCGTCTCGCCCAGCTCGGCCATTTAAACAATTGTATTCATCAGGGGATGATGATCAACTAAATGAGCAATTGAGAATTTATGCCTCCAAGTTTTAATAAATCATCCTGGCATGGAATTCTGTCACAATGTTAGGTAACGGTAAAGGAGATGCATGATATTGGTTAATATAATTACTCAACTGATCTGAAGCAAATTTGCTTCGTTAATGGGGATACGCGTGGTAATAGATGGTATCTTGTATATAAAATGGGCTCAAGTCTTTTTGAAAAGTTGACTCAGCAGCATTGATAATTTCTGTTACACCGTGAGAGAGAGGTTTACCTAAGCATTTTGGGCACAGTAGCTAATTATTTTGCCGTACAAGGATTTTTGACGATCAAACAGCTTAGTCGTGAGTAAAGTATTGAGCAGCCATATATTGACAAGTATTCTCCCTCTTAAAACACAAGTATCATTATATACATAATACCAACTTGAAATTATAAGTTAGTCCACTTATGTCGATTTATAGTGCCCCAGCATCAAATACGAGATTCGCGAATTGTATAAAGAATTTTGCATTAAAACTCATCTCTCATTGTATCAGAATAAACTCTTACTATTTAACTGTTCATTCGATTCGAATGTGTTGATTTCCCTGATTTTACTGAAGCCCCTAAAAGCTGATCAATGTTATTGGCTACTGGAACGAGAAGAGTCATAGGCTTGGGTCGTCGGTATGCCTCAGAATTGGCTAAAACGTCCAAATCAACGACACAAACGTCTGGAAAAGTAATGTCAACTGAAGACTTTACAAATTACTGTTTAGATATAGCTAAACAGAGAGACCGGATAATTGAGAGGCCCAAAATTTCTATCAAAGCTACAAGTCAAAGGAAGTTTCAAGGGAAGATTCAAGGCAAACATCAAGAGAAACCTCAAGGGAAGATTCAAGGGAAGATTCAAGGGAAGACTCAAGGGAAAGCTCAAGGGAAAGCTCGAGGGAAAGCTCAAGGGAAAGCTCAAGGGAAAGCTCAAGGGAAAGCTCAAGGGAAAAATCAAGGGAAAGCTCAAGGGAAAGCTCAAGGGAAACCTGAAGGGAAGTTTCAAGAGAAACCCCAAGAGAAACCTCAGGAGAAACCTCAAGAGAAACCTCAAAAAGCATCACATAAGAAAGAAGCTACCCAAGATTCAACACGATCTACCAGCGATAAATCCCAAAAGATACAGACACCTCGTACGTCAAAGACTTCTATAGAAGCAAGAAAACGGAAACCCAAGAAAGGCAATAATGCAGCCAAAATTGTAAAGAAAAGTGTCGAAACAAAAGGTGACGATGAGAAAGATGAAGAAAAGCAGCATCGCATCAGCCCGAAATTAAGTGCCAGACAGTCAAATACACATGCGACACTGACCTCTGAAACATCTTCTCCATTCATAGCTGAGAAAAGCAAGTACACAAAATCGTATTTCACTGGAACTCTTGAAGAGGAATCTCTTCGTCAGACTGACAAAAAAGAAAAATACCACAGTAAGAAAAAAAGTGATAATGAGCTGGGTGTTGAAAAAAGTTCCGTAAGATTTGCATCAGAATTTAAACAATTTGATCCACCAATTATAGCTAAATTTTCCAGAAGAACTACACATATCGAACGTCTAATTAATTCTGAGAAAGAGCAGTCAGTATGCTATTCGTCTAGCCGAAAAATAAGGCTTTTGAGGAAAAATAAGAATGGAGAGTTGAAAGAGGTTTCAAAATATAGAGGGAAACTTAGGTTACAGAAATATAGATCAACTGGGAGATGGATTACAACTTCAATTCGATATCGTGAGTCTAAACAACCATTTATGAAAATCGTTGATAGTCAAGACTCCTACTTCAAGTGTTACACTATATACCATAAAGCATTCACGTATGAATCATCTGTGCCCAAATACTTTAAAAGAAATCAAGAAATAGATTATCGCCCCAAAGAGACACATCCTATGGTTGCACGACTACTAGATAGAATTAAAGCTTCATTGACCAATGTTTCGAATGACGCTAATCTTCAGGCCTCCATGGAAAAAAGAACCAAAGCTATGACAACGTATTTAAATAAATTGAAGAAGGTGAAAAAAACTCATCCTATCTTATCTTTTGAGGCTCCTTTTCAACTTCTCAGCAAAACTATGAAAATTGTGAATAACAGAAATGCTACTTTAGTTGCTTTAGACTGTGAATTTAATAATCGTGAAGGATTGCCTTCAGAAATTGGCCTCTCAATACTCAACCCAAAGACCCAGGCAACTTCCATTTTCCCAAATGTTACAAACATACATATCATTATAAAGGAGTATTATAACTTCGAAAAAGTTGAAGCATTTGAAGACACATTTTTGGGCGGAAGATCTATTCTTATGGGTAAGGATGAAGCTGTTTCGTTTTTGCAAGTAATTATAGACACTATTTTCAAGCCAAGTTTCGATAACCCACATGCTGTCTTTGTTACGCATAACTCAGAAACAGACTTGCAACGTCTAGCAAACATGGGATTAAGATTCCCAAGAAAGTTTATTGTGCTTGATACTTTTCTGCTTTACAGTTCATCTCATGGATTCAAACGAGAGTCTACTAGACTCTCAGGCCTTCTTCACAGACTAGGTATTCCCCAGTCATTTTTGCATAATGCAGGGAATGATGCCTACTTTACATTACTTGCCCTTTTAAAGCTAACAGATCCTAAGTTTAGGCAAAATAATAAATTTGATGATTATTTTGAGGATTTGAAGCATCAACATGATTTTATTGTTCAAGCTTACCTAAAGGAGAAACAAGAAAAGTTTCCACTTGCCCTTCATGAAAGAGATATAAGGCAATGGAACGTGAACGAGTTTTCACTTCCTAAAGAGTTTAAAGATCATAATTCTGCATTAAAAGCTGTATATAAAACCCGTTATAACTCAGACTAGCCACTATATTCAATTAGATACTGAGAGCAATCAGTCTACTTTCATGAATAATGTATTTATTCCATATTATAATAGACCCATTGATAGAGGATGTATATATTTATTCGATTAATTCACTACTAGAATATTGTAAACTGATCGCGAATTCGTTAAGGTCTGTATCCCATATGCAGAAAAAAAATTAGTGGAAATATCTCCAAGGTGTCGAATATAACAAAATCAGATCTTGATCACTGCTGTCTAGAGACATTCAAGGTTCAGAAAATTTGGTACGCTGCTCTTCTGTTGTCCTATTTTTCCTGATCTAATAATTTCAAAGTGATTTCGGTATTTTCTAAAGCATCGAGCTTGAGAAAAGCTCAAACTTTTGCAAATATCCTTAAACCAATCTACCAGCTTTCCAAACTGCAGTTGAAAAGAAGTTACAGTGGCCCAAATCTAGTGGAATACAAAATTTCCACTAAGAGACCAGCTCCTAAGAAACGTTCTAAAAGAGCTATGTCCCAGCAAAATGATGCTTCAGGTGTGAAATCAGTAGTTGATAAAAAGCCTTTTAATACAAAGCAGCAAGTAACACAAAATGTATTGGTGGAACACAGTACGGAAATTACAAACTCAACCTCCTCTGTTACCAAAGCTGATGCTAAGAACTACGGACAAAAAAATGATACATCAGATTTTAGAACAAAGTTTCAGAAATATACACCACCTTTCCAACAAGCACGCAGAAATCCTTTCAAAGGGAGTACTGGTAAATCTGTTAATACATTAGATCAGTTACCACTTCAGAGTATAATATCAGTTCTGGGTGAAAAACCTGATCAACAACTTTTTGATGGAATAGCTAAAGCTAGATCTCAAATAGTTGAATCTTACCTTGAAAAACTTGATCAATCTAGAAAGCATCATCCAATACTCCAGAATCAAGATAAATTCAATTATTTAGCTGATTCAATCAGAACAGTGAATTCGCAAAGAACTGCCTTAATTTCAGTGGATTTGGAAGCATTTGAAGGTAATACCAAAATCATTACCGAGATTGGTTTATCTATCTACGATCCGTTCAAGGAAGCTACATCCCTATTGCCATCTTTGGTGAACATCCACATCATATTACAAGAGGCGCATACATTGAGAAACGGTAAATTTGTGCATGACCACAAGGATAACTTTCTTGGTGGTAATTCCTTAGTTTTAAGTCAGAAAACAGCAGTTGATTTTATTCAAACATTATTCACATTTTATTTTCAAGCCCGTCAGAAAGATGGGTTTGGAGCAGCATTTGTTGCACATAATGGTTCAGGAGATGTGAAGTGGTTGACTCAAATGGGTGTTCAAATACCTGACAACTATAAAATGTTAGATACTGAAAAGATCTATACATACACACATGGTGCTAATGGTAATTCTTTAGGGGCAATTCTAAGAAGATTTCATATTCCTCATAGTTTCTTACATAATGCTGGAAATGATGCTTACTTTACCTTAATAGCATTACTAAAATTGACAGATCCACATTTCAGAACTGCACAAAAATTAGATGATCATCATGAGGATATCAGATATAATGAGAGAATTAAAGATATGATGATTGAGTTGAAAAATCAAAGGCTGAGACCAAGAAGAATGAATAATCCTCGTAAAGAATTGAAGAGTCATGAATTCCTACCATATGTTGAATATTTCAGTTATCAGGATGCTTTGCTTAAAGCTTTTGAATTTTATTAAATTTTAATTTGTTTGTATATATATAATAATAGAACTTGTTCATCATGAACTCAATCTGATAAAACCTTAGGCCTATCAGTTTGAATTGTATTAAAGCACATCTGATTGTAGATTTTCCAAGTTTGGACTTCTGAGCGGTTCCTACCTCCGTCCTGACTTACAATTAATTCATCATGACTAGTCCAAATCCCAAGTGACGACCAACTACAGAGTGTCATTGGATACCATCTAGTAATTTGCTCAACTAATATTCAATAAAATCATCATGTAGGTGTTGGAAACAGATCCATTAATTTCGCACTAGTTATTATCGCAAGAGTATTATATGTAAAATATCGACAAACTTTCAATTTAAAAGGGCTGAAAATCAAAAAAATAGAGTACAACAGAAAGAACCAAAGCTGGAGATAAACTAAGTCACAACTGGAAGCAAGAGTGATGCTTATAGCTCAATTTCCCAAGAATAATGTCATTTATAAGCTCAAAAAATCGGTTAGGACCTATTTGGCCTAAATTTCAAATTTTCAAAAAGTGACTTCGTGGCCAAGCTGGTTAAGGCGTGTGACTGTTAATCACAAGATCGACAGTTCGATCCTGTCCGAGGTCGTTTATTTTTTTGCAACTTTTTACTCAAAATCAGTGATTTTAATGAGTTAAATGAGCCTAGATACGAAAATTTTATGCTTCCTGTTGTTTAGCTTCTTTTTTCAATAGGAAAAGAGGTAGAAATGGTGTTCATGGGCCTTTAAAAATTTTGTATGTGTCAAAAAAAAAAAAAAAAAAAACTCGGACATGAAGTTGAAGGTTTTATCATCTACGTCTATACTCACCTAGATCAGTTAGAGGAATTTATTTATAATTGGTTAGTATCAATCAACAATCGCTTATTCATCATTTAAAAATATAATAATATTATCTTATTCGGAATATTCATGGCTTGCCTCCTTTGGAAATCAAACCAGCAATAGAAGCTAATCTCTTTGGTACAATATGCTCCCCAAGTCCATTATTAACTAGTCCAACTAAAGTTGTGATACCTAATGCGTTCAACACAAGATCCACGTTGTACTTATCCAAGGATGGGTGATCGTGTACTTGTCTTCTCCAGATAGATAACAAAGTTATACGTAAGACGTAGGAAATGATTGGAGTATTTGCAGTTTCACGATACATCAATCCCCAAAGACCAGCGATAAATCCAATCAATTTGTATTGTTTAATTGGTGATCTAGTGTTGATGTTTTGCGCAGTGAGGAAGTGTGCAGTGATTGTAGCAAAAATACCAAAGATGGATAGTTTTGAAGTTGTTTTCAATAAAGTGGCAAAATAGGATTTCCATTTCGTTTTCAATTCTTTGAATGTGATTTGTCTAAAGATCAGATCCTTTACAAAGTATAATGGAGTAAGGAAAAGCATGAGTTTCAAATATTTTGATGGAACAAATCTCAAGATGATTCTCAATGGACTTGGTTCAGTTGGGTTAGTAATTGAGAGGATCTTGTTTGTGTGAAGTGGTGCTGGTTGGAAACTTGTGATGTTTGTCACATCCCTGTGTAGAATTGTAGTTAAAACCTTACGATCCCCTTCTATTGTAGCCCTTCTAATCAAAGCTGTAGTTTCAGAAACGGTTGGCCATTCTTTTTCATACCATGCTGGTTTAGTATCATAAATATCTTTGAACAAAGAGTCAAAAACCCTTTTAACAAGTGCTGGTGTGTATTCTGGATGAATAATATAATCATGGTATAATTGTGATAATGTCAATGGGATCAAGAACCAGGTTTTTGTGAAGAATCTTGAAACTTTCCAATCCTCTTTTAAAGATTTCAACTTTCCTTTAGATGTGAGATAGTTTTGTAAACTTTCTGCACCGTAAACAGCCAAATATATTGACAACAAATCTCTGGAGTATGGTTTTGGATAAAGATGTAACGCAATAAATGTGGTTAAAAATGTTGAAATATTCTTGTTCTTCCCTGGGATAATAGCATCAACAAGTGGGACAGAAGAGGACACCAATCCTAAAGAGGCACTAATCTTACCGATATTTTTAAAAGATTCCAAGCTCACAGAGGAGTCGAGTCTTTTTAGGAATATTAAATTGACCAATAAATTCTCCACTGAGGTGATTGTAACCAACAGTCCAAATAGTGCCAATGCTGAATTGATAAAATTTGTAGTTGTATGCGCAATCAATTGAACAGATTTCCCAGCAGACTGTTTCACAGCTTTGAAATCTTCAACCAGGATTCTGTATTGATCGATTATTTTAATCCTTTTTTCTTCATCGGTGACACCAACGCGTGATAATATTCCTGGTAATTTATCTGACAAACGTTCCAATTGAGCTGGTTTGATCAAAAACTGTGTTAGAAAGAGCACTGACCTATAGCTTTTCGCTAGTTCATTATCATTTTCCACCATCTTAATGCTGTGGCTTCCACTAGGATTATTTTCTTTCCAACTCAGTTCAGGGGTTCCAAAGTCACTCTTTATATGTTTTTCAGTCCTTCCCCATGTTGAAGATATCCAAATTGACTCTATAAAAGAGCCACGGGAACAAACATCCACGTCTCAAACTATAAATACAATCAACAACAACAATCATCTTCAACAACATACACCACTACAACCACAATCACACTCTTCAGCATATCCTCGCCTATAGTCTCCCTCAGTATCGAGATTTCCTCTTTAAAATCACCCGTCATCTTCAGAGTGGCCCAACCGGTGAATAATGTGTGTGTGTTTTTTTTCAAGATGAGCCAAAAACTATTACTGAATGGTTATAATCACATCCAGATCTAAGACTTCCAGACAGTCAGGGAGATATAGATACCTACAGTGCTGCTAGTGGTAATAGCCAGATAGAGTCGATACTACTATTCGCACTAGAACCATAACTTTTGAACATCTTGGTATCAGATATCAGTACTCAAAATGTCAATGTCATCAGAGATAGCTGGTGTGATAGAAGAGACTGAAGACCTTCGTCTATTCCCTCAGAAGGGCATATCGCCCAGACAGAATAGTGCACAAAAGACAAGAGAGATAACGCTCTATGAACGGATGATTAGTGCTTGTTCTGGTTCAATCATCACTTCACTCATAGTGACGCCGCTAGATGTTGTGAGAGTTCGTTTACAACAACAAGAACTTCTTCTTCCTAGTTCGAATTGTTGCAAGAAGCAAGTATTTTGGGAAGCACCTGTTGCAAACCCTGGTGCAACGATATCTTCACCGTCCAGTTGTGTCACTTCAGATCATGTTTGCATTACTGATAAAAAAATGAATGGGACTTGGAATGCTATGTATCGTATAGCGAAATTAGAAGGACCAACAACCCTTTGGAGAGGATTATCACTGACATTATTGATGGCTGCTCCTGCAAATATTGTTTATTTCACAGGTTATGAAGTATTGAGAGATAATTCTCCAATAAGGAATTACGAAGTTTTAAATCCTCTACTATGTGGATCAGTCGCTAGAGTTTTAGCAGGAACAACAGTTGCACCTATAGAATTACTCAAGACGAGGTTACAATCCATACCGAGCTCAGCAAGTAAGACTAATGTTTTGGGAGATTTGATGAAGAGTGCAATGGATGATATCAAAGTTCGTGGTCCAAGTGCATTATTTAGAGGATTGGAATTAACTTTATGGAGAGATGTCCCATTCAGTGGGATTTATTGGGCCTCATATGAATATTTTAAAGATATGTTTTCCAGGAGATTGAATGTTATGGAGAATGATGAATATAATTTATTTCTTCATTCATTTTTAAGTGGATCCATTTCTGGTTCAATAGCTGCATTAGCAACAAATCCATTTGATGTTGGAAAGACAAGATTGCAAATAAGTATAGAAAATAATAATAGTTTGAATGCCAAAAAAGATGTTTCAATGTTTAAATTCATGAGTGATATTTGGAAATATGAAGGTTTTGGTGCATTATATGTTGGTATTATTCCTAGAGTATTGAAAATTGCACCTTCATGTGCAATTATGATTTCAAGTTATGAATTAGGGAAAAGATTTTTTTCAAAAACAAATGTTGAATAGAGAGGGTATTGTATATAGTATGGAAGGTGTTTTGCATTTATAAATATTAATGGCATTTTGTAAATATAACTTTGTAAAAAAACATATTTGAAGCTACTTTTTCCTTCAAAGTGGAAATTAAATACCCGATTACAAATCCCTAATGACAAATTATACTGAAATAAATGATCAACTATAGTACTTAAACAATAGTAATAGAGATGTTGATATTGTTATATTCCCAAAATAATTAATTCTCAGATGATTCCATTTGTCATCTTGAAACTTGAACTTTGAAAAGGTTTACGAAATCTCAACTATATTCCGAAACCTTAAAGAAAAAGATCAAGCACCATTAAAACAATACACAACTCCAGTAATTCCGAATAAATACAAGTGATTGTCCAATAATTGACCATTGTCAATGGTCTGATTTAGTCTTATCTATTGTGGTTAGAGGTTGTCTTTCAGTTCAATGAAAATGAGATCGAATAAGTATATAAACACATCTGTACGACCTCTAAATGCAACGATTCAAGATGATCTTTCTATTAAACAACTTCTGATTTGAAAGAAACAATAATTAAAAATGTCACCTAAAACTTATTTCATAACTGGACCGTGGTCTTGGGTTTGAACTTGTCAAACAATTAGCTGAGAAATATCCAGATTCAACAATCATTGCAACAACAAGAGATTTATCTCGTTCAAAAGATCTTCAAGATTTAAGTGATTCCAAAACCAATGTTAAAATCATTACATTAGAAGTCTCTTCTCAAAAAATCCATTTTAGAATTACCTGATAAATTATCTAAAATCACTGATAAAATTGACATTTTTATTTCGAATGCTGCTATTGCCAATAGTTTTTATCCATATTTTAAAGCTTCTCGTGAGACTCTATTACATTATTATGCCACAAATGCTCTTGGTCCAGTTGAAATCACCGAAGTTATTTATCCATTCTTAACCAAATCAGATACTAAACAATTGATTTATATCTCTACTGTTTCAGGTTCACTTTCAGGATTTTTCCCAATTTCTACTTCAGCTTATGGTCAATCAAAAGCAGCTCTTAATCATGCGATTTTATCACTAAGTAATGAATTGAAAGATGAAGGTTTCACTGTTGTTGCTATTCATCCAGGTGCTGTTGGTACTGAAAGTGGTGATACTGCTTTTAAGAATTTAACAGAGAATCATCCAGAATTAATGAAAGGTTTTGAAGAACAAGTAATCACTCCAGAGGAAAGTGTTATTGGTCAAATCGCATTATATGAGAAATTAACTAAAGAAGATAATGGTAAGTTTTTGGATTATCAAGGTAGTGAGATTCCATATTGATTAAATAGATATAGGTCCAAATATATGCCTTAAATACATGCATCAAGTAGCTCACTATATTGTAGTTAACAGGGTTAACAAATGAATGACGACGATACCCAATTATAAACATACCACACAATTCTCTCTTTCCTAAGGCTCAACACGAAATTCGTGAAATTACCTCATACCATCAGATGAATCAATATTTCCCGTATGCAACATTAAAATTTGGATTATAAATAAACAGACACAAAACAGAGGAATTCCGTTTTATCGTATGCCTAGTCAAGTCAAAAAAGCACCCAAATTAGAAACGATTTTAACGAACCAATCAGCAAGAAACAGATTCAATTAGCCTTATTATAATTAATCTATTTTATTAACCAATTATCTTTTAAAAAATTGCTCTCATTCACGTCAATTATTCTGCTACGCTGCCAGATTTGTCATCTTTAGCATTTCGGCATTGATAAGACCCCACAGGGAAAACAAAAATCAATAGCTCAAAGACTTCAAAGCCTTTTTCCAATGAATAGTGCTACAACTGAAATGCCACAAGGGTGCCTATTGCATTTATATTACAAATGCAAGATGAATTTGAAATCAAATTATCACTATATAAACACCTTCTTCCACCTTCAATGTCGATACTATCTTAACTCTTTATAACAATTAACAATTAACTATTAAATAATGTCAGCTAAAACCTACTTCATCTCAGGTGCTAACCGTGGTATTGGTTTCGAATTAGTGAAACGTATTTTGGAAACATCACCAGAATCAACCATTATTGCAACAACAAGAGATCCATCACGTTCTAAAGAACTTGAAAAATTAAGTTCTTCAAATCCTGATCAAATTAAAATTGTTAAATTAGATGTTTCTTCACAAGATTCAATTTCTAAACTTTCTGAACAGATTGGAAAAATCACCAAAACAATAGATATTGTTATTTTCAATGCTGCTATTGCAGATTCTTATAAAAAAATTTTAGAAACTGATACTGAAAATTTCTTAAATCATTACACTACAAATGTTCTTGGTCCAATTCAATTAACTAAAGCTCTTTATCCATTTCTCACCAATTCCAATTTCAAACAATTAATTTATATTTCAAGTATTGCTGGTTCACTTTCTGGATTCTTCCCTGTTTCAACAGGAGCTTATGGTCAATCTAAAGCAGCATTAAATCATACTGTTTTAACATTAAGTAATGAATTGAAAGATGAAGGTTTCACAGTGGTTGCAGTACATCCAGGTGCTGTTCAAAGTGAAATGGGTAATTATGGACTTCCAATCTTGGCCAAGAAGCATCCTGATATTGCTGAAGCTTTACTTAATGGTTCAATTACTACTGAACAAAGTGCTAAGGATCAAATTGAATTATATTCTAAATTGACAAAGGAAGATAATGGTAAATTTTTCAGTTTTGATGGATCTGAAATTCCATATTAATAACTTTTATAGTTAACTTTTTATAAATTGTGAATGATTGTATTACTATCGTTTGTAGCTACAACTGTATAATCTTCTATATCAATTTCTATTCTCATGTCCATTCATGATTATTTGAATTTGAGCCTGGTCTTATACCTCCAAGTCCACCAGGAGTACTATAATGGTTTATAATGTTAAAAGATGCAGAATCATTATCACCATTGATTGTGTGTTCAACTTGTTTTTGATTAGATGAAGCTGTTGGCGGTGGACCTGATTGAACATTTTGATAAATTCCCTTTGTTTTTAGCTCTGCATCTGATAACCCAGCTGTATTATTATTATTAGTTCTCTGTTGTTGCCTATCTGTTTGTTGAGTAGAACTTGATTGAGTTTGAGGTGGTAACATTGAATTGTTATCAAGATCAACAAATCTATTATCTAAATATTTCCCAATTTGATTAGGAGATAATGCAATATATTTAGGGTTTGATGTATTAGCACTTGATGAAATATCTCTTGAAATGTATCCACTATTTAATTTATTTTGAAGAATCAATCTTTGCAAATTATTATTATTACTATTCCCCGTGTTATTATTGTTGTTAGCGACATAATAATTATCAAGAAATGTTTTTGAAGTATCTTTTAATTTAAAAGCTTGATTTTGTAGAGTTAACCCATATTCAGCTAATGAATTTCTTAACCCTGTATTAATACTTCTTATGAATTGATCCTCCACAATTCCCACTGAACATTCCAATTCTTCTAAATTTTCTTTAGTTAATGTTGTTATTGGACTATCACCAACTTTATTTTCATTATCTCTTAATTTTACAAGTATTTTATTTCTTTTCAATTTTAATTCAGTTGTTCTTTTTTCTCTTTTATTAACATTTAATAATTGATTATTAATAACTTCTCTTCTTTTAATTAATTGATCAAAAGTTTCAATTTCTAATTCTAAGATTTTAATATAATTATATAATAATTTTTTACAATCATCATTTGTTAAAATATTACACCAATTTTGAATTTCTTTAATTAATTCAGTTTGTTTTTGTAAATGTTTCTTTTCCAGTTTATTTAATTTGGAAAATTTCAGATGTAATGATAATGAAGTCAGTTGAGAACCATTATTAAATTTATCTAAAATTGAAAAACCTGATAAAAATGAATTATTCAGTTGTGATATTGATAATTGTTGTTGTTGATTATTATATTGTTGATCATTTATAAATTGAAATCTTGATTGAGATGTTAAAGGTCTTGATTCTTCACCATTTGTTTGTAAAATTTGACTTTGTTGATCATCATGATCTAAACCAGCGCTTGAACTTGGAATTGTATCTAAATCAGCACCACGAGTTGAAATCCCGCTTGGAGTAAAGACTTGATTCTGACTCATCTGGATTCACAAGCTATAACCAAACCATTGTTCTAAATAGAGATATTCATTCCTATCAATAACTTTTTGTTTTTCCCATTGAAGGTTTAATGTTGGTTTTGTGTCAACATATAGGTTTTGCGACCCGATTTAAAATGACAGTTGTATAATTGATTTAAAACATCTTTATAACTTGAAAATGAGTTAACAGTTAGTTGAACAGAATAAACGGTTAGTTAAATAATTTTTGTAGTAGTTTGTCTTTGTGATATTTATCATTATCTTCCTCAGCTTTATTCCCTTAATTAATTACCTTAAAACAGCCATCTATCAACTACTTTCTTTGCATCCACCAACTCTAATAAAATCCATATATTATTGAATATAAAGTCTAATGCATATACACAATTATTGTTTAATATAATCATCTATTTTTTAGTAACAACTTCATCAACATTTAATCCACCATATTTTTTAATACCTTTTTTCAATTCCTCTACATTATTATCAAATTTTTTAACACCATCGTGCAAACCATTTTCACTTTTAATTACTAAATTTTCTAAATCTTTAACAAATTGATCTTGAGATTTTGTTAATTCTGGTAAATTTTCATTTTCAATATTATGTAAAAAACTTGTTGAATTATTAAAAGTTTTTGGTAATGCTAATTTAAAGGCAATTGTACCTAAAGTTAAAGGTAATATACCTCTAAATAAGATATTTGAACGACGAGTTATAATTGAACCTGTTAATGTAGCAATTAATATATATATTGAACCAGGTAATAAATCTTCATCTCTATTATGTAAATTTGCGATTGTTGTTGAGAAATGTTGTTCCTTTTTATGATATGAAGTTGTTAATTCATCAATTTTTGTTTCAGTTGATGTAAATGATTTATTTATAAAATTTCTAAATGATTGAAATTTTGATTCCAAGAAAGATGGTGAACGAACGGAAGCACCATTTACTAGACGTGGTTGTAGTGATTCTAGTTCTTGGGATGAAGGTGTTTCTGTTGTTCCTGGTAAGGGGGTGAGGTGTTCTTCGTCTTCATAGAATGAGCGTGGCATTGTGTGTACTAATCTTACTCCTTATACTTTATCCATTCCTCGAGTATTGATCAATATTGGTTTTTTCATTGATATTGATATTTGTTCATCAGTGTATCCATAACCATAAACACCATTACCCAATACAGCAATTACCCATTTAGGCAATCCAAATTCCAAAAGCAATTTAAAATTAAAATTAATATGTGAAAATCTGTCCGAGGTGAATTTATCAGATGAGAATTTGGGGAAATGGTTTAAAAATGCCTAAAGAGGAAGGTCTGTGCACTCTACTAACCACTAGTTATTATCTAGTAGTATCTAGGTATCCACTACTCATTATAATACTAAGATAGAGGATATCACTACTCACTACCCACTACAGTCTAGCCACTAATAGCTTACCATCCAACAATATATGATTCTTTCTTTAATAGCCTATCCACAATTCACAACATCCCGAACTCCACCGGACAAACATCCCTCGGTGTAAAGAACCCTCCCAATTTCCTCCGGGTATTCCCATCCCCCAGAAAAAGCATCCAAAAAAGAAATCGTTAAAATTTTACAATAGCTCTCGGTATATAAAAAGATCAACACATCCACACAAATACCCTTTCTTTAACATTTTGAGGAAGAACAACAAGAAACAACAATAATGTCACTTTGTGGTCCTACAAACGCCCTCAATAAACTATCACAACACTCTCAAGTGGATAGATCCCTTCATCAGGATCAATCCCAAAGACGTTTCCAATCATCAGGTGTCGACGCCTTCAAATCTTCTCAACATAATCAACAACTAGAATTGGAATTTCAACAACAACAACGTCAGTTCCAACAAGGTTTTAATCCTATTTTTGCAAATGCATTCGGTGCTACTCCTTTACAAAGACAATCACCACAACCACAACAACAACATCAAGCACCAGTTGGTCAATCGTCATGGGCTAATGATTTTACAACTTCAAATAAATTCACCCAATCTTCAAATCATCAATATAAATCTACAACAAGTTGGAATGATCAATTTCAATCATCTTTCCAACATCATCAACAAACTAATGCCCCATCATTTACTCCAACTATAGCGACTCCTCGTTCTTTTACAAATTTACAACAACTTTCAAATTTAAACATGACTCAAGCTTCTTTACAAACTTCACAACAACATTTTAGAACTGAACATGAAGAACTTCATCATCAACAGATGGATGTTTTCAATAAAGAATTAGAATCTGAATTTAATAAATTAGAACAAGAATTTCAAAATACAAGTTTAAAAGATTCTGAACCTCAAATTTTCAAAGCTCCAAATTCTGATTTTGCAAATGCTGCAATGCAAGTTGTTAATGCAATGAATACTCAAAATTCAGAAAAATTTAAACAATCAAAATTTCTTTCTTTAATGAATATGGTTTCTCAAGGGAAAGTTGAATTAAATGAAGATGAAACAAAACTGGTTGATCACGAATCAGGTGAAGATATTAACGAATTACAACAACAACAACAATCAAGATTACCTGATCCATTAGAAGGTATTTCTGTTGGTGAATTGGAAACTCCTTTCCAATCTGCACAATTAGTTGCAGAAAATCATGATGAAAAATATACATGGGATGATGTTTATCTAGATTATAAACATGATGATTCATCCTTTTAGATCCCCATTTTATTATTAGCATATTCTAGATGTTATTTCATGAGTTTATGATTATACTTAATAGAGAGAATTTTTTATTCTCTGCACAAAATATAACGATTTTATGGTTAAAAATATTTGTAGCAAGCTAGTTTATTTAAGATTTGATTAATTGGTGCATCTATCTTTCCAATGAAACTAATTTTAAATATTACACGTATATTGTATATATCTCATAATCTCAACGTTGAAGTTTCAAATAGCCTATATTGCACTCCTACATAATTACTCCGGTCCTTAATTCCCTGTATTTATAAATCATCTATGTATTCCCAAAATCCACCAATTCTCTCCCCTTTTCATCATCTTCATCATCATTATCCTCTTGACCTGTTTTATTATCGCCATTCTTATTCTTTAATTTCTTCTTAACAGCAGTTTGTTGTCCAACACTATGGAAATCTTCATCACCCATAAGACCTGATTTAACATCACTAACAAAACTCCAAAGTGAATTACTAACTCCTTTAAGAACATCACTATCTTTTTCTGTTTGATCTTTACCTAATTTTTCAAATTCTGTTTGTAACATTTGATCAAATTGATTTAATAATGTCATTGGTTTACTCCAATATGAACCTGTTTTTTCATTCTTACCATCTTCAATATTAGTCTCTTTCTTTGAAATAGCTTTCTTAGGTTTGGATTGATGATTAAGATTCCATGCAACTTTACTTCTTAATTGGGCAAGTTCTTCTTCTTCAACTTGTATCTTTTTTTGTAATAATCGTAATTCATCCTTTAATTCTATAATCTTCATTTCGGAACTTGCCATCTTACGAAGAACATCCCTCATATCACCTTCTAATTCACCACCTTCACCTTCTTTAATAGTATTACTTGTATTTATTATCTTTTTAGCTGGGGTATTTGTTGCTGTTGTTGTTGTTGTCTTGCGAGGTGTAGAACTCCTGCTACCCATAGCTATATTTAAATTCAACCCTTTTTTACGAGCACTTCCATTATTATTATTAGTATTTGTATTTGGTGAAAGTGGATGTAATGAAACTGAACTAGCACGAGGTTTTGTTGGAGTTGATTGTGATGCTGTTGTAGATGTTGATGTTGTTCTTTGATGGCTAGACCCGGATGTCATTTCATTAGATATCGAAGGTGCCAATACTCCAGATTCCATTGGTGGTGTAGTAGGCGACGTGAGTGTCTTTATCGTTGATGTGTCTTTGTTTAGAGTCTTGTCAAAGTCTTCAATGAATTGATCAAATTTTGACATTGGGGATTAACTATTGAGTGTTTATTGCCTTAATTGGACTCTGATAGGGGTTCTTATCTGATAGCACAAACTTGCTCTTTTATCTTTTCCACTTTAAAATAAATATATAACAAATTACAACAAACTCTAACAATATTCCGAAATATCAATGTAAATAATCGTTTATCAATACAATCAACACATAGTTTATTCTTTATTATAAAAATCCTAAAAATTAAATCAATTATTCGATGTGCTGCTCTTACCGAAATCAATAAAACTAGATCATTTGAAATTTGAAGTTTCATATAAAAAAAAAGAGACAGAGACAACCACAGCATTAATTTTAAAAAAGGTACAAGGGGTTTGTTTAATTGTTTTTAACCATAAAATAAAATTGATTAATTCTAATTGTCTTCTATTCAATAGTTTGTTCATTTAGTCAATTGATCCCACAATGACTCCGTTCAAGTTTGGAAAGAAGCAAAAATCAAAAGAGAAAGATGGTGTTAATACCCAAGGGAATGGGAATGGTAATGATTCAACTTTCTCTTCTCCAAGTTCACAAAATCAAAACAATTCACCAAATTTCTCAAATAATGGCGGTAATGGTAATTCTCAATTTCAACAACAGAATAAATATGGCCATTCTCCCAGTGGATCATCCTCTAATTATGGGAATTCACCAGCTGCAAATTCTTATACAAGAGAACCAGGTGTTGGCTTAGTATATGATCAGAACAACAATTATCAAACAAGATCACCACAAAGACAACAACAGGCAAGAGGATATAACCAAGTTCAACAACAGCAATATCAACAATCGCCTTCTCAACAGCATTCTCAATTGCAACATCGTGATCAACCTCAAGCATTACCACAATATGGCCAACCAATTCCAGTCCAGGGCGCTGGTGCTACTGGAACTCCTCCTCAACGTGGAAGTTTTAAATCACCTTGGAATCGTTCAAAGCTTTTAATCTCTCCTTTCCCTCGTTATAGACATGCCGCTTCAAGTCATGCCAATGATAAAGGTGAAGTCTTTGTGATGGGTGGATTACACAATACTTCTGTATATGGAGACACTTGGATCCTTAAACCAGATGTTGAAGGACGCCAATTTCAATCATTCCAAGTTGATATTTATGATAATTCTCCTGCACCAAGAGTTGGACATGCTTCTACTCTATGTGGGAATGCATATGTCATATTTGGTGGTGATACTGTTACAAATGATGCTGGTGAAATTGATAACGATTTATATTTGTTCAATATGAATTCACATGCATGGACTGTTCCAAGACCTGTTGGGAAAAAACCATCAGGAAGATATGGTCATTCAATTGGGGTAATTGCAATAACAAATTATGATTCAAAATTATACTTGTATGGTGGTCAATTGGATGATGTTGTCTATAATGATTTATGTGTTTTCAATTTATCAAGCTTTAGAAGACCAGATGTTCATTGGGAATGGGTCGCACCAAAGGATAATATTCGTCCTCCTCCATTAACTAATCATTCAATGGATGTTTATGACAATAAATTATGGATTTTTGGTGGGTCTACAGGTAAGAGATTATCCAATGATCTTTGGAGTTTTGATCCTCAATATGAAAGATGGGACAAGATTAAAACCCTAGGTGCTCAACCTTTACCTGTTGAAGAACATGCTTCTGTGGTTTATAAAGATTTGTTAATTTTATATGGTGGTAAGAATTCTGATGGTGATGCTGTTAATGATTTATACATTTTGAATTTAATTACAAAGACTTGGTTTAAATTACCAACTAATTTCCCATTAGAACCTCAAGGAAAATACGGTCATACTTTATCAATCTTGAAAAATGATAAATTGTTAATTCTTGGAGGTCATCTTCCAGATTATGCGAACCTTGGTGAAAATTTGGAAGTTTCAAGTATTGATAACGGTGTTGGAACAATTTTAAATGTATTAGATTTGTCTAATTTACCAAAATTAGTTCCTGGCTTACAACAATATAGTACGCCAAATCGTACAGCTCAAGATCGTTTCCCAAATCAACAATCAATTTTCACTCCTCAAAAGACACCGCAACAACAAAATTCACCAGCTCCAATCTCAAAATATACTCCAGGTACAGGTGCAGACTCTTCACATTATGGTACAACTACAGCTGTAGGCGCTGGAGCTGCTGCAATTGGTGCTGGAGCCGCGGCTACTGCAATCCATAATGCACAATCTGGATCAATTACATCAGATACTCAACGTCCAAACTTTCAAAAATCTCAAGCTGGTCAATATTCTGCTGAGGAAATTTTCCATCGTGATCAACGTAATGCTCCTTCTCAAATAACACCTGAGAAGAAGAATTTGTTGAATGTTCCACAGGGCCAGCAACAAACTTTTTCATCTCCAGAAGAGGAATTACCACTGCAACTTCCATCTCCTATTAAGACTAACGAAAGTGATGTCCCAGGTTCTTTCCCATCATCTGCTCGTTCAGCTACTGGTGATAGCTACAGAGATATTTCTGAATCTAAAGAAACTTTAGGAAAAGGTGAAGAACTTACGGGAGGTATCCCAGGTGGGTTTAACGATGATTTCAAAACTCCAAATACATCACCTTCTAATACAAGTCTGGCTGCAAATGATGATGATTATTTGGCACCACAAGTTTATAAGAATGACGAAGCCAAGAATTCAGATTTCTTGGATTCTTATGTCAATGGCACTTCAACTAGTGACTTGTTGGAAAAAGGTGAAGATGAAGAAATTGCCAGTCAAAGACAAAGTATTGGTAAGACTGAATATGGTACAGGTGTTCCTGAGACATTACAACAGCATAAAGCAATTGGTAAGACTGAATTCGGTCCTGGTGCTGCAGAGGCTGCTTTGAATCAAGGGAAAACTGTTGGAAAGACTGAATTCGGTACAGGTGATGGCACAGACTCCAATAACACACAACGTATTGGTAAAACTGAGCTTAGTGCTGGTGCATTAGCTGCTGGTGCAGCTGGTGCTGTGGGTGCACCTGCCTTCAATAGTGGAAAGACAAGAGATTTAAACACTGGGGTTGATAATGGTGCTTATACTTCTGAAGAATACACTTCTTCTGGCAAAGGCGTTCCAAGTTCCAATGGATCTAGTGATAATAATGAGGTTAAGAAAATCATAGCCTCTCTCTCCAAAGAATTGGAAGATCTCAAATTATCTACAAACGCTCAAATTAAAGAAGCCAGTTCGAAAGTTAAGGAATTAGAGGAGGAAAATACTAGTTTGAAACAACAATTAGGTGGTGGTGATTCAGTTGAAGATAGAGATTTAGATGAAAATAGTTACAAGAGAAAACATATCAAGTTGAACACTGATTATCAAATCTTACAAAACAATCACCAACAGTTAAAATCTAAATTGGATGAAATTCAACCTATATACTCATCAAACTTGTTTGATTTACAAAAATTAAACAACATCATCAAACAACAAAGTGCCACTATTGAAGAATCACAAAGATCATTAAGTGAACAAGAAGATTGGAAGTTAAAATTCAATGATCTTAGTGGGAAATATCAAGCTTTAGAGGAAAGATTCCAAGAATTAAGTGAATCTAGAAGTAAAGGCTTTAATGAGACTCACAGTGATGTTAAACAATTAAGTACCGGATTAGATGCCTTCTTAAGCAAATATATCACTACAGATCCTGAAGGTGAAAGTAAAACAAGAGATTTGAACGATTCCATTGGTTCAACTGGTCAAGGTGATGTCACATCCTCATTACAAAAACATATTGATGATTTGTTGAAGGAGAATGAAGACTTGCACACTCAACACAAATCTTTACAGAATAAATATACTACATTAGAATCATCTCAATCAGAATTAGAGGCACTTAGAGCAAAAGTTTCAGAATTATCAAAGATTGAGGAGAACTATAAAGATTCACTTCATTCAGTTAGAAATACATCAAGAGCTTTGCAAGTGTCTCAAAGTGAACTGGCTAAACAAAAGGAAGTTACTTTGAAATTACAACAAGAATTGGATGAATTGAAATTGTTCAGAGCTAATAGAAAATCTTCAAGAAACACCACACCAATTGTTAATGAGTATACAAAGACTGAAACTCCAAAACAAAATGTCACCACTACTGATGATGAAGAAGAGGATATTGAGAATGCTCACTATAACTTGAAGATCAGAGATTTGCAAGCCGAATCATTTATCTATAAGCAAGAAAGAGATGAGTTGAAACAAGAAATTTTGGAGTTGAAAAAGAAATTGTTGAACTCTCAACCAGGTAGCTCTTACTAATTATGTTAAACAATATGGCTTCTGAGTTTCTCTGGTGTTGATTAGAAAAGGGCCAAAAAAAATTTTAAATGTTTGTTTTGTTTTATTTTGTTTGTTTTTTTTCATGTTCATTATAATGTTGCAGTTAGTTGTTCCTGTATTTTTTGATTTCATTTCATGTATTGTATTATCATATTCTTTATGTAGATAACGAGTATATTGAAGAATATCTAAGGCTAATATTATATTTATTATTGGTTTCGACTATTGTGTTGACTAAGTCATTACGTAATCCTGAATGTGTGTCCCGGTTTCAAAAATCTCATCTCTGAAAAAAAATTCTAACGTCAAATCAAAAGTAGTTTAAACATAATACAAATAATAGTGACTTTTAAGGCTTGTTATTGAGTTATTCAGATATGTTGAGATCCATACGGTATCCACAAATCATAAGGAGTAGCTGTATACGGTTGCAGTCTACAAGTTCCAAGTCTTTTGGAAAATGGGAGTACGATGAGACTCCAATCGATTTTGATAAAGCACTATCGCATCAACGTACAATTTTGCCATTTGCTTATAGAAAGGAAAGTGAAGCATTTGGTCAAGTTGTTAAGAACCAACATGATGATCATGATCTGGATGATACAGCTTATAACTCAAAAATTCGAGTCATTACAAAAGAAGAATACTTTAAAAAAGAGTCTGAAAGACTTCCAAAAAGAGATGAAGCTGGGAATGTTCTAGCTGACCAAACTAGTCAAGATGCTAGATTGGATCCAAAGACTTTAGAGGCCAGAGCACCAAGACCACAAATTCAGATACCCCCACTCGTTGCAAAAGCTATTCATTTACATATTGTTTCCTTACGTGAAGTTAAGCGTTTAAGAACTGCTGTTTCGGATGCTTATGTTGCCCTAAAAGAAAATAAAGTACATAAACAAACCAGATCAGAGATGGAGTGTGATTCTCATATTGCTGGTATGTTTATTCAAAATTATGCATCAATATATCAATCGTTAAGCGAGTTGAAGAAAAGAGTTCCGGACTTTAATCCTAACAGTGTGTTGGATATCGGATTCGGACCAGCTACTGGTATGATTGCATTGAATGAATTAATGGGTAATGATTTTAGACCAAAAGTCAAAGATGCTTTGATTGTTGGACACAAGGGGATGAAAGACAGAGCAAAGATTTTGCTGTCAAGACAACTTAATGAATATCCGGGAGATATTAAAGATCTTGAAGTTTCAGAAGAAGAAATAGACGAAGAAACTATGGAGGCTTATGATGATGGTGTTTTCCAACGTGAAGAAGATGAACGTGTTGGTGGTATAAAGACAAATCAACTTAAAATTAAAACGAAATTACGTGATTATTTATCTCCAACAAAGAAATATGATTTGATTATTGCAACTCATCAAATGTTACAAGATGCAGCCAGATTTCCATATCAAGTTGACGAAAATGTTGACATTTTATTGAGATCTTTAATGCCAAATGGTCATTTAGTTCTTGTGGAAAGAGGTAATCCATTAGGGTTTGAAATTATTGCTAGAGCAAGACAAATAATGGTGAGACCTGAAAGATTTGGTAACGAAAATGGTAAGATTCCAAGACCTTATAAGAAAAACCCAGATACGAAGGGTAAGAACAAAGATAATTTGGGTAAATTTACAGATGAGATAAGATTTGCAAAAGAACTTGAAGAAAGATTTGGTGAAGCCTCTGAAGAAGATATGGCTTTTGAAGAAGAGTTACAACGTGAAGCTGTTGTTGATGAACTAGACAAAGTTGCATATCAATTAGCTAAAAACGCAGAAGAGGAAGAAACAACATCATATCACCTTTCAATCATTGCACCATGTGCACATCACCATAAATGTCCTCTTCAAACTTTAAGACCAGATTATTATGAAACTCCTACTGGTCGTAAATTGAACTGGTGTCATTTTGAAAAATCGGTTCAAAGACCAAAATTTTCAATGGAATTGAAGAGAGGTAAAGTTTTGGCTTCTAAATGGACTACACCAAGTTCTGGTAGAGCGGAAACTGGTATTGCAGGTAGTGGTAGACCAAATGGTAACAATTTTGAAGTTTCAAGTTATTCTTATCTTATTGCACATAGATCCAAAATTGATGGTAAAACCGTTACAAAGATAGAAAAGGAGCGTGCAAATGCATATCATGATGATTTACTTGGAACAGAAGGAGAAAGTGCTAAAGACTGGCCGCGTATCATGTTACAACCTATGAAGAGAAAAGGGCATATTACAATGAGTGTTTGTGGTGCTTCTGGGAAGTTGGAAAAATGGACCGTTTCTAAGGCTGATGGGGCTCAGAGATATCATGATGCTAGAAAATCTTCAGCTGGTGATCTCTGGCCATTAGGTGCTAAAACAAAACTTTTGAGTAATAGTAGTGTTAATGAGATGAGAATCACAAAGATTGAGAATTATATCAAGGAAGTTGCAAAGCGTGATGCAAAAGAAAAAACAAGACTCACCAAGGAGATGAAGAGAAATGCAATGAAAAAGATTCAGGATTTAGAATCAGATGCAACTATTGAAGACAAAATTGATGTGTGGGCAGATGCATTTGATAATCGTAAAATTCAAATGGATGAAGATCGTAGAGCAGGTCATAGACGTACTCCAAAGAACAGAGACTTATACAGATGAAAAAGTGGTTATTTATTTATTGATTAATTTGGCATAGATTTATTTTCAGGCTTGTACCTAGTTTAAAGAAAGAAAATGTTCCATACAATGTATATAATGGGAACGGATAATAAATAGTTTGGGTTTTTTTAAGAGACTGTAGTTCTATTAAAATGTAAACACTTTTCTTGAATTTGGTTGCCACAAGTCCCATTCTCTAGAGATATCACTTGCATTTGCTGTCTGTATGGAAAGATCAGCTCCTAGCTCACCTTTGGCTAATGTTTCAGTAATCTGTACAAAAGCTTGCTTCATATCTTCTGATGAAACAGAACCTATTCCACTTCCAAGAATGAAGACATTCTGGCCTCTCAAGATTCCTGGAGGGATGTTAAAGTCAGTACCACCAATTTGACCAATCTGAACAAATGAGAGTAATTTTGATGGATCCTTACGTGATTTTATTACACTCAATAACGTCGTTTGAGCAGCTTGACCCCATGTATAATCTAGAATGACATCGACATCAAATTTGGAAAACTTTGAAACAATCTCATCTTCAGAATCAGTTAATGGAATGATTTCATCAAGACCTTTAGAATCGATCAATGCCTCCAATTTATCTCTAGATCTTCCAACTCCAATAACCTTACTAGCGCCAAAAACTTTTCTAGCGATTTCAGCAGCGAATCCACCAGAAGCACCAGTAACACCATTGATAGCCACAGTGAAGCCTGGTTTAATGAAATGTTTCAATCTTGATCCAAAGGCCAAGTAGGAAGACATCACAGGATTGGACAAAACAGCAACCCTTTTAATTGCATCTTCATCATTTGACTGAATCTCTTTGGGAAAAGGAATCGTGAAATGTTTGTCAACATTTACATATTCTGCAAATGATCCCTTTCCTGGACCAAAGTTAGCAAAGGAAACTAATTGACCATCATCAGTTTGACCAACTCCATCAACTCCAATTAAGCGCTCTTCTGTAGATGCATCCACTGAATAGTGAGCACCCAAAGCTCTAGCTCTAACAAGATGATGAATAGATGTCCCAAGTACCTTTAGGCGGATCTCTGAACCAGTTGGTTGTTCGTATGGAATGCTCTTGTAAACAGGATGCTTATCACCTGGCTTTATAACAACAGCTTTGACAGTAGACATCTTTACGGTTGATTTACTTTATTATTTGTGATTAATTGAGATTGCAATATATATAGCATGTTTTGAGAGTTGCAGACATTATATACCCGGAGCCTCTATTGTGCTAAATCCGCTTAACGGCCTTAGTGATAAATCTGACGGGATTATGAATTATCTTTAATACAAAAGATACGGACTTTAATGAAATCAATGGTGATATTGATGTTGTTGATCTAGTAGAGTAGTCTTCAAAGAATAGGGACTACAAATTATAAGTCTAGGGTTAATGGGTTTACCTGAAGCGAGTGAAATCCTAATTTACTCATACTACCTGGTAGTTTCCAAAATGTAATGCAATCTATTCTTTCTCGTACTCATACATATCATCGTCATCATCCTCGTATTCATCTTCTGCTCCTTCCTCCTGCGTGTTCTCCGTGACTGCCTCACTGAGATCGATCAATTTACCCATCATCGTCACCACAAACGATCTTATTTCGTTGATCTCCATTAATGACAAGTTATCCAATTGTAAATGAGATTCATTTAACAAGGTTAAACCCTTCTTGACCTTGATCATTCTGATTTCTTTCAAGTCCTGTATCAATGACTTTAATTTATGCACTTCGTCAGACAAATCATCTGGAGCATTTTCAAAAAATATTTTGGATAGTTCAAGCCAATTGTGTGGTAATTCACTAAAACACTCAAGAGTAGTCACTTCAAATTGATACAATTCTTGCAATTTCTTCAAATTTAGCCATTCTGGTGGAACAATATTACATTTCCTCTGAGCTTTCAATATCAACGCTAGCCATATAGGTACCTGAATTCTATTCATTGCTCTAAGTTTGGGTAGCTTCGTCTACACATCTTCCAGTTAGTTACTTTCTTGTGGAAAAGAAATTGATTATTATACTCACCGTTATAAGATTCACACCATTCATAGAGTATCTTGGTAGTATTGTTATAAGCTCATTTTCGGTTATGAAATGTATCTCTGCCGGGGAGAATGTCGCCTTGAACTGATTGCGTAGTGCCATTCCTGAGTAAACTTCTATAATAATTGACTTCCCTCTGGTCTAAGATAGATCTGAAATATCCAAGATGAATCAATAATACTCGCTTTATGGACCAAAATTTCGCGTTTTGTTTTTGGTGTTGCGCGTCACGAAAAATTCTGAGTGGCCCGTTCCAAAAGTCGGAGATGATTCACTTTTGAAATATTGAAGAATATTTGAACTTCATCTGTTAGTTTTAGAGTATCAGATCAGAGATAATTTGGTGTGTGGTGATGTTCAGAGGCAATAAAGGAGTATGGCGTAGGCTAATATCCACAAATGCACTTCGTTTTGAGAAAAACTCGAAGCAGAAATCAAATGATAATAAAGATCTAGTGCTATCCATTTTGAAGCTCACAACAACTAAGAGAGAAACAAATAACTACTTGAATAAGTATTCTTCGTTCAGCAACCCTAAGAGAATCAGATATGATGATTCGGAGTCTCCTCCACCTCTCAGATTAGTTCTTTTCAAGATTAGAGGTAATGTGCTAAACTACGAGGAATCTGAATTGAGACAATTTAACAAAACTTTGGACTATATACAAAAACTTGGTGCAAGTCCTCTCATCTTAATTGATCCTGATTTCCTCAACAAGAGATTTGATTTGAACTTTACACAAGTCGATAACTATTTATTTAACCAATTCAACTATTTGAACAAATGTCTGGAAGATAAGAACCTTATCAAGATCACAC
Source organism: Hansenula sp. Y91-04 (assembly GCA_037042445.1). Classification (NCBI taxonomy): domain Eukaryota; kingdom Fungi; phylum Ascomycota; class Saccharomycetes; order Phaffomycetales; family Wickerhamomycetaceae; genus Hansenula; species Hansenula sp. Y91-04. The sequence continues at coordinate 197,530 of JAXQKK010000051.1, read as the reverse complement.
CAATCAGAAGCATACTCACAAAAGATGGCGATGAGGTCTCACTGGAAGTGCCTGACATAATAACCAATCCTCTAAAAGAAAACAAAGTACCAGTTATGTTCCCGTATGCATTTGACCGTCAACATGGTAAAGAGATTGTGCTAAATTCTACTCAATATTTGAAACAATTTATACAAAACTTGACAAGTCTAAACACGCCAAAAAGAACTCTTCTTACTGTGGAAAAGCTTGTTTTTATTGACGAATTAGGTGGTACTCCTAGTGTGCAGAGATTCAATGATTCACATGTATATATCAACCTAAGTCAAGAATATGATAGAATTATGTCTCAGTTAAATGTTGGACACATATCGTTTCAGGATAAAGAGATTCATATTAGAAATTTAGAACAAATGAAAGAAATTTTAACTTCTACTAACGATGATTTGACAGGTATAATTACAACATTGGATATTGCAAACAAGAATCTTGATTTGAATCCAATCATCTACAATATCCTAACTGATAGAACGCTGGTCAGTTCATCTCTACCTATAACAAAATTCAAAAATAAACAAGACATTAGTAATAGAATTTCAAAGACAACAATTATTAGAAAAGGTTTGGAAATACATACTCATAAGAGTTTCAAAGACATTGATATTCCAAAATTTAAACATTTGATAGACACTTCATTCAAAAGATCTTTAAATTTAGAGCATTATTTATCTCGTGTTGAGCCAGTATTATCACAAATTATCATTGTAGGTGATTATGATGGTATTGCTATTGTAACAAATGAAAAATCAACCACTACAGGTGAAACTGTTCCATATTTAGACAAATTTGCCGTTTCTAGAGAAGCTCAAGGGTCATTAAATATTGCTGATATAATTGTCAACATATTGCGTAATGACTACAAAAATGGATTACTTTGGAGATCAAGAAAAGCTAATCCTGTAAATGGTTGGTATTTCCAAAGATCTGATGGAAGCTTTAGTCTTCCAGATAGTGAGTTTAGAGTATTTTGGATAGGTAAAAATGTTGATGAGACCAATCTACAAACGTTTTTAGAGATTGGGAAATCTATAAAACCATCTTGGGATAAATAATCTATAATAATTATAAAGTCATAATGCATAAAGTTTATACTATTTACAAAAATTGTTTCAGTTTGTACCATCGATTTGATTTCCTAACCATTCTGATATTACATCATGAAGAACAAACCCGGCAATCTCTGAACCTATGAATTTAATATCCTCTCCGGAATCTATTACTTGTGATAAGTATCCAAATGATTGTTCTATTTGAAGGTCAGGACAATCAACGGAAAATTCCTTCAATATACCTTTTTCAACTTTAAAAGTCATCTGTAAGTCGTACTCTTTATTGGAAAGTTTTAATGTGAATTTAGGTGTAGCTCCAAATCTCCATTTCCATTCTTGTAGTTCTTCTGCAATTTGTTGAATTTCCTGATCAAATTCATCCACTTCAACAACTTCAACCTGACCAAATGTCTCTCTGAAACCAGCCTGTACGAGATCCACAAATTCACTGTTCTCTATCCCCAAATTTGTAACTGGTGAAGGGACACTATCAACTGCATTACATTCAAATTCCATAATTCCTTCCCTTCCCTTTCTATCCAGCAGTTGTCTAAGAACATCCAATTTGGAATTCAACAACATTGTTCCATGATGGTAACTTTTCCCCTTAGATATTTTGAAAGCGCTCCCACTCAGTTTTTTACCATTTGTAACAATATCACCACGTTCATTTTGTTCAATTTTATTTTCTGAATCAAGAACTTGATTAAGAGACTTGACAATAACACTTCCAAAATAATCTCTAGAGAAAGCTTCTCTTGAAGTGATGTAGCTGTAGTTGACATTTCCAAGATCATGAACCACAGTTCCTCCACCAGAACGTCTTCTCAAGAGTGGGATCTGTAGGTTGTTTATAATTGGTAAATTGGTTTCACGCCATGGATTCTGATTTTTACCCACAACAACACATGGTGAATTAGTGTAAAATATCAAACGCTGTGCAGCAAAAGGTTTGGAAACAGGTGTATGTTGAAAGATGTAGTCTTCTAGTGCTAAATTGAGAAATGGATTTGTTGAATTAGATACAAATATCTTTGGCACATTGGATTTGATCTTATCTAGTAAAGACTGCTTCTCCACCACCTTTGGAATCTCTTGTATCTCTGTTGGTGTATCAACTCCATAAAGCTCATTCAACTCTGAATTTATCTCTTCTATATCGTCTTGAAGGGTTTCTGGCTTGGACTGTATTGTGTTTGATGGTTCAGCTCCGGTGAATAAGTCTGAATAATAGCTGTTTAGATCCTGGTACTTGTCGTCTCCTTTCAAATGACTCTCCTGGAAGGGAGTTCCCTTAGTGCTGTACCTCCTTATCAGACCACCTAGAGTCCTTATTCTCAGCATAATACTCGTTCTATAATTCTTTATAGTGTGGTTTTATGTCTCGATGAGCTTTTTGACACTTTTTCAATTGTCAACAAAAAAAAATTTTAGTAGATTTGGCAAAAAAAGCTCAAAAAGCCTATCAACTTTTTATAGAGAAATAAGCAAAGATAATGGATCGCAAATACCCATTGGAGTCTCTTTTATTGTCGAGATCGTATGAGAACTCATCCAAGATTAATGAGCTGTTGGAACAGAGATATGCAGCCAATGACAAGACTTCTATAATACTGAGACCTACTGAAGGTGAAAGAGAGAAGGAGAAAACATTGTTAAGCCAGATCAAGAATTCCAAAATTCAATATCAAAAAGAAAAGAAGAAGGATCAAACTAAAGTTGTATTTAAGAAATATATAAGGAAAAGCGTATATTTACAAAACAAGTTGAAAAAAAGACTTCGAACTTCAAAAGTTGATGATGTTACTAAGCTTAAGGAATATGCCAAAATTCCACATTATGAAGAATTTTTAAAATTGAACGAATTATGGATAGGATATATGCAAGATTTATTACAATTGGATTTAGAAAAGAAGGAGAAAGTAAATACAAATCAGATGTTAACTAAATTGTCATCTGCTGATTATAATGGATGTTTTCTACGAGTGTTGAAGAGTAAGAATAATGATATTGTTGGGAAACATGGTATTGTTATTTATGATTCAAAAAACTTCTTCATAATAGTGGAACCAAGAGATGGGAATGATCCTAAATCAATTGGTGGATTGAAAATGATTGAGAAAAAGGGTACTGTGTTCAGTTTTGTTCTACCGTTATACGATCTACATACCGAGGATGTTGACGATAATGATGATAACTATCTAGAGTTTTCCATAATAGGATCAAGATTCCAATTCAGAGCACCAGATAGATCTGGGAAGAAGTTCAAGTCTAGAAACGTTGACGATTTATAATAACTACATTCAAAAGAATTTCCTGGGGAAGGATCGTATAATTGTATCAATATTATTAAAACATCAAGAATTCATCAGCACCTCACAAAACAAAAAATAAATAAAAACCATCAAGACAAGAAAAAAACACACTCAGCATCCATTAATTCATTTACCTTTCTTCAAGAATTTTGCCTTCTTGGAACGTCTATTGTTCTTATCGTTGAAATGCAAGTCGTCGTGAAGACCATCACCATCAACCAGGGTCTCAGATTCACCAGTGGTGGCGGAAGAGACAATTTCATCAACTCTTGATTTCCTCAAGGAATTCTTTCCCAATACGCTTGACATTTGATAATCCGTGACTTCTGATTCCAAATCGTGTTGGTCAACAATTGGTGTTTGCTCTAAATCCCCGGGATAACCACCAACATCATCAACACCAGTTCTACCCAAGGCCGCAACTTCCGCGTAGGAAAGCTTCTTGATTTGAACCTCGACAAAGTCATCATCCTCGCTATGGTTCATGGATATGACTCTTGATGTGTCTCTTGCTGACGTGACTGGTGTGTTGTTTTTGGTGTTGTTTTTGTTGTTGATGGCGTTGCTATTATTGGCTTTGTGGACATTAGACGTGTTTGGTACCTTTTCTGCGGTTGTTTGTTTCCAGAATTGGATAGGAGAGTTGAAGACGTTTAGTTTGAACATAATGACACGATATGAGACTGTTTGACTAGTTTAAAACGATTGTAATGGCTGTAGCCCTTGTATCTCGTTTAGTGTTGTTTACTTGTTTAAAAGATAATCAGAAAGGTTATTGATCGAGATAAGTAAAACAAACTTGGTCCGGGCCAACACAGATTGGTACGGGACGCACCGTTATAATAGTTAAGAGCCCGAAACTAAAATTTGACACATTTTTGGTGATGTTTTGAGACCCTTTTGTTAGTTTAAAGGTCTGTTAGTAGGTGTAATTTGGTCTGGTAAACGGTGATTTGGGCAGGGTTTTTTCGCTACATTCAGTTCCAGTTGTAATTAACTAAATTATAAATACTTTCCTAAAAATACAAGAACCATAAACGATATTTAATCCAGTAAAATAACAAAATACCAATCTATTTGTGTGTGTGCAAAAAACAAAAATACAATAAAATAACCCCCATTAAGTAAAGAAATTTATTGTATTTGAACTTTTAAATTCTCCATAACATCGTGTCCTTCCCCTTTGATCAATCCCTCCTTAGCTGTTTGAAAATAGATTCAATAAATCTACTTTCTACGGAATGAAGAACCTTCAGTCAATCTAGCTTTACCACCGGTTGGTTGTGATAAAACGGTGGCACAAGAGTCACAGGTAACAGCGGTTTGAGCGTGGGAGAAAACAGTGGTGATGTTTAGACAACCTGGACATTTGACATCCATGAAGAATGAACGTGGTGATTGAACCAATTGTTTTAATTTGTGTTTTCTAGCTTCTGAAGCAGCAGTTGGGTGTAATAAATCTTGAACTAAAACCTGTGATATTTGTTAGTAAAACCGTCTCCTTTGATGTTATAAATATGAAATATGGATATCAACCGTCAGCATAGAGTTTTGTAGAATTATGTCCCCTCATTATTTTATCAACTTTCAACACTTGTTCATTAAAATATGAGCATATAACTACGGCCCACTAAACTCTCTAAACTCTTCTTCTTATTGCTTTTATTTCTTCAGTTGTTGTAAGTTTTGTTCTATGTTTGCCACTTTCCCTCTTCTCTTTGTAAAGATACGAAAAAACTTTCCTTTAATTCTCTTCAAATAAATGCCACTCTTGATTCTCTACGTTTCCACCTTTATAATAATCTCTACTCTCTCATTCTGATGCTGATATCCTCTTTCTTCTATCTTCATTCGACGTACCATTTTGACACTTTGTTCTTATTGATAATGTATTTGTATAGTACTGTGTTGAAAAAATGCGTATAAATTTTTACCTATATCTTGTGATCTTTGCCAACTTCCCAAAAAAGAAATTAAAATTCGAGAAAAAATAAAAGTCACAAAAATACAAAACATCCAAACATCACATTGGAGAAAATACAAAGTCAGGTGACTATATTAGGGCTTTCTTGGTAAAGCCACTCCCGATCAGATAAATATTTGGCATATACACAATAAAAGAGAGATCTGATGGATCAAGAGTAGGAATTGTGGTGTGGTTGGAGTGTTTACGAGGTTTTAAAACAGGGCGGTTTAGTTGAAATAAATAAATTTAGGCATAGAGATCTATATTTCTTTTATATCAATACTATTAAGGGATCATATTCCTCTTTTCAATCATTCTCTTGTTAAGTTCCCCCAGATTATAAGAATAATGAATGAGCTAGAAGAGAATAACCTCAATGGCAGTCCAAAGACAAGCTTGGTCAAGCTAAAACCCACAAGATCTAGTAAGAAGTCTTCGCCCACAAGACATTCACCAATCATGAAACCAATTGACCAATATCTAAATGATTTGAATGATAGTTATACAGAACTGAGATCGGAATCTTCCTTTATTTCTGATATAGATCGTATCACTCAGGGATTCAATATACGCGTTCAACGTCACTATCATTACATGGTGAAGCTATTACCTATCTTGATCATATTCTTGCCTTCACTGTTGAAAATCTTCTTTCCCAAAATAATAAAATTAGGTAAAATAGAGATTGGTGATAATAAAAATAATCCGTCAAATATACTTATTGATTTCTTCTCAATATTACTCATATGCTGGATAATCAAGTTCTTATTGGATTGGCCATGGAAATGGTATAGCCAAATCAATGAAATCAAACAAAAATTGTACACATTATTAGAATCGACACAAGAGGGAGATGACGACTTCAGAAAAATCACTAATCAAAATTTGACCATTTTAAAACTCCAACAGCTTTGCTCACTGCTACTGTGTATTGGATCTCCTTTCCTCAGTGGTCTGTTACTCTTGTTTGCTAGAGACTATATCGTTGTTATCGGCAATGACGAGGAAAACGATAGAAGTTTGATTTTTTCAGATTTGAATATTGGAATCTTTGTAAGTTGTGGAATAATCAGAGTTGTTATTCAAATATCTGAGCACATTCAACAATCAACGGCATCAATTGAAATAAAAACTGAAAAATTCATATCAAAGCACAATAATAGAAGCTCTTTAGATATCGAGCTTAGAAGTAGACATCAAGATGCTATGATACTGGATAGAATCACAATACTTGAGCAGCAGGTCAAGAAACTGACAAAAAAGTTTGATGCCTTTTATAACACAAACAAGCTCACCATCGAAAACAATATGACCTTTCTATCATCAAAGCATTTCAAGATCCTTGAAAAAGAGATTAACGAATTACACTTCTCACTTGAAAATAAAACTACTGACTTGGAGGCACAACTTCAAGCAGTACAGTCGTATGATCAACAAGAAAACCAAAAACAGCAGCAACAGCAATCATCTCTTCATGGGATCCCATTGTCACCCAAGACCCCATCTTATTTCTCGCCAAAATCAAACAACTCATTCTTTCCTATAGACAAATACTCAAAAGTTGCTAGGCAGTTACCATCTCCATTAGCAAGATTGACACAAATATTCCCTATGTTGGATGACAGTTCAGAAGAAGCTCAAGAGACAAATGAGATTGCAATTAAAGAGCTTTCCAACCTTGACGCAATTCATAAGTACGACCTCACTTCAAGACCCATTGTTGAATATCTGTTGAATATGCCATTTTTGTTCCGACGTCTTGTTTGGAAGATTATCAGCTATGTTCCATTAAGTGTCTTGAGACTAGTTTATTTTATTCTTTTGAGTATTCTGGATGTTCTGCTTTCCAAAACCCATAAAAATGATGATATTCACCTGCACCCCAAGGCTAAAGAGACGAACGATATCACTGATGGTTCATTTGATGAGGTTGCTGTGCGCTAATTTCCCTGCTTAATGCTATTTATAAATACAGCTAGATTAATGATTGCACGAATTAACGTTATTGTAAATGTATTTTAGATTGTTTATATGTCAATTTTTTTCAGAACTTGCAGATCAAGGAAATCTATAAAAAATGTGGTGATCCTACAAAACATTTGGTTCCGTTACACAAAAGATCAGGAACAATAACCAACCAAGATAAGTTCAAATAACCTGCTTAACCTCGATTCATACACGGCGGCTGGTTACCAAACCACTATACAATACAATTATAGACGAGATGAGTACTGAAACAAACACCAAAAGGCGTACCATGGACGACTCTGAAATCCTCGATTTCATTAACGATGTCGCTACAAAGAGAGTAAAGAAGGTGAGAGAGTCCTTGAATGTAGATGATATTGTTTCAATTGGATACAACGCCAGTCAGTTGATTGAATGTATTAGTCGCATCAAAGAGTACCCTTCTAAATATCATATTGATCAATTCAAAGAATCAACTAAAGACAAGAGAGTACTTTATCAGTTACAAAGTCCTGAAGTTGCATTGGCCCTAGAACTAAAAGCAGAATATGATGTAGGTAGATTGGATGTATTTGACAAAGTTTTGGATTATCAAAAAGCAAATGGATTGAATATCAAGGATGATGACATTGTTACAAATTTTATTGATAATGCCCAATATTTCTTACCGCCATTACCCAAAATAGAAGATGAAGAAGTGAGAGATCAATTAGAATCAAATGTTGCATTGGGGAACTATAGTTATATGGGTAGACGTTACTTTGAAAGTGTTGTGAGTCGATACTTGATTCAAAGATTTTATGATCGTGAAATTAAAGAGATGGCGGTATATGCTACTAATCAAAAAGTGGCTTCAGAATGGGCCAGATTATACGAATTAACAGCTGATAACAAAGTTGCCCCCTATGAAGTTTTCTTTGCGTATATCGGTGCTTTAGCATCTCAAATTCCTTATTCTACTAATGACTTGGAGAGTGAAATCAAGACTTGGGTTACAATTATACTTGAACCTATATTAATGCAATTTGATAGTTCAAACCCTCTGATGACAAATTCAAAAGATGAATTGAGATCTCGTTTAGGTGAAATTGAGTTTAGAAATATATACGTAAGCACTAATCCAGATCCAATATATCTTGTTCAGATCTATGCTGGGGGTCAGTTATTGATTGGTACAAATAGTGATACTTCATTAGGTGAAGCTGAGGCGAAAGCTGCCACAGATGCTCTATACAACGTTTCTTTACTCAAAAGGGCTGAAGACTTCATTGAAACTTCTAATCTTGAAAAAAGAAGCAGTCTTTCTGTCTCTCCATATGTTGGCGACAAATCTCTATACAAGAATGGGGCTCCTCAACCTCATCCAGTTGTCCATCCAGTTGCCCAAGTTGCCCATCCACATCCATCATATGGTTTCCCTCCACCACAACCACAACCAGTCACACCTGTTAATCCAAATGTCCACACTACGCATCGTGTGGAACAACCTAATGCTATTGTTCAAGCAAGTTTCCCTGGTGTTAAAACTGATGTGGCTGCATCTTACCCTCAATCTTTGATCAATGAAGATTATCAACGTCAATTACAGGAAGAAAGTGCATCTGTCCTTGAAGCACCTCCAGTTACTGACGAAGCTTCAATTGATAATTCATCAAAAGAAAAATTGAACCGTTTCCTATGTGACAGAAGAATTGCTCCAGCTGAATATAAGACTGCAAAATTGAATAATTCAGATGTTCAAGTTATTTGTTTTATTGAAAATCGTGCTATAGCAAAAGCAATCTCTACAAATAAGAAAAAAGCGGGACAAATAGTTGCACAATACATTTTGAACTACCCAGAATATTTCCTACAGAGATTTCTTAACAAAAATTAAATCAAATTTTCGTCTTGCTAGATATGAATTGACATGACCTATTTAATGTTTCTAAAGACGTAGTTTTCATACTTCATCAAGCTTTCTCTTCTTTCCATCCTCCAAATCTTCAGCTTCACTAGCTTTTCTTTTCTTCCCTCCATTTGTAGCTGTACTCTGGCGACTTTTCTTTATCACCTTGTCCTCTGTATCAATCTCTCCTATATGATCCTGTATCAGATGAACCGATCTCTCAGCTAAAGTATACAACTCTTCTAAATAGTCTGGGTATTTTTTTTCTTCCCCTTCACCAACCAAAGGTTGTATCACATCTTTCAATTGTGGTTTCTTTTCCACTATAGATGCTAATCTTTCCTTTTCATCTGATATATCGTGTTGATGACCATGTAAACGATCAATAAGTCCCAATATATCAGTTATCGACCCTATTTTGTTCGCCAGTGTGATGTACTCCTTCCGTATATTTGTATAGTTCACAAATTTCTCTTCTGATGTCTTTACAGCCTTTGTGTGTCTTTTTGTTAACTGCTCATAGATTTTCCTGAATAGTTTTGTTAGATTCATTCAACTTGGAGAAAAGCTTCTGAAAATCAACTTACGCATAATTTTTTGGTTTTGTTGCTTCTTGCGGTATTGTCGCTAATTCTTTCTCTGGAACTTCAGATTTTGGCTCGACTGTTATGTCTGACATTGAGTTGTATGTTGATATTGATGTATCGTGTCTCTTGATTATCTCGGGGCTGCTACTTCAATGTGTGTTTTTCAGTGTACTTTGAATAGTTTCGGTACAGTGCAACATAACCACTAAGTTTACTACATAGAAGAGAACCAAATGATAATAACCATTCTATTACTAGCTCTGTTGAGCAGCTTGTCTTTCGTAAAATTCCACGACTTGGTCACTGGAAGTGGCATCTTCAACTGACTTATCATCTCTGATTCTGAGGAATCTTGGGAATCTTAAAGAAACACCACGACCAAATACTTCAGCACCAGCTTTATAAATTGGACTTAATGATAAATCAGCTGTTAGAACTTCAAACAACGTAGTTGGTTCAAACCAAACATCAGGTTCCGCACTTGAATCATAAACATAATAACTTTTCGCATCGTCAACTTCAGTCTTGGACAATTTCTCATATAATGTCTTTAACATCTCATCTGAGAACCCCGTACCAATCTTACAACAAGTTTCATATTCACCAGAATCTTGGTTATAAGAAGCTAACAAGAACCCACCATAAGTACCTGTTCTCTTACCACGTCCATAATATGCACCAATGACAACAAGATCTAAAGAGTCACCAACACCAGCCAAATAATCTTTTTTCAATTTCAACCATGAGTTACTTCTTTGACTTGGTCTATAAGGATCTGTATCTAGAGTCTTCACCATTAATCCTTCACAAGCTGATTTAACTGACTCATCCAAAAATTGTTGAAGCTCTTCGACATCTGAAGTGATTTTACTAGTTGCAAATTGGAACTTCCCTGGAACAGGTTTTAATACTTTGTACAATTGTTCTCTTCTTTCTCTTAGAGGTTTTGATATAAGTGGTTCGTCATTATAACATAACATATCAAATGCAAATAAACAAACTTGGACCTTGATATCTTCTGTCTGGACATCTTTTCTTTTTCTAGTAGATAACACTTGGAAAGGTAGAATTTTTTGATCAACTCTACTCCATGCAACAGCTTCACAATCCAAAATAAGTGATTTTGTTGGTTGATCTTCTTTTAAGAACCCCTTCACACTATCAATGATATCTGGATATCTTTGAGACATATCTTCTGAATTTCTTGAGTAAACTCTGACTTCACCAGAGTTTAATAAATGAACTTGTGCTCTTTCACCATCATATTTATACTCACAAGTAAACTCTTCACCATTGAATCTATCCAACACTTCAGTGATTGCCTTGGTTGGTTTTGCCAACATTGGTTTCAATGGAATACCTGGTTTCAAAGTACAGTGTTCACCCAAATTCAACACACCATGTTTGATAGCAGTTTCTATTAGAACTTGATAATTAGGAACTTGACAGAAAGCGTCTCTGATAGCCTCTTCAGCTTTTACAAATAGCTCTGTAGTTATACTTTTAGCCTTTTTACCTTCATTTAATTTTTCGTATGTGACAAGTGCTTTTGCCAATGAGATTAAAACTGTCTTCTCAGCAAGACCAATTCTTAATTTGGATTCAAGGGATCTAATTAAAAATTTAGCTTCTAAACCTTGTGAAGCTGTTAACATTCTCTTGATGATGTTGATTTTCTTTGTTTGTGAGTCTTTACCTGAAGCTGTAGCGATTTGTTTCAAATTATCAAACACAGTGTCAACCGTCAATGGTTTAGGTTTAAACATAGTTGGTTGAACAGATCTAGCTTGTAATGCAACTAACCCTAAATCACCGGTTTCTCTATATCTTGATTTGACATGAGCAGTTGATTTCCCTGTACTTTCACTGATTGTCTTGATCAATATCCCTTCACCTAGACCTAATTCCAATCCTTCATAATCTGGACCTAATCTATTAATAAACAAGTACGTTATTGGAACCAAATCATTTGGATTTGTTTGGAGGACTTTGAGAAAGAAGTCCGAAGTATATTGTATAATCTCTAGTCTCTTTGTTGTCTGTTCAATCTTATCAAAAACCTCCACAACAGCAGCGTACGGAATTGGTTTATCAGAAGCCATTTTGGTTGAAAGCTCAGTAGTTTCAAGCTTTGATAAATTGAGAATCTTTTTAGCCTCGTCGATATCCTTCTTCTCTGTTTCTGAATCGTATTCTAGATCGTCTTGATCGGAGTTTGCCAATTCATCAGTTTTACTGGAAGTTGTAGCATCTGCTTCTACAGATTCTTCCTTTTCACTTGATTCTAATTTTGGACTATCTTGTTTCTTTGGTTCTTCCTGATCTTCTTGCTCAACAACTTCTTCAACAGTATTAGTCAACTTTTTATCTTCCGGGGTTGCTTCTTCCTGTTTTGACTCTTCTTTAGTTTCTGGAACTTGTTCAACCTTCAGTTTCTTTCTCTGTGGTGACGGGCTTCTGCTCTTTGGTTTCTCGACTGGTTTATCCTTATCAGCTTTCTTCTGCTTTGAAAGCATGGAGAAGATATCACGCTGACCTGCCATCTTTGTAGTAGGGGTCTGTATACGACTTAATAATAAGGAGCTAGAACGGAAAGTAGTGGCCAAACGTGGTTTGCAAATGAACAGTCCTCTCCTGATCCAATTGGCCTGGAGCATATGATAGAGATCAACTAGTATCAAATTTTAAAGAAGCTGAGATGAGCTTTGATATTGTTTTTTATTGTTAGTTCTTGAAAATTTCGTGTCTTTCCGAGACCGCGTCGTGATTTTGTGACAGAGACGGTTTCAACACAGTTTAATGAGCCAGTTTTGAGTCTCTTGATTAGTTGTGCACTCTGAGGGATCATTGATTTTATGTAACTGTTTCCTACTGTTCTTCCAGCTTGTTATTACTCTGTTTTAGACGTTATTACCTGTCATATTAAATTATCCATAGTAAATGAAATCATCCACATTAGGAAATCAGTCTTAATTAGGTAAATTACCCCTTTAGGATATTTTCACAACATTTTCAAATTAAAAGAAAAGAAGCTCTGACTAAAACAAAGAAATCAGAATGCTAAAACTATTCAATACTATATCGCAACGGGTTTGCACAATTGAAAAGCCAGGTTTCTCGGTTGAATACTAGTCTCTTGGTCCACTGTCTAGTTCCGGAAGGGGTTCTGCTATTCTGATACTCAAAGAAGGTCCATCTCTATAAGAAAGAGCAACTCCCTTTGATTACATACATCATTATGGCTAACAAGAGGAGACCAAAGAAGGCAAGAGTGCCATACAGACGTTATGGTCCTGGCGGACTTATTAAAGCAGGCACAGTTAATATAGCACATGGAGGCTCGAGTGAAGATGAAGATGAAGAAGATGATGAGGTCAAACAAAGTGACGTTGTGAAGAGTAGTTATCGAGGTGTGGACTTTAACAACTCTACAACCTTGAATGGCTACTCTTCAACTTGGCCCGTTTCTAAATTTCAAAAAATAGATGTATTAAAATATGCAATTATAAGTGAAAAGATCAAAAATGGTGAGATGATTGAATTTCCTGTTGAATTTGTCACTGAGGAAGCTCTTATCAAAGCTAAAGATGACAATTTGAGATTACCAGTTGAAATCATTTATTTAATTTTAAGATATGTTGAAAAACTTGATCCAAAATATCTTAGAGTCTCAAAACTATTCTATCATCTTTATGTGCCAATTCTTTACGAACGCCCTATCTTGGATTCTTATAATTTTTTTCAGTTTGTTGATACCTTAAGTTCAATTAAGAACAAAGTTGGTAAATTTGTCAAAGTGCTTGATTTATCAACAATTATTCAAAGTGGGAAAAATTCATACGTTTCAAAACTTTTGAGAAGATGTTCAGAGAATTTGGAAGTTTTCGTTGCTCCACAAACCAGTTTTGGGTATGCACCATTAGTGAGTTTAAGAGGTTGTAAGAAGATTAAAGTCCTCGATCTAAGACTTGTCAGTGAAACAATGAATCTAAAAGAATTATTTTATTCAATTAGAAATTCAAAAGATTTGACACATCTGTCATTTCCTAGATCTTCAATTTCTTGTGAGAATTATGACGAAAATTTTTGGCCTCCAAATTTATGGTATTTGAGATTAAGTGGTGGTATTTCTGATGAGTTTATAATGAATTCAGTATTACCAAAATCAATCACAAGATTAGAGTTTGCACATTGTCCAATCTTGAAAGAATTCGCCTTATATAACTTATTAGCTAAATTTGGTGAAAATTTGACACATTTATCAATTCAATATCCAATGCCTGGGTTAGGTGATCATTCTTTGGATTATATCTTTACATATTGTCCAAACTTGCTTTTTCTTCAAGTTACTGTGGACTATTGTTCAAGATTCTTATTCTCCGAGGATTTACTTCCAAAACTTTTTGGTAAAGAACGCCCATTAAGAACATTATGGATAGATTCAAGTGGTGGATTGGGACAAGGTTCCAAAATTCATCCTGATGATTTAACAATTGCTCTTATGGAGGATAGATTACCACATATGAAAAATGTGAGAATCACTTCAAAGCTCGGCTGGGATTTGAAAAGTGACGATGTTGCAGACTTGATTAATGTTCTTGAAGAAAGAGATGGTGGTCTCTATATCAATTATCATTAAAAAGAACGGGGGTTTTCGGGCTTTGTACTTACACACTCATTTTTTTGATTCATTTTTATCTTATTATGACTTTCAACTTTTACCCTTTTTAACGACGTTATGACTATTATTATCCTCCGGATATCTGTTTATACTATATTTTGTGCTATTTACATGTGTTTTTATTTAAATAGGTATTCATTATTTATTCCAATTTGTACTGTTGAATTACGCGGTAAGTGCACTCCTTCACCGAATTCACCTGTTGATTTTGACAGCGAAACAAACTTGTTCAAAATTTGTAACTGAAAAGTCTTGAGATCTGTTCATCACCATTGCAATCGAGTTCTATAATAGCTATCTATTGTTGCAGGGTGTATCTGGATCTATATCTGATATCACATAATGGCTAAAAAGAAGATCATCACGCCTCCAGTGGCAGTGAAGAAAGTAATATCTTCAAACACCTCATCAATAACATCACAACCACCAAATTACAAAAAAGGTATCAAAAGACCATATTTCTCCACTTCAATTTCATCCAAAGATATAGAATCCACACAATTCACCAAAAATGATTACATATATGCTGGATTGCTCACTTTACTGGCCTTATATATAAGAACAATTGGGATCAATAAACCAAAAGTGATAGTATTTGACGAAATTCACACTTTAAATCATATAAATGATTATTTACGGGGGAGCTTCTTCTTGGATATCACACCACCATTTGGGAAGCTGCTATATGCTTTCTTTGCAAGAGGATTGGGATACATTGGTGATGCTACTCAATTGACAAAACCAGGACAAAGTTTCCAAAATACAAATTTCCCATATGTAGGATTGAGATTTCTTTCAGCTCTCTTAGGATCCGGTACAGTTTCATTAACATATTTTATATTGAGAGCTTCAGGTACAAGGGTCTTAATTGCGGTGATTGGTGCCCTTCTTGTCACTTTTGAGAATTCATTCATAACATCTTCAAGACTCTTTATGTTTGATTCTTTATCATTATTCATTTTGGCTTTGGTGATTTATGGATATAAAAAATTCCAAGTCACTGTACCGTTCTCAAAAGATTGGGCAAGATATTTGGTCTTGACAGGTATTGCTCTTGGATTTGGTATCTCAACAAAATGGATTGGATTTGCAACTATTGCTTGGATTGGTGCTTTGACTTCACAACAATTATGGTACTTGTTTGGTGATTTGGATGTGTCAAACAAAACTTTAACTAAACATGTCGTTACAAGATTATCCTCATTTATTATTGTTCCTGCTGTTATTTATCTAGGTGTTTTCGCTGTGCATATTTTATTACTAAATAACACAAGTAAGGATTCTGCATTATTATCCACTCATTTCCAACGTTCAGTTTCAGGAAATGAAGTTTATGATTTACCAAAATATGTCACTTTTGGTAGTACAGTTACTATTAGACATGATGCATCATTAGGTGGTTTCTTACACTCTCATCCATATCCATACAAGAGTGGTTCTCGTAATCAACAAGTTTCTGTATTTGACTACAGAGACTATAATAACGAATGGATAGTGGAGCCAGTGAACCATGTTGATCCAAATGATGCAAGAGTTAGAGGTGATAGTGTTATTAGATTGAGACATAAAAATACTGGTGCAGTTTTAAGAGTTGACGACTTTAAACCACCAATCTCAGAACAAGAGTATGATTTTGAAGTTAGTTGTTTCGGTAATCATACATATCCAGGTAATGAGACTGATGCCTTCTTGCTCAAGATTGAAGATGAACAAGTTATTAGAGACTATGTTAAATCAGTTGATACTAAATTTAGACTTTATAACAGAAAGAAGAGATGTACTGTTTTGAGTCATGATTTAAGATTACCAGAATGGGGGTTTGGACAACAAGAGGTTATTTGTATTGAAAGTCCAACTGTTTCAAAAGCTTTGTTTTATATTGAAACTGTCAAGTATCCTGAAGATGTTGATTTTGAAAAGAATCCAGAATTAAAGGAACGTATTCCTGAGCTTCCACCATCATTTTGGTCCAAATTTTTGGAGTTAAATACCAAGATGGTTAAGATTTTCAAAAACATTAAAACTGATTCATCACAGAATAAACTTACTTCAGATCCTTCATCATGGCCATTCTTAGAGAAAGGTGTTAGATATTTCTCTGGAGGTGGTATAAATATCTATTTAATTGGTAACCCAATCATTTGGTGGTTAAGTATGATGCTTATTCCAAGTTTCCTCTTTGTCAAATTTGTCGATATTTTCCGTGTTGACAACAATGAAAATAGCATTAAATTCAAGACTCATACTTTATCATTCTTAGCAGGTTGGTTTCTACATCTTGCACCTTACATTTTCAACAAGGGTGAATTTTTCACATCATATTATAATTTATCACTATATTTTGGTATTTTGATAATTGGATCCACTTTTGAATATATTTTCTTCAAGAATGCTAGATTAGGATACATTTTAAGTGCCATAACTTTAATTTTCACATTTTATTTCTATTCTTCACTCACACCAATAACATATGGATCTTCTTGGGATGTTGACAATTGTGAAGCATCAAAGTTGTTGGATACTTGGGATTATAACTGTGATATTTATAGAAAATAAGTAAAAATTCTATTCTTTTGTAATGATTGGTAGTTTTACAATCCTCTTCTTGAATCAATCAAATCTTTTGCTAATGAAGATATTAGTTCATTACACCATTCCAATAATTCATCCTTCTGCCTTATTTTCTCCACTTTCTCGCTCTCAACTTGTGTCAACTCTTTTTGTAATTCGTCTATTCTTGTCAATTGATCTTTTGGAGATACTCCTGCACCTGGTAAAGATGCTATCAATGTGAGAATTTGTCTTGTTTTAAGTATTATATCTGTTGATAACTCATTCATAGTTGCTTAAAAGATGTTAATATTAATCTTAACCACTATCATACCCTCAATACATACATTGAAACTCTTTTGGGTCTGCTACTGTGGCCTGTGCGTCCGTCATCTTTTCTTCACCGTTGGCAGGAACAAAGTCATGACTCTTGTCAACGTAATTCAAAGTGGCACAGAATTGTTCCACAAGCTGGTCAAGACATATTTGTAGCTGTGTTAGTCTATCAGACATGATTTTTTCGGTGGTTATGGATCGGGAAACTAGTTTATTCGGTTGTTGTTGATTGTTTTCTGTTCAAGTTCGAGATGATGGTTTTTTATCATTTTCTCGAAATCATCAACATAACCAACTGACAATTATAATTAATACTCAAAGTACAATGACAACAACCACGGAGAGTCAAGAGTCTACTAAGGAAGAGCTTGCTGATGATCTCTTTCCCAATTTCAACACGGTGCTCTCGATCAATGATCCTACAGATCTCAAGATCATTAAATATCTCGAGCTAATAGATCAATACACTGGGATAATTGAAACAATAAATACAGAGTTCAAAGATGGATTCATAAACTTATCGAGGGCCAATTATGCTGGTACGAGTCTGAACAAGCCATATGGACGAGACTACTGGGATGAAAAAGTGAAGGCAGTGACTAAAGTGTAAGTGTATGGCAAATGATATTTGAGATGATTTACTGACTGAAATATTTAGACGAGTATCGAATGATGAAGTTGAATTAGTTGACATTAATGAGAAGGAGAAAGTCGAAGAGAAGAATGAAGGTGATGAAAAAGAGGGTCAATCGAATATAAGGAATAGAAGGACAACGACAAAACAGCCCACAAAGACTAAACCCAAGAAATATAATCCAATCAATATGTTTGGGGTTCTCGTATCTTTACAACTTCGTCAATCACAATCTCATTTCCAGAAAACGATACCATTATTTGTGAAATTAGTTAATCTTCTTCAAGAGATCCAAACTCTTGAGACTGAATTACAAGGGAAATTATCCAAAGATGATGAATCTACGACAACAAATATATAAAATAAAACGAATGTCCATATTTATTTTTTGTTATTGATCTAAAAGTAAAAAAGATAACGCCTGGAGATGTATTCTATAAACATAAAGGAATGACTGACTAACCGACTAAACTGACTAACCTGATAAAACTGGGGGCAAAACACCGTATAATTATACAACTAGAGCGTAGTGAAAAAAGCAAACATAAAAAATCGGGACATTAAACGAGTGTGTGGTATATTGGGTAATTTTTTGTCATCACATAACAGCTGGTAACAAAAGACCTAATTGGTGTTGTGTAGGGGTGCTTTCTCTTTCTTCATCTTGATCATAATCCTCGTATTCATCTTCTTCATCAACAACTTCAGGAACCAAACTACCATCTTGATAAATTTCTTCATCAACTCTTGAAGAATTTGTCATTATATTTTTATCTTGTTGAGATTTATGAATAGAATCCAAAAATGATACATAACGAGGATCATGTTGATAAAAATTTTCTAATCTTGATAAACGAGAGAATCTAGCTGCACGAAGTGAAGCAATTGTGGAATCATCTTCACTATCATCATCATTTTCATTCACTTCTGTAGCAAGGTTTGTTACTGAGGTGCTTAAAGATGTTGGTTGTGTTGTATTTGCAGTTGTTGTAGTGAAACGTTTTTGTAATGTTGAAGTTGGTGAAGGAGATGATGAAGATGATGTTGATTGTTTAAAAAATTTTGTAAAATCATCAATTGAAGAAATTAATTCTGATAATTTCATTTCATCTTTATTGAAAACAGTTTCCATTTCATTTTGGAAAAGGTTTAAATCTTTTTTCATTGGTGAAGCTAATAAATATGGAGATTCACCACCAAATGAATTTGCTCTTGTTTTTCTCAATGATTGATTACTTGATTTTGGAGAAATGAAATTTAATGGTTTCATTGGTGATAAATCTTCATAAATCCAAGATTGACGAACAACACTTTGTGGATCTGGAGTATCCCAATTATTTAAACTTTTTCTTTTAGGTTTTGAATCAGATTGATTTGGGAATGTATAATTTGAAGTATAATTCACATTACATTGTTTTGAAATTTGATTTTTTTCAAGTTTTTTCAAATTTTCAATTGAAGATGAAGAATCTTGATGATTATGACCTTGAATTTGAGTTGAAGATTTTTTAGAATGTGATTTATTTGAAGAAATTGTTGTAGCCATTGTTGAGATTGAACCTGAACGAGTAAACAATTGTGTTGATGAAGTGCTTGAAAGAGTTGTAGCATTTGAGATTGATCTTGGAATGAATCCAGGGATCTGTGGTGAAGTACAAAACGCTTTTGCAGAATGAGAACCTCTTTTAGAATTTGTTGATGTTGTAGGAGTTGTAGAAGTTGAAGGAGTTGGAGTATGACATAATTGTTGTACTGTAATCGCCTGGTTTTCTTGAGCTTGATTATCGATATGAGAAATATGATTGAAACCAAAAGGTGTTGATATCTTTTTTCTAATAGTTTTCTTCTTTGGATTAGCATCATTTGAGTTTCCTAATTTTTTAAAGAATTGACGTATACTACCCTTTGATGTATTTTCTTCATTTTTCAATGAAGTGAAAAATGACGAAGGTGGTAATGGTGGAAGTTCAATTGTTTCTTTACTTGATAATAATGGCACTTGACTGTTTAAAATCTTTAAATTAGGGTCATTAAGATGAAATTTAGATGATTGTTCATCTTCTACCCATATTGAATGAATATTTTCCATTGTAAATATAGCCTTAATATCTTTTAATCAGTTAAAGATAAAATAATATAAAACCAACTTTCTTTATAACCAAACTTTCTATCTTTTCACCATCCCTCTTTATCAAAAACGCTAACTTTCACAATAAATCAACACACATATAAACCGTTCCCTGTACCTTAACAAGTTTTTTAACACAACGCGATTTTGGGCAAAAAAACATATTTAAAACTGCCCAATTGGGAAATTTTCCTGTCAAGTTTCGCGTTTTGATGTTCACCACGATCGACAATTAGTTCAAAGGACATGAAGTTGAATATATCGATATTGGAAGGAGTTCGTTGGAGGTGTTGTTCTGAAAGGTATATCTCTTTGTAGAACTCGTCAAGGGCTACATTCTCCAGGTTCTCCCGTGTGAAAAGGACGAGATTATGTATATGAAAAGTGTACCTGAATAGAGCACATCTAAGCTTTCACTAGGGACGTTGTGAGACTTTAGATCAAACATTGACGAGAATATCACTTGCCTAACAGGGTTAATCAACATAAAGATTGACATTATAATCCTGGAACCTGTGACCAATTAATCTCTGGGATTATCCACCGGGATTAATAACTACTATTTCAGGGTTTAATTCCTTTATATTAATCTATACTAATGTCTTACTGACCCTTCTTGACTCTTTTCAAATGACTCTTGAACACTTCACTCCCACTGATATCACCTAATCGCTTCTTTCCTAGATCTCTATCTTCTTCAACACAATCCTCTCCAATCATCACAGTTTGTTTATGACTCTTTGCCCTTAATCTACCACTAAGTAATACATTAGCAGCTTTATCTTGAGAATTCCCAGTTTTGAATCCCAACAATTGTAATAAATTTATAACATCAGAATAAGATCTTGTCTCCACTGCATTATTTGCACCACTTGATACAACAAGATTTTGAGCTCTTGATGCTCTAATTAAATTCAGAGAATCATTAATGAAAAATTGTCTTGTAGATTCTTTTAAATAATCAGAATATGTTATTTCAAATTTTATACCTTTCTTTACAGCAGCACCTATTGTTTTCTGTTTTAAAAAAGTGGGTAGTTTCTTTGTATAATCAAAAGTAATTATATCAATATCTAATGAATTACATGCTAATAATAAACCTTTTTCAGATATTGGTAAAACAGATATTATATCAAATGCAGATGATAATTTTGAAATAGATTGTCCCTGGGAAGGTTCATCAATTATTATAGTGGCACGGGTATATAATTTCAAACGACCTTTGAATTCATTTAATAAAGATAGATCAATAGGATTAATCTTTGTATTTGAAGGTACTCTATCTGAATGATTTAATGTAAAATTTAATGCTATATGTGTATATCCTAATTCTTCTAATGTTACCAAAGTGTTTCTAAGCCTCACTATATCATTGTGTGATGGTGGTTTGTTGTATGACTGTTGTGGCCAATGGATATTTAAATCAATAAGCATGTTGGCAGTATGATCTTTCAACACACTATAAATCAATCTTGAGTATATTGTCTATATAAATTTTATTTTAATCCAAAAAAAACTATCAAAACTCCCCAATTAGGCAATTACCCTTTCTGGTAATCTTTATCCCATCGCTCCATAACCAGTAAGATCTAATTTACCCTCCCTTTGATAATTTTACCCGGTCTCCAGTGCCCCCAACAAGTTTCTTTTTTCGTTTCTTCTTTTCGCGGAATAAAGATTTTTTTAAAAATTTGTGTAATTAGCCTACGTCATCTTGCAATTATTCCGTGTTTTAAAAGCATCAACTGTTTTTTTAAAGTCTTTTAAAGTCTTAATTCAAAAATTAACTATGGAAGTGGTGATATGCAAAAGGAAATATGGGTAGATCGATATTCTGGTATATATATCCTCAAGATTCCTTAAAGATGAATTTGTATTTAATTAATAAAAACCATTATACAAAATACGGGGTCCAAAAGAGCTAGGCAAATACCGCTGAGTAAGAAAAGCCCGCTAGATCTCAGATTCATCACTCATTTACAATAAAACACCAGATTCATATAAAGTCAAGTACCACACCCATTCATTCATAGAATTTAGATTTATACATTATAGAATTGACTACAATGACTACAGAATTACCACCAACTTATAATGAAGCTATTCAAGGGTTTGTTCCCCCACCAGAATATCATTCTAGTGCATCTAATAATGCATCAAATGGGTCTACAACAGTGATACCCACTAATAGTATGGCTAGAGAAAGTTATTATACAAGTACAAAACTTAACTTAGTTATGCTTGATGATTGTAATGAAGATCCAAGAGATGTGGAAAGATTAGAAGTTCCAAATACAAAATATATTGTTAAAACTGATGATGAATTACAAGATCTTTATCATAGTATATACACCATTGTGGAGGATAAATTTATACAAGTCAAGAGAAATACGGAGTTTGTGCATAAGAAGATAAGATCAATGTATAATCATTATTATATTAATCAACTACGGGATAATACTATGGCTGATTTCCTTAAAATAAAGGCAAAATTACAAAAAGAATTAGATTCATTACCACAAATATTTGAATATTATAAACAATTCAATTCAGTATATGAAACAGTTACGAATGAAATCACTGCTATAAAATTCGAATTGGAACATGCTATAGATGGTGAATCTCATATGAATGAAGGTGAATTATTATCACTTTCTTCAAATCTTACAACTAAAACTAATTTACAAAGGAAAGTTCTTTTCAATTTAAATCAAATGGATAAAAAAGTTAAAGAACTTAGTGATACAGAGGAAGTATCATATGTGCTTAAAGAACGTGCAAGAGTATACAACATGGCTACTGACTTTGTTAGAAATCAATAAGTACCAACTCCTTAATTAATTACTCATATACAATCCATCTAGACCCTCAACCTTTTCTTGTAGTCTATTCGATTAGCCGGTGTCTAGCCTACGCGGATAGCCTATATTTGGCGCCTAGTTTTGGTTAAGGTTTGAGACCTTGGCCATGGGCCGAACGCAAAAAAAACAAATTGAAAATGAAAACACTACGTCATTTGGTGTTAAGGCATTTATGGATTTATGGATATAGATTTTTGGAGTAATACGTAATGGAGTGTGTTGATGATTTATAATGATTCATGATTAAAAGGAATGGTTGGGTGATGTAGTTTGGTGTAGTATTGTGGGGGATCCTCATACTGGGGGACAGTAACTTACAAAGAACGGGGACCAAAGAGTATTCACTACTCAGAGATACCTATCACCAAGAGGTATACTCAACGGTGGTTATTTAGTATAGTCTATTATCATCTTGGCTTCTTTTAGTATTTATCCCACTGTAATTTGTGAATTATCCGCGAAATGGCCCGACCAAGACTTGCTTCTTGTTTAATCCACAGAGATTTTTACAAAGGTACATTCTAGTGACTCTGGATAATTTATGTTTAGAACATGGCTTTCTTATTAAAAGGTAAATATTTGACCCACGGCATAGGATATTTGAAGTCCTGTTAAGCAGTAAATAAACTAACTAGACGTTCTTTCCATTGGTTCATGAACATGAAGAGCTAGATTACATCAGAGAGAACAAAGGCGTTCTATAATTAAATTCTTAATACTTGAGATGTACCTACACATTTCTTCTCATGCAAGATACTGACGATTTCAAATTTCGATAATTAATGTATTCATGAAACAGGAAACAAGGTGAGCAGTTTGACAGTACAGATCAGCAGATCAATTTGATTTTAGGAACATAGGACTATTACAATCTTTCAACTCTTCATCAAGAGATATGAGAATGGCACACAATTTAAAACTTCCTATAAAGGATGAACTTTCACATCACTCTATGATCCAATTAGTGCCTCACAAAGCTTTGAAAGGTACTCTGTCGAAATCTGAAATCTGATGATTTAAGGATATGTTAAACACACACGCGATCCGACTATAAAAGAAATATAACTGAGTCCTGACCAGTGTCTTCATAACCATTTAAAAATATTTTATCACATGACGCATCACATGACTATAATTATATTGCTTACATCATTTCTGACAAATATATTTTTTATCTGTTTTTTTTTTTATTTTTTTTTTATTTTTTTTGGTAATGAATCACTTTTCATTTGACTGAAAAATTAAGAGTACGTTAGTCATACATTGAGTATTAAATACTTTTTTCGAGTATTTACATCAACAAACTATTTTAATATAGTATAACCATGTTGAGTGCTAGAAGTGGTATCAAACAGGTACAAAGGTTACAAGTGAGTATCTAGATCAAGATCTTAAAAGATCCAGAATAATATTTTCTGATCTATGTACCTATGGCTGCTTATCAAAGAGTCATAGACCTCGAGATCTTACATCTAAACTTATTCAAATATCAAACAACAAAAATACTAACAATATTCATAGATACGAACCTTGGCCTCATCTGCAGACCTAACAACACATATCCCAGATGATTATAAAACTAGAGTACCTCCATATCCAAAATTAATTTCAAAACTTCAAAGAGTTAAACAAGTTTTAAATAATACTCCATTAACTCTTGCTGAAAAAATTTTATATTCACATTTAGTTAATCCAGAAGAATCTTTACATCATGGTGATGTTACTAAAATTCGTGGATTGGAATATTTAAAATTAAATCCAGATAGAGTAGCTATGCAAGATGCTTCTGCTCAAATGGCACTTTTACAATTTATGACATGTGGGTTACCAAGTACAGCTGTTCCAGCTTCAATCCATTGTGATCATTTAATCGTTGGTAAAGATGGTGAAAAAAAAGATTTAAAATCTTCAATTGCAACAAATAAAGAAGTTTTCGATTTCTTACAATCTTGTGGTGAAAAATATGGTATTCAATTTTGGGGTCCTGGTTCTGGTATCATTCATCAAATCGTTTTGGAAAATTTTAGTGCTCCAGGTCTTATGATGCTTGGTACTGATTCTCATACTCCAAATGCAGGTGGTCTTGGTGCTATCGCAATCGGTGTTGGTGGTGCCGATGCTGTTGATGCCTTAACTGGTACACCATGGGAATTAAAAGCTCCAAAAATTCTTGGTGTTAAATTAACTGGTAAAATGAATGGTTGGACTTCTCCAAAAGATATCATCACTCATCTTGCAGGTATCCTTACCGTTAGAGGTGGTACTGGTTTCATTGTTGAATATTTCGGTGAAGGTGTTGGTTCTTTATCTTGTACAGGTATGGCTACAATTTGTAATATGGGTGCTGAAATTGGTGCTACAACTTCTACTTTCCCATATCAAGAAGCTCATAAACGTTATTTACATTCCACAAATAGATCTCCATTGGCAAATGCTGCTGATGAAGTAAATGCTAAATTTGGATTCTTAAAAGCTGATGAAGGTGCTCAATATGATAAAGTTATTGAAATCGATTTAAACACTTTAGAACCACATGTTAATGGTCCATTCACTCCTGATCTTTCTACTCCAATTGGTTCTTTTGGTTCTACAACAAAAGAAAACAATTGGCCAGAAAAAGTTAGTGCTGGGTTGATTGGTTCTTGTACAAATTCTTCTTATCAAGATATGTCTCGTGCAGTTTCTTTAGTTAAACAAGCTGAACAAGCTGGTTTAAAACCAAAAATTCCATTCTTTGTTACCCCAGGTTCAGAACAAATTAGAGCCACAATTGAAAGAGATGGTTTGATTGATACCTTCACTTCAAATGGTGCTATTGTTTTAGCAAATGCTTGTGGTCCTTGTATTGGTCAATGGGATCGTGTTGATATTGATAAAAAATCCAGTGAAACAAATTCTATATGGACAAGTTTTAACAGAAATTTCAGAGCAAGAAATGATGGTAATAGAAATACAATGAATTTCTTAACATCTCCAGAAATGGTTACTGCTATGATTTATTCTGGTGATTCAAATTTTAATCCTATAAAAGATTCAATTAAAACTCCATCTGGTGAAGATTTTAAATTCCAACCTCCAAAAGGTGCAGAATTACCAGATGAAGGTTTCATTGCAGGAAGAAAAGAATTTTATCCACCATTAAACCCACAATGTAATCCAGATGTTTCTATAAATGTTTCTCCAGAATCTGATCGTTTACAACTTTTAGAACCTTTCAAACCATGGAATGGTAAAGAATTAAAATTACATGTACTATTAAAAGTTGAAGGGAAATGTACAACTGATCATATCTCTGCTGCAGGTGTTTGGTTGAAATACAAAGGTCATTTAGAAAACATTTCTTATAATACCCTTATCGGTGCTCAAAATAAAGAAACCGGTGAAGTTAACGTTGCATATGATTTAGATGGTTCTAAACATTCTATTCCAGAACTTATGATTAGATGGAAAGAAGAAGATAGACCATGGTGTGTCGTTGCAGAACATAACTATGGTGAAGGTTCTGCTAGAGAACATGCTGCTTTATCTCCACGTTTCCTTGGTGGTGAAATGATTATTGTTAAATCATTTGCTCGTATCCATGAAACTAACTTGAAAAAACAAGGTATGCTCCCATTATGGTTTGCTAATGAAGCTGATTATGAT
Organism: Hansenula sp. Y91-04; assembly: GCA_037042445.1. Lineage (NCBI taxonomy): Eukaryota > Fungi > Ascomycota > Saccharomycetes > Phaffomycetales > Wickerhamomycetaceae > Hansenula > Hansenula sp. Y91-04. The sequence continues at coordinate 170,883 of JAXQKK010000051.1, read as the reverse complement.
AAAGTTGAACATGGTGATGTTTTGGAAACATTAAACTTAATAGATATGTTGGAAAAAGAAGGTGACAATGGTGGTGTGATTATGTTGAAATGTACCAAACGTAATGGTGAAACTTTTGAAATTGAAGCTAAACACACCATGAGTAAAGATCAAGTTGATTTCTTTAAAGCTGGTAGTGCAATCAACCACATTGGTAACTTGAGAAGAGCTGAAGCTGCTGCTAAAGCTGCTGGAAATTAAAACAGGGGTGTTGTTTTTAAAATACTCCTAAAGACAGAACTCTAGAAGAGATTATATTCATAGAATAGTATATATATATAGTGCATAAGTTTTTTATAAGTGTTGGTTTTGACAATCTAGAATATCCTGAATTTAAATTATTTAAAAGTTTTTGAGTTTTAAATCAACTTGTAGTCTACTACATTATCCTCATTAAATTATCATATTACATTAGTACATTAATTAATTAAAGTGTTATTAAAAGTGTCCTTGAAATATTCATGGTTTAATCTGTTTACTCAATGTCCAATATCTATCATCAACTTTCATATTAATTTGATGAACTCTCCAGAATTCCAAAAGAATAAATTCTTGAAGTGCCAATATTGGGGAAACAGTATCATTCAATGAACTTCCAGAATTGAAACTGAATACGGAATTACGTTTGAATTTCTTTGTAGGAGCATTATCATATCCAACTTGTAAAAATTCCATGTTTGAAACGATTTTGGCAATCTTGAGAAATTTATCAATGTTAATGATTTTGGATCTTAAGAATGAATTTGAATTACGGAAATCACGATTTCCTTCATCGATAAATGTCAAGTCCTGTAAAAATAAATTGATATATGGCACAAGTGGAACACTGGATTTAGTTTCATTTTCATCAAGAATCTTGGAAATCTTGTAACGATATCCTTTGTAGTTATTATTTGGATGAATAATTTTCATCAGATCCTTGTATAAGTTTTTATGCTTCTCTGGTAAACCATTCCAAATTTCATCTAATCTTGATAAAATATGGTTTTGCAAACTGATGATGATAGCAGCAAGTGAGTTGAAATTCTTGAGATAATAACAAGACAGAGCAACGTTCAACCAGTTTCTAAAACGAAGAATACGTTTCTTGAGAGGGAGACCAGGTTGAAGGATTGAGTCCAAAACATATTCAGTCAACAAATTAGTGAAAAGGAGTGATCTTGAAACATTTGGGGAAAGGTTTAGTTTAGATTTCTTTGAAGCATAATTACCACACAACAATTCTTCTGATTTAATGGCAAGGAAGATCTTTGATTCAATTAAGGTCAACTGTTTGGCAAACTCAAATGAGTTCAATTCAACAAGGTTATAATCAATCTGAATGGCTTGTGATAATGACGTTTGGCAAGCAGTAGACCATTTATCAAACAATGAACTAATCTCAATAGGATAAAAATGTGTATAATCATTATGCTCCCATAAAGTTGTCCCTAAAAATCTTCTGTATTTTAAAACTTTCTCTTCAATCTCATGAATTTGTGACTTACTCAATAATGAACTGTTATTAAAATTTATACTTGGAATTGGCAACAACATAGAGTTTCTGTTTGAAGTGTTCATCTTGACCAATTCATATTCCTCAAAAATGTAATCATCATTATCCAAATCATCATTGATCGAAACGATGGAAGGAACGGAGCTTGAACTTGATATGATTGAAGAGTGTCTTGAAGCACCAATTTGACGCTTCACCAGTTGGATTGATCCATTAGCTATCGTTGCTGAACTTGAAGAATGTGCCATAATAGGTGTGATTGTTGTAATCGTCGGAGATGCTTTGATCTTGCTTGGTGTTAAACTTGTAAGTTTTGAACATAATTCAATAAGTTTTTTGGATTCAATAGGTAAGAATTGTGACACACCTTCATTGAAAAAGTTGATTAAAGTTGGTAATAAATTGTAATCATTTCTATAATCCCAATAACTTTGAAGCCAAATTTGAAACATTCTGCAAATAATTTTTCTTCTGTTTTTCAAACGAGATTCATAGGAAGTATATTCACCAGTCTCGTCATAATCGTCATAAGCATCGAATCTATTGGTAATGTTGAATCTAGCAATTAACTCTTCAATAAGTTCCACGCCACTAGCATATAACTTGAAAGTAAGGAAAAAACTCGAAATCAAAAACTGTTCAGGTTTATTAAGTTCATCAGTTAATAAATAAACAAGACCTTTGAATGATGAACCGATTAATTTTCCATTTGAATCATAAACAATTTCAGATTTGACATCTTGTTGAATCTCAATTTCTTCATTAGATTCATTCAAATATGGTTCAAACACTGAATTACGAATAAATGATTTGGAATCTGGTAGAAATTCTTGCAATAAATTTGTACCGGAATTGGTTAATGTCATTTCATTGTTCAATCCAGAACGCACCATAGAGTATCTTGATTGTCTTTTTATATTACTTCTCTGAACACTTTTCAAATCAATCTTCTTCTTATCCAAAGTCTTCAGCAGCCCAACAGAACATGTTTTAATGAAATCTTCTGGCGTTATTCTGATAGCTTGGAAATCTGGGAACTTCTTCTCTTCTCCCAATCTAAAATCACCAATTAATACAATGTATTTATAACAATTTTCAATGGAAGCCGAAATTGATCTTGTCATTCTCGAGATTATACCAATTAGATCATCACCTTCTGGGCTATAATAGTACAAACCATCCTTCACTTTGAAATTATTTGTACCATAGTCCTCATGAATAGTTTTAGTGACAAACATTTTGACACTTGAAACAAGTTCGGAAACTAATGATAATAAAGTATCCAAATTATCATCAAATTTTGTTTCGATTTTTCTGTTTCTGTTGTTTAAAATCATGACACATGATTTACTGATAAACAAGATTTCTCTCAATAATAGAATCATTTGATGAATCAAGTTCTCAAGTAATTGACAGCCTGTTGGATTATGTTCAATCATATCCAATCTTCCCAAGATCAGTCCAATATATGTGAATAACAAATTATGAATCATATTCAATCTTTCTCTAGCATAAGGTTGTTCAGCTAAATATGGAATGTTATTTTTCTTTTCAGCTTTTGCTTTCAAAGCACGTTCGTTATTCTCCTTCTGTAGTAAATCATTCTCAATTCCCCAAATCTCCAAAAATGCTAAAGACTTTCTGATAACTTGCAACACCATTAATTGAAGTGTTTCAATATGAACCACACTTTGTGTATGTTTGTAAGAATCAGCCTTAATCATAAGCGAATACCAATCAGCTAGTAAACTTTTTCTTATTCTTCGTATTATTGGCTTCTTCTTTACAATATCAGTTGATCTTGATAAACAATCTGTCTGTTCAAGTAGATATCTAACACCATCTCTGATGTCATTGATATGATAAATGGAAAATCCACCATTCGTACCATCAGCCTCTTCAGCAGGATTTCTCAAGAATTTAGCACTCGATATAAGCAGGTATTTAAGTGCAGTTTTAGATTTCGATAATGGTAAGTTTTGATTAGCTGGTCTTATCAACTCTGAGAAATAGTTAACTGGTACCCAACCTCTTTTAAAGTTTTTAATCATTGTAACTTCACCCCAACCACTCGAATCAACAGAATGAACAAACACAGTATCACCTTTATCAAATGATAAACAAATTGCTGAATCAGAGGTGAGTTCTAAAGAGTTCGCATCAAATGCATGGATCGCACATAAAAATAGTGAAACAAGTTCTTCATCTTCTTGAGTAATTGATAATCTCAAGCTTTTACGTTCTTGAGATCCAGACCCATTAAAGTCATCCGAAAGTAAGTTTGCAGTTTGATGTTTTTCTTGCTTCTCTTTTTTCTCTGTCTTTAAATCTCTGAGGTATTCAGATTCTTTGGAGTATGTAGTTGTGTCATTATACGAACTATTGAATGATTGATCCTGTTGTTGCCTCCAACTATCATTGGGGCTCGAAGGAGCCCTATTGAGCAAGGATTGTTGTGCATGTGGTAAAACTGATATAGTTTTCTTTGGTGACCTCTTTACTGGTGTAATTTCCACTGCATTCACTTTTTCGATTTGAGCATCATTTGGAATATAAGTACTTGATCTGTCAACTTGTCTTAAAGGGCTTTCGCTGTTGATTGTTTCATTTCTCGCTTGTGGCTCCAACACTGGTGTAACGTTATAGCTTATACTTTGATGTGTTGTATGGAACTTGTTTGGTGTTTGAGCCGTGGAAGGCTGAAGTAGTTGACCCTGTGGTGGTTGATTAAAACTATACTCCTCCACTTTGGGCGTTGGATCATCATTATATTGTTTTTCTTGAGAAAATGTGTTAAGTGCTTGTTGTGGTGAGTCAAATGCATGGGTATCAACTTTTGGCGTTGGATCATCGTTATAATAACGACTTAATGATACAGAACCCTGGTTTGAGAATGTACGTTGAATTGGTTGAATTGGACCTTGAATTGTTAAATCCTCTATTCCTAGACCCATATTTGAGCTTTTGTTCCCTATTGTATCATTGCTTTCGTGATGATTAGCTTCTGATAATTGAGATGAGGATGAAGATGAATTTGGAAATTGATAATCCATTGCAGTTTGGTAGGAGCTTAAAGAATGATCACTAACGGTATTGTCTGTAATATGAGAGCTTATTGAATTCTCAGAATAGATTTTTGGTGATCCAGCACTTAATGAATTGTATTGTTCTTCTCTAGTTTTCCAGTTTAATGGTTTCGTAGGTGAAATATCCTTATGGGGATTCTCTTTCTGGGCTATATGAGGAGTCTTGAGCTGGCTCAATTCACGGAGCTGCTCGTCATCTTGATAACCCGTCATCCTCTATTGGCCTTTAACCTCGATGTCAATTGAGATGAGAATATCCTTGCAATTATTAACCTCTTTTGAGAAGATAATGCTTTATTTAATACCCAACAATGGAATTTTCAAGACACGGGTAATTGGACTCCAAGGACAGACTGCTTCTATCCTTCAAGCTACCTAAAAGTGGTACCTCAATCAATAATCAACTGAAAGCAAAACACTGCTTAATTGGAAGGTAAATCAAACAAGAAAAGTACTGTGATCAATTAATCTGAAATACTCAATGTCAATTCTATGCACAGAGTCGCGCTCTAAATCTGTGAAATTGAGAATTTTAAATTGTCAAAAAGAAAAAGAAAAATTACGCGTTTGGGCCATTTTTGATGGGCGCCACATTCTTATTGGGTACTAAATGATTATAATATATATATATTTCGTTAAATAATGCTATAATTAATGTGTTTGGTATTCATGATTCGATGTCTTTCATAATTTGTAGACCCACAAGACGCTCCTCGTATAGCTTGGCTAGTTGGTTCACTTTCTTTTGACCTTCAATTGAGCTGTATCCGTCACTAAACTTGGTAATAACTTTTGCTGGCTTTCTCTTGTAAAGATTTGGATTACTCTGTTTATTCAATGAAGATGTCACATCTGCTAATACCTTGAGCTCTGCTTCTGATTTAGAGTTATTTGATTTCACCACTGGTTCTTCAAGTGTAATACTTTCATCTGATGAAGTACTGAAGTCACTGTTGACTGATATCACAGATGAATTAGAAACATGTCTTTTTGGGTTTGTTACTGGTGTCTGAGGTAATGCCTTTGGCTCAGATCTTGGAATGGATGCAGTTCTTTGATGGAACGAAACCTTGCGTGGAGCCGGTGCTTCTGGTATTGGCTTAGAGTTTGATGATTCCTCACCTCTTGTAATGTCTCTTATTATGGAATTCCAATTCTCCAATAGGTTTTTGATAAATCTCTGTCCAATAGCCAATCTGTCACTGTTTTTAAGTGACACTTTCTCCTTACATAACGTTGGGGTCACGGATTTGGACAGCGTTTTCACATCATGTCTTGTTCTGTCTGAATGAGCTAATAGGTTGGATAATATATCAAAGAATTTTACAACAACATCAAATTGACCATTACTCTGAATCATCATCTTGAACGTGTCTAATGTATAGCTGTAATTATCCGTTATTGGCAGTTGGATCAACTCTATTGGTATTATTGTTGGGAGCTCGGTTCTCAATATCGACAGATACAGTGACCCCATCACATAAATATCCCATTGTGAAACGTCAAGATAATTTCCTCGATCTATTGCATCATTCAATATCGACAATTTTTTCTGGTTCCCTGGTTTGGTGAAGACAAGTTGATGATCAGAGCTCTCTATTAATAATCTTGTGGTGACTCTCTCAAAGATTTGTTCCTTGTATTTGAGATAGTCTTGCGAATTGTGCTTTGTTCTGTATGGAATGATCAATGTCTCTTCAAATTGGCTATCATATAGGTAAACGTCAAGACTTATTCTGATCTTTGTTATATCAATATGCTTAGATAAATCTGTTAGATCATTGCAGTAAATCAAGCGATCATATTTATCACCGACGAGAGAGTTTGTCTTAAAGAATCCTATACGTAATACATTCTGTAATACTTGAATCATTGATCTAACCAACCAGGATTCATGAACAATGTAGATTTTTTTCAAATATGATCGAAGTTCTTCAGGCAACAATTGGTAACATTTGAGACATGTTATCCATGAATTATGACTTGCATTGAAGTTCTTAAACCCTGATGTGAAGCATGTCAGCACATATGGACGTTTTGGGATCCTTGATATTACTCTTTTGAAAGCTTTAACGATTAACTGTTCAAACCCTTTTTTATCAAGATCTAGATCACTAAAATTTGGCAAATAATTTGAGTCAAACACATAAACAGGTAGCCCAGTAAATGGATCAAGTGTATCTGATTTGAAAAATGCCTTTTCTGCGTGAAATTGGACTTTCATTCTAATCTAATTTTGGTTCTTTATTGTATCGAACTATTGTAAACAACTTTTGGTATTGGACGCGTCTGAGGAGACAATTGACAAGGCTCTGTAGAGGCAATAAAGAATGAATAAAAGTTGGTGGCTGGTGAGACTTTGAGTGTTTAGCAACACAGAATAACAAAGGCCAAATGATAGAAGCTTTACCTTACAATTTAACCAATCTTGTGAGTTTTCTGATGTGTTTGTTTTTGGTAATTGTACCTTTCGAAAAAAAAATAGTCGGATTTAATTAGTCGGATTTGAAATTTTGTATCGGCCGATAGAATAAAAAGTGTTAAATTAATAGCGAAAAGCGTTAAAGAAATGGTAATATTGATACATATAGTTATTTTTAACATAATCAGTTTATATATGTGCTTTTTAAGACCAAATAACAAGATTTGAAATTTTTCTTGAAATTCCTAAATTTTTACAGATTTTTAGATTCATTAACAAAAATTGTAGGTTGACAAGCTTTGAGGCTTCTGAAAGGAAAAAAATCAGCGCAAAAATTACATTTAAATACATAGTAGCATTAAGAACGCAAAGAATAATAGAATGATATTAATTAAAAGGTTCATAATTCTTGACAATGCTGTATAAAATGCTGATTATTTAATAGTGCCCGGACCAAATTAACTGCTCAAGTACAACAATTCTTCAAAGATATCAAGAACCAACTAGTTCAATTTCATAAAAAAATAATCAATAGATACGCAAAAATTAAGGGAAGAGAACTAACCAAAAAAATACAGCATATTGTAGGGTTTTCGGCGGAACATTTCTTCAAAAAAAAATAGAACTCCTCATGGGGGGCTCGAACCCCCGACATTTCGGTTAACTTCCGCTAAAGAAATGGATCTTTCCCTTAGTTTGACTGTAAAAGCCGAACGCTCTACCAACTGAGCTAACAAGGACGAGTTCTGAAAACCGAAATGTCGCTGAAAGGCTAGTATATAAAAATTTGGGAAACCAAAATCACTCTAAATAGCTAAATTTTGAAATAAAAAAGTAACAAGAGCAAACCTGGGAATTAGTTCAGTTTATTGATTAATTTATAACCATTTTCAGGCATTTTTGGTCAAGTTATTGCTGTTTTTGTTCATCTTGACGCGAAACGCTGACAATAAATTTCTCCGAGATGTATAAGAAAATTACAACGAGACAACTTATTTTGATTTATTTACAATACATTGATCATTAACCATACAAAGGGGAAACCAATACTCCCGGGGATAAACAATGTCGAAGAGTACAAAAGACAACCAAGATACAGAAAGACTTCTTTCGAAATCAGCAAAAGGTGTGACGTTCTTATTATTTGGACAAATATTTACAAAATGCAGTACATTCATCTTGAATCAAATTTTAATAAGTTACATCTCTCCAAAAGTCTTTGGGATAAATGCATTCCTTGAGTTTCTGATCAACACTATATTGTTCTTTAGTAGGGAAGGTATAAGGCTTTCTTCACAAAGAATTAATGATGCTGTTAGCGCTGATGATAATGATGAAGACAAGATTGATGCAGATGAGAAAAAATTAGACAAATATGACCATAATAAAATATATCATGGAACGAGACTATCAATTCTACAAAGCATTATAAACATTGCTTATGTCCCTTTACTAATTGGTCTCCCACTGTCCGCAATTGTGATATATTGGCAATATTATAAGATTTCAGATTTTTTCACTCATATGCAATTATTCAATGTTTCAATTACAGTTATTTGGATCGCTATATTAGCTGAACTAATGTCAGAACCATTTTATATCTTGAACCAGTTCAATTTAAATTATGATAAAAGAGCACAATTTGAAAGTGCTGCTATAACTGCTAATTGTTTTGTGAATTTTGGTATAATTTTTTGGTTTACTGATAAAACAACAATTGATGGATTACCAATTTTGGCTTTTTCAATTGGGAAACTTACACATGCTTTAGTATTGTTATTACTATATTACATTGACTTTAGAAAATACAAGAAGGCAACTCCAAGTGGGAAAAGATTAAGTCTCTCATTGACTAAAATTCATTCAGGAACAAATAATTATTATTATTTTGATCATGATGCAATGAATCATTTTTACAAAATTTTCTTCCAATTATGTTTCAAACATCTGTTAACTGAAGGTGATAAACTTGTTATAAATTCATTATGTACTATTGAAGAACAAGGTATTTATTCATTGATTTCCAATTATGGTTCATTATTGGCAAGACTTGTCTTTGCCTCAATTGAAGAAAGTTTAAGAATTTTCTTAACAAGATTACTCTTGACTAACAGATCTATCAAGAATTTGAACCTATCAGTTGATATACTTAGAAAAATCTTTGCCTTTTACATCTATTTATCAATTGTCATTTGTATCTTTGGTCCATTAAATTCTGGTTATTTAATTCAAAGAATCATTGGGAATAATTGGTCAAATCATGTTTCAGAAATCATCCCATTATACACATTATACTTACCATTACTTGCATTTAATGGTATTTTAGAATCTGTTCATCAATCAACTGCATCTGGTAATGAAGTTGTAACATATACTTATTACATGGTTTTCTTCTCTGTGATCTTCATGGCAACTTCATACATTGGTATTGATAAATTCCATCTTTCATTACACGGATTAATTTTATCCAATATGTTTAATATGGTTTTAAGAATTATTTATTGTTATTCTTTTATTAAACATTTTTATAAAAAACATTTAGTTTCTTCAAGTTTATGGAAATTTGACAATACTTTTAAATCAATCATTGGCTTAAGTGCCGTGATTTGGATTGTTGATGTTGCCTTGTTTGGTATAACAAGAAACCTTAAAGAACTTGTTGGAAATGTGCTATTTGCGTTGATTCTTGTTAGTTTTATTCTTTACAAAGAGAAAGATCTTGTCTTGTCTTTTATCAAGGGGAAATCATTAGCATGAACTACTACATATAGTACCACTTATGAATCAACGAACTACAACAAAATAAAAATAATATAATTCAATCGTCGTTAAAAAATGCATTTATTTGTATACAATGTTTTTAATCCTCTTCATCATCATGATATCCACTACTCACAAATACATGCTTCAGATAAGTCTCCCATAATTTATCTAGTTTGGAAGTCTTACCCATTTGAGAAACTTCTTTAGATTTTGTCTTATCAGTTAATGGTTTCCCAAACTTTCTAGCTAATGAAAGATAATCTTTAACAAGTAATGACTCCAGATTATATGGCTCATCATCAGATTTATATTCAACATCATAACGGAATGGATGATCTCCATTATTTATAGCTGTTAGATTAACAAAATATTGTGTGAATTTTGTAGGTGAGAATGTTTGAGGTGTATAACCTGGTCCTAATGTTGCAGAGGCTGGCATTTTTTCAGGAAGTGAATCATACTTCTTCTTTTTACCCTTTTTACCCTTTTTGTTCTTTTTCTTTCTACCAATAGATACATCTTCATCTTCTAGGAAGTTTTCTTCATCAAATGAGAAAGCACTTTCTGTATCTTCAATCTTTACTTTTTCATCTAATTCTTTGAAAAATTCACTCCATGGTTTTGGAACATGTTCAAATGCTTCTTCAATACCAGTAGTATTGTATTCCCATACTCTAATACCTGGATTGAAAGTTGGAACAACACTAGCTGCGACATTTACTATTGAATAACGTTCTGAATCTTTACCTTGCTTTCTGGTTTTTTTTACATCTGCATAAAATGCTGCTCTAACACTCTCCATATAATCTTCTTTTCCTGATGGAGCACCACCCATGAGATGAGCATCAGACGCAGCCATTGCACCACCAAGAGCTTCTTCCAAGGGATCAAACTTGAAGGCAGCGTATTGTTCCTCCATTGTCATATCGGATTCATCTAGGTTATCATGTTCTGATTCAGAGAATAATATACCTTGTTGTTCAAGAGACTTGTATGCCTTTTGTGAATCAATTGGGACAAAATGATCTAAATTCATATGACCATAAACACCACCAATAATAATATCACGATATTCATGTAACCAAACTGCATATTTTCTATAACATGAAATATCATAATTTTTAGGTACTGGAGGAACATGACCACTTAACCAAACTTTCATATTACGTTCTCTTAATTCATCCAATACAACACCAAGCCATTGGAATAATTTATAACCTGGTTGTTTTCTATTATCACAATTATCCACTAAAGGATTAGCCTTGTATAAATATAAAGTATTTATTGACAAGACTGCTAATTTATTTGGAATTACTTCACTAAAGAAATAAGCACCTCTTTCAAAAATATGTAATTGTTCTTGTGGAATGAAATCTTGCCATATAGTCCATAATTCTCTTGTTTGTAATGTTGGACCTGGAGAAAACAAATTATGAGGATAAACATCATTATTACCTAAACTTGGTATCACAGGAACATCAAAATCCCTTGGATCTAAAGAATTTTTTGCACTAAAGATTTTAATAAACTTTTGAGCAACAACTTCATTCATATCAAATATTTGTAATTCAGTTCTTGGAATTCTTCTATCGCTATCATGTCTAATATTATCACCTGTCCAAATAACAAAATCTATTTTATCTTTAAGATTTTCCTCGATCCATTTCAAAGTTTCATCCATTAAAATAGTTGGAGAATCACAACCTAATAAAGCATCACCATATTTAGAAGCAACTTGATCAGATTTCTTTTTATGTTTACCTCTATGACATGCTTCATCAACTAATGAACCTTCTTTATAATATTCATCTGGATGAATATCTGTTATATGTAAAAATCTTCCATGAATTGTTTTCGTTTTCAATCCATTCAACGATTCTATTACAACTGGTTTGTTTGGGGTAAGGCCCAATTTCAGGTACTCATCATCCTTTATATCCTTATAAGACACTTTAAAACTTTCTTTAGATGGCTTATTTAACGACTGGATGTAATTTACTCTTGATTTTAAGGTATTATGGATCTCTGAAACACCAATCCAATATGAAATAGAGATTAATCCCGATAGAATTACTATCAGTCCTATTAACCCAAATTTTCTGCCTCTTGTTTGTCGCTTCTTCTCTATATCATGATATCCAATCTTCTCACTGGGTATTATTGAGCTCATTTCAACCGAGTCACCACTCAATTCTGATCACAATACTCTCTTTCTCAACTGATAAACTCCTGTTCCACTCAGAATAACCACTACATTCATATATTGAAACTTGAACTTTCCTTGACATAAAAATGACACTCGTCCGGGTGACATTTGGATTATGTAATCAAAGTACTATTAAGAATATATTGAAGATACTGTTCCTAGATTATTCATAGTACCATTATCTGTATCAGTGCTATCATTTTTTTAACTTACTGTTCAGAGCTCTCAAAGTCTCCTAACTATGTCTTCATCTCAAAAGAGTTTCCCGAATCAACATGCAATGAGCATTAAACTTTGATGTTATGCTCTATTTGATAAGGGAAACTTTTACTATATAAGTACGAGAAAATAAAAGATGAAGATGAACAATGTTATAATCAACAATTATTTTCCAATCAATTGAACAAGATAAAAGAATGATTGACCTAAATCAAGGGACATTTACAATGAATAATAATCAGGGTGAAGCTATCGACTTAGAAAGACTGCCATTTGAAAAAAGATTCGAGATTCATAATTATCTCATATCCACTATTGAACCTATCACTGAAGATACAAATATTGCTGAATGGATGGAATGGCTTAAGATGCAATTGAATTCTGTGAAACTATATGGAACTTTTCATGAAGAGAAACCTTTGAACGAAAATGAGTCAATGTTTATTTCACATTTATTAAAGAAGCTTGTTCAAATACCAGAATTAAAGTATGGTTTGTCATTGCGTAAAACGAGTCGTGAAAATATGCAATGGATTGAAAACTTTTATCCTAATACAGTATCTTTCCACTATATTGAAACTAGGCTTCGCAGCTTAAAAATATCTGGTCCATTAAATCGTCAAAGCGCTATTGAATATAATAGAGAATTCTATAAACTTTTAACTGTTATGAGAAATGCTGGCGGAGATAAATTTGAAGAAGATGAGGCTGAGTACTATTTAAATGGGATGGAAGATGGTTTTGTTGAATTTAGAGCGCGTTTTTCAGATCTTGATGCAAGTGAACTACCACCATTAGATGAAATAGCTAATGAGCTTCTTCAGTTTGTTCGACACGTAACTGCATTCCATGAGGAATAGATCCAAGGTGTTCGACAAGGAAGAAGACAATATCAACGTCAACGCAGAAGAATTAAACGAATGAGGAATGAGAATAATGGGTTAGAGTGAATTGAAATCTATAAAGATTGAATGATCTTTTTGTGATTATGGTCTATGAGTGAATTGCTGAGCATCAGAAAGATGATTTTTAAGCGTTGAAGATTGTGAGTGTTCGTCATGTCTTTGAAATAATGAAATGCCAAACAATATGTATGGGGCATTGGGATGCAGTTGGGTATAAGGATTTAGAAATCAGTCAGCTAGTTTTTTCACCTGTAGAATAGTCTTTGATATAATCGTAATAATCAGTACTTGCTGCTATATTTACCAAGCTTCTTCGTTAATATTTATATATCAACATATACATTTATGTCTATTGTCCAGGAATTGAGTTCATCATATAAATCCCGATTCGGTAATATCCCGATTAGGATTAAAGTGTATGAGTTTAATCAATTTATTCAATTTATTCATCTAATTTAAACTTGATTATAATGTTTGTGATTACGAATGAACGTATCAAATCAAAGAATTACTCCTTTGTATTTAGAAGCGAGTAATTTATTCCATTACTTCGCGTTGAGGTCTTCATGTATTCATAATTCACGTCTTTAATTAAAGGGTGCCTTCCCGAATTGGTATTAAATCATGATCCTGAAAGAGGATTATTTTAGTTCCCAGAAGAGTCATATTATTGTGGGAATGCATATGTAGAAGTTGTACACTTTGTAAGCTCCTTCGTCTAAAATAGGGACGCATATTCGACCGTGGATACGTGCAAAAAATGGCCCATAGTGGTCAAAATCACGACTCGAAACGGTTTTTGGGCCCACAAATTTCACGTAGGACGACGCATCAACACGCTAAATTTTTTAAGTAAACACTTTTCAACACTTTTGGATTAAATTGTAAGCAGATCTCTTGAGGTATTCGCGTGGATTGTTTATGTTGCAGAGACAGGCCAGCGTGGTTGGCTTAAAGAGCTGGTGATTCGTGAACATAATTGATCATTGTAGCTATAGATTGGAACCGGTTGAATACAAATGAACTGAAAGCAACACAATTAACCCAACATCATAATATACATTAACCTATACACCATTCTATACATCATACAACTATACACCATCTAATCTCTTCCATTAATTCACAAATCTTCCTCTCAATCCAATCCAATAAATTCAATAAAATTCCCAATCGCGTTCCTTAAAAATTTAAAGATCTGACGCACGAAAATGTCCCTGACCAAAATGGAAAAAAACGTAAACAAAAAATTGACACGATCCAACGCGATTTGAAGAATTTAAATTGAAAAGCCCTGTCGGTATCAAAGCATAAGCTCTTTAAACACGCGAATATGGGCCTTCAAATGTATCCTATTTAGCTCCTTAAATAAACAAACCTTTTTCAAGAGCTGTACATTATTTAAATTAATTACATCCTTTCCAACATCCTCCCACTTCTATATAAACAACACCTCCTGCTCCATTTCATTCTTTTCCACCAACTGATATACTTCGTGGGTATTAATTAATACATTCTCAACTACATTCATTCATTCATTATTGACTTCACTTCGTTCATACATTCAGAGTTCTCAATCCTTTTAATTCCCTTTCAACTATTTATAATTATATAATGTCCATAACGATGTCAAGACCAAGAGTACCTTCTATTTCTCAGTCTGCTCCTCAACTACCAAGAGTATCAACATCAAGTGAGATCAGATCATTACCTCCATTATCTGCTTTATTGAACGGTCCAGAACAACAAGAACCTGTTCAACAAGATCAAAAAGAATCAACAATAACAACAACAAGTCCGGCACCTCAATCAGCACCTGTCTCACCAATTAGACATGGATCAACAGATTTATTATCTCACAAGATCAATACACCAGCTGTAACTACTCCAGTTAGATTACCTTCTTTTGATTCAATCAAATTTGAACATAAATCAAATGAAACTCCAATCCCATTACAACATTCAAAATCTTTTAGTGTTGTATCATCAAATACTCAAATTCCAACTCCAACTTCTCAACAACCTTTATTACAAACAATTCCATCAATGCAACAACAAAATCTTGTTTCACCTTTAGTGGAGAAAAGATCTTATGCCTTTATTTCACATTCACCATCAACTTTCCCATTACAAGAACCTTCAATTGATAATGCTCAATTAGCACGTCGTAAGAGAAGAAGAACTTCACCATTGGAACTTTCTATATTACAAGCTGAATTTGAAAAAGGTCAAACTCCAAATAGAACTCGTCGTATGGAAATTGCTAAAAAAGTTCATATGACTGAAAAAGCTATTCAAATTTGGTTTCAAAATAGAAGACAAACATTAAGACGTCAATCAAATGCTGAAAAAGAGATTCATCATATTGAACCAATTTATTGTCATGTTCCAAATCCTGCTTCAACTCCAATTAGACAACCAGATATGATTTATGCAACTCCAAATATACCACAACAATTCTATCCTGGACATTCAACATCATCACCAATTAAAGTTGATACATCTGTTCAACCTTCAAATCCACCTTCATCTGCATCTCAATCTTCATCACCTGCATCTTCAACACATCATAGTTCTCCAATACATCAACAAGTACAACCGTTCCATGCTCCAACTGTTCCTGTTATTCAACCTCCACAACCATCACAACCAAATTTCTTAGTCACACCAGCAAAGACTCCAAAGACAACAGTTGGATCAAATACAAATGCAAAATCACCAATTGGTGGTTCTACACTTACATTCAGACTTAAAAACAACTCCAACACAACCACAACCACAACCACAAATACTACAACATCAGTTCCAACCACAACAACAACAGAATCAAACACAGATACAACTTCAATGACACCAGTCTCACATACTTCTCGTACAAGACAAAAACCAGTTATGAGAGTTAATCCAACCCCACAAAAATCTTCATCACCAATACAAAAAGAAAATTTATCACCTGGTAGTTCACCTTTTAAGAAACAAGGAGTTAATACAAGTCCTGTTCGTGGTGGTGAAAGAATTGTACTTGGTGAATTAAGTTTTAATAAAAAGGGTAAACCAAAAAATAGTGATGAAGATCAATGTGTTGCAAATTTATTAAATTTAAGACATTGGCAATGAACATAGTAATGAATTATAGACAATTTTTTAATGCGATATTTACGATTAAAGGTTTTAATAGATGAAAATTGTAGTATGAATCAATTGTTGATGCTTGTTAATCTCCGAAGATTGACTATGTATGATCTATGTGTTTCTCAAGTTGTACAATAAAGGTGACATAATAGAAACGTTAGGCTCTTCTAGTCTGTGAATATTGATCTGTATTGATGTATCCATTCAGATAGTTATCACTAATCAACCTTCTATTCTACGTAGTAAGCTAGCATTTTTGAAGGTACGCGTTTGAATGAGATCGTCCACCAAAATCACAATTCACCAAACTGATTTTGAAGGGTACATTCCAAGATTAAAGTAGTGGAACTTGTTTGTGATTAGTCTAATAATAACTCCCAAATCCAATATTATCTATATCTAAATCTTCATAATTTTCTACAATCTATAAAATTTTAACCTTTTAATGAATTAATATTTTACTCATTGAAATATACAATAAAAACCAAATAATGAACCAACCATGAAAATGTTAATTGAATTCATCATCTATTTTTTACCAGCAACAACTGATTTACCACGACGACCAGTAGTTTTAGTATGTTGACCTCTAACACGTAAACCCCAGAAATGACGGATACCACGGTGAGCTCTGATTTTCTTTAATCTTTCTAAATCATCACGTAATTTTGATTCCAAGTTGTTAGCTAAAACGTGGTAATCTTTACCATCGACAATATCTTTTTGTCTGTTTAAGAACCAAGCTGGAATTTTATATTGAGTTGGGTTTTGTAAAATAGTAACAATACGTTCTAATTCTTCTTGGGTCAATTCACCAGCACGTTTCTTTAAATCAACATCAGCTTTTTTACAAACCAAGTTGGCATAACGACGACCAACACCTCTAATGGTGGTTAAGGCGTACATGATTTTGATTCTACCATCAACGTTAGTGTTTAACAAACTAAAATTTAAAAGTTAGTAAATCTGTTCACTATAGTATTCTAATGGGACACGAATAAGATGATTTCTGAATGGATATTGTCATTATTAAATTTCTCTTGTGTCTTGTGTTTTCTCTATGTTTGGTGTATTGACTCTTTTAACAAAAAAAATGAGAGTAAAGTTCATTGTATCTGGATATTCATAAAATCGTACAGACTTCTCATTATACTCCTCGACTTATTCTCTATGTTCCCCTTTCATTTTCTTTGCTTCTTTTATTGTATCTTTCTTCATGCTTTTTGATCCTCGTTCTTCATAAATCTTTATTCACACAATATCCTCCAAAGACAATCATTTATCGTATCCCTTTCTTTGTCTCTGACATACCGTAAAATGTGTTGGAAACTACCTTGTTCTTGAACAACTAAAGACATCTTGATAATTTACTGTTCTTGTGGTGTGATTGTAACTAAATCTAACAAGTTGGTTTGATTAAACCTGTAGTTAATGACTTTTTTTTCACCAAACACACACAGACACCAATTCGAGAGTCTGAGAATTTGTTTGCGCAGGGCATCGTAACCAAAAGAAAAACTTAAGTGTGCTGTTGCGCCTAAACCAGAAATTGTGTGTATTTGAACACGGCCCACATTAACAAAACATCCAAACACCTTCATAGAGTAGATGAAACAGTTGTGACTGCTTGGGTGAAGCTCATTTTAAAGATCACGTGTGATAACATTACATCACGTGGAGATATACATTTCTCACTATGGTCAAGAGTAGATTAATGTCAATACAAATTATTTATTTAACATTTCAGTTACATAACTCTACGTGTAGTAAAAATAAAGCTCATCATATAACCCTTTCGTTTCGAAATGTCTTAACCTTATGAGCTGCAACAGAGTGGAGCAACAATTATCACCATATGTGGCATCTATTTGTAGGTCAATTGTATCAGTAATCACAACAGTATGGTTATAACCTTTTAATATCCAACAATTGAATTTCTACGTCGCAACATGTCGCTCGTAGATAGGATGTGCTTATGATATTGTCTTAGGATTATTTTTTGCAATGTATTTATTATCATTTACCTTCAGTTATATTGGTGAAGAAAGAAGTGTACAATCAGTCATTAAATCGATAACAGTTTCATCGGTGTCTATTGTTCTATGGAATGCTGAGAGCAACCATGTTAAGTCATGAAAAAGGTTAGCATCCTTTAAATATCAGCGATAATGGTAAAAGTGATTAATGTTAATTTCGATGGTATAAGAGAATTCAATTATACCGACTGAACAACATTTTACAACACCATTATCTCAACCACACTTACAATGCTGACGCTTAATATTCCAATATGATGCTGATGGAAAACGACAACAATCTCTACAAAATCAAATACCCCAATGTCCCTATTTTTGGTTTATAATTATATGTACATTTCATTTACAAATCTCATTAACCTTATTGATCTCCAACTATATTTACATAAATCAATTAGAATCTATTTGACAGGCTTCACCACTTGTGGTGCTTCACCATATGTTTGTTCAAAATATTGTAGAGCTTCAAATTCAATGAAAATCTTTTCAGCCTTTAATAAATCTTTTACTTTAACACCTTCAACTTCTGCAACATCAACAGTTTTTTCATATTTTTTTGTAGCTTCAAGTAAATTACTTCTTAATCCACTTGTAATGAATAATAACTTCTTTTTTGTTAAATCAAACTTTCTCAAAAAAATCTTTGTAGCTAAATGGTCATCTGTAACGAATTCAGCTTCACCATCAATAAGGAATAATCTACCATTACGATAAGCATCACTTAAAGCTGTACGAACCGCTCTGTTATATACTTGTTCCTGTAATGCAGTTTTATATTGATTTGGTGCATCTCTAGCTAAAGCACGACCACCATCATGTCTAATTGGAGTACCTCTACTACCAACACGAGCACGACCTGAACCTTTTTGAGGTTGTAATTTTCTTCTTGAATAACCCTTTTGTGATCTTGATGGGGGATTTGAAGCACCAACACGAGCAGCATCAGCATCATAAATAACAGCTTTCCATAAAAGATCTCTTCTAATTGGAACATTTAATAAATTTGATGGAACTGGTTGAAAGGTTTTTGGTTTTAATGATGGGAATTCTCTTAGTGTACTCAGCACGAATTTTGGAACATCTAAAAAGATCTTGTTAGTAATCTATTCGAAAAAATGATTCCAATCATTTTCTACTCACCTTGTGCATGACTTTTAATTATGTTGACTGGAGATTCAGTAGTTGTTGCAAGTCTTCTAATTTGTTGTTTCTAATTGACTAGTTAGTTATGCTGTTAACTTCATTTACTATAATAACCTAAACTCACTGTATGACAGAGCACTATACCTGCTCTTGATGAAAACATCTTTGGTAAGAATCACTAGTAAATTAGAAGGAATTACCAGATATTCACTATATACATTTTGATCTTGTATTGGATTTCTTGAAAAAAGTTTCGAAATGCCAAAGTCCGGGTGACTTTTATATCAATTCCGCGAATTCGTTCTGTGATTGTCTCGTGATTTTTTTACCCCAGATAATTTTGATCGACAGATGTCAAAAAGCTGCTCATGACTATCAACTTAAAAACAAATGACTAAATGAGAATAATTTCAACCCACTTGTGAGTCTTGTATTGAATAATCATAGAAGATCATTGGCCTCGGAGTCCTTCATGAGAGAAGAATTCTTTGTCTCGGTTAAGCCTCGTAAATCACCGTGAGAAAGATCCCATAATGAGAACCATATTTCGACAACTTCTACATTCAGCATTCTTATATACAAAAAACCTATATTTTTATAATTTTTGAAGAAACCCCTTTTATATAATGTTTAGTATAACAAACTATCAATCCATAAATTCATATCTCTAATATCCATATTCCTAATAAACAAAACAAAACCAAATAAAAAAAACAAACACAAATTATTATAATTAGCAACTTCATGATCCTCTTCTCGTAATCAATCTCTCTTCCTGTATCATATATTCTTATTCTATTTTTTGACAACCTCTCAAATATTGAATTATATCCTTATACTTTTTTTCTCCGTTTTTTGTCTATAGCCAGCATTAATAACAAACTAAAATCACAAACTTCGTAAACAATAATTATCGTAAAAAATTAAAAATCAATCAACAAAATTATAATCAGCAGCTAGTTTATTTCCATGCTGTTTGATCTGGTGAACTAAACTGTCTTGGGATGAACATTGTTGGATCCTTTTTATCATCCAACCAATGAAACTTTTCTTCTGCATTTGTTGCTAGTTCTTTTTGATTGCCATTACCATTAATATTATTAGTATTGGCAATAACGTCATTATTGACAGCACACATCCATATTCTTGTTTTATAAATCCGAAACAATTCTCTAACCAAATCTCTAAAATCTATTCTATGCTGAGCATTATAATAAAATGTCAATTTTCTGCGATCCCATTGATATTCTGCATCAATAACGCTCATTGACAAATTACTTGATTCAATCTTAAGAAGACAGATTCTTTTTGCCTTCTCTTCATCACTTTGCTTATTAACAATTTGATAAACTTCATTAGGCATTGCAAAGCGAACAATTGGTTTTGGGAAATGTAATGTTGGTACATTCCCAGTTTGTTGAGCACCACCACCATTTCCTTGTGATTGTGATGATGATGATGGTGGTGGAGAACCTGATGCTTGTGATGAGATTGATCCACCAGGATTATCGAATGAAGCCAGTGCAGCTTGTTGTTCTTGATGTTGTAAATATTTTAATAATCTTGCTTCATCAATTGAAACATCCAATTTTACAATTTTCCCCAAATCACGACCTCTATCAGCTTCAACAACAACTAAATCATTAATTTTCAACTTCAATGGACTTGAATCAGGTAAATAGAAACAATCAACTCTTCCACATTTAAAAGCAATCAGCACCAATTGTGTAGATGGTAATGATGAACCAGAAAATCTTGGAAGTTGAGCACCTTTTGCAACAAGGTTTTCCATCATAGAGCTTAGTTCTGAAACTGAATAATCCTTTATAGTAACGCGTCCATATTGATCATTTGTAAAATAGAAATCAACACTTTGGTATGCAGTTTGAAAAATTTGGTTTGTTTCAGTGATTGCAGTAGACGCTTGTAAAGATGATGGTGATAACTGACCAATCTCTTCTGGGATGTTAAAGTCATATGAAGCAGAACTATTGAATCCCGGTGAATCTATTGATGAAGCTGCATATGAGTGACGTCTTGGAGATAAAAGAAACCCTGTATCAGCTTGAGTAGCTTGTGGTTGTTGCTGTTGAGGTTGAACCGGGGTGGCTTGTTGTGGAGCTTGTGCAGCTTGAACTTGTTGCTGCCATAGCAAGTTGTTTGTATAATCATCAATCATGTTACTACCATTGTTATTAGACCATATGGTATAGTTTGAGCCGAATCGGGTGTTTGACTGAGGATAATAATCATTATAGGATGCTCTTCTTGCAGTACCAATTTGGTTATTCAGAGGGATCCCGCTTGTAGCAGAGATGGAATTTGAACCATAATGAGGTTGATTTTGTTGCTGTTGCTGTTGCTGTTGTTGTGAAGTACCTTGAGACCAGATGCTTGAATTCAGTTCAAATGGGTCTTGAGAACCACCGGATCCAGCAGTCATTGGCGCGCTTGAGAGTCCACCTTGTGTAGAAAACAAATCTGAAGAATTTGCAGTTGGTGAAGTCATTTGAGGGTTAGCCAACTGGGAATGGTCAAAGATGGAATTCTTACGATGTTGTTGAGATGAGTTGGTGTTCTGTTGGCTTAAATAGGACATGCCACCATTTCCGCTGTTATAGTTTGGCGATGCTGCTGCTGCGGCGTGCGACTTGTCCTGGGTGTTTGGACTATTTGTTTCTTGTTTGAATATGTGGTTATTGAATATATTTGAGTGTTCATTTATGGAGAACATTGTTTCCAGATACCTTTGAGAACGGGTGTATTAAAATAAATTCTCTTGTTTGGGTATTGTAGTTTTAGTTTTTTTATATAGGAATATCTGGAGTGTTTATATACTAATCTGACATTATAGCAAGTGTCTAATTTTACCTCTGATGACCTATTGATGCCTATTGTCTATTTTGAGGGGATATCGCCACTGGAAGGGACATCTCTAGTGGGAGCGGAGTCCAGCTCTAGGCAGAGACCTTGGACAGAGCAATCCCATCATCCGCCTACACCTCCCCAGCCTACTACCGCCTAGAGATACACCTACACTCTACCAGGCGTGGCCCAGCGTGGATGATGTAATGTCAATCTGAGTGACACCTTTTAAACAAGACAAGTAAACTAAACTATACAACAATCCCAACAAGCCAATCTAGAATCACGGCTGACTGATCTCTGAATTCACTACCCCATATCACAACACAATAATCATTATCATCATTCAGAAACTAATAAAGGATACTTAGTACCCACCGTTAAATTTACGGGGCTCACGGGTGTTTAAACTAAATCGTCTTATAATGCCTTGTCATCGAATTTAACCATGAACTGATTTTACGGTTCAAACTAGAAAACTTTAACGAATCTGCGCTCGGGGGAAAATTACGTAATGGATTATGTCAATTGGTGAGGGCACACATATGTATATAAATTTACCCGGCGTCATCTCATCTACAAAAATTTTAGATACACAGTGTACTAATGTTGTATATATAGTGTATCCACTAGCTCAACAAACATGTCATCAAAGACCAGATATTACTTAGAACAGGTGCGTATATGATGCATAATCTTATATTCCATCCATTTTACTAACAAAGATAGTCTGTTCCAGAACTAGAAGATCTCCAGAAGAAGGGACTCTTTGAAAAAAATGAAATAACCATGATTATGAGAAGAAGAACTGATTTTGAACATCGTATCAATTCTAGAGGTTCAAAATCAAGAGATTATTTAAAATATGTTGAATTTGAATCAAATTTAGAAAAATTGCGTAAAAAAAGATATAATAGATTATCTTCTGTTGGATTGATTAATACAAAACCATCAATATCAGATTGGGCTGCAGAGAGAAGAATATTATTTATTTATGATCGTTCAATTAAAAAATTCCCAAATGATTTTGCTTTATGGGAGAATTATCTAGAATATGCTAAGAAACAAAAATTATTCAAGAAAATTTACAAAATTTATACAAGTTTATTACAACTTCATCCAACATCAACTTCAAGTTGGATTAGTGCTGCAAAATTTGAATTTGAATTTGTTGGTAGTGCTAAAAATGCAAGAACTTTATTTCAAAAAGGTCTTAGATTTAATAAAGATTCCAAGAAATTATGGTTAAGTTATACAATTTTTGAACTTTCATACATTACAAAATTATTAAATAGAAGAAAAATCTTGGGATTAATAACTGAAAAACAACAATTAGAACATGAACAATCAGAGACAAAAGCTCAAGATGTTGAAGATGAAGAAAATGATTTAATTACATTACCGGGGATAACTAATGAAGAATTGAAAACTGAATTGAATAATTTACCAGATGCTGATTTAAATATGTTGGGAAATCCAGAAACTAATCCTGCTTTAAAAGGTGATGTTGCATTAACAGTTTTTGATGTTTGTATGGATACATTATTTAAATTGAAAAAATCCACTGTTCAAGATGAATTTGAATTTAAATATGATTTGGCTCTAGAGTTTTTAAATATTTTCAACAAGTTTGAAGATCTAGATAGATTATATTTATCTAGTCATGTTGTTAATTATCTATTACAACATTTCTCCAATAAAGTACAAGTTTTAATTTTGGATATTACTTTATCTTTAAGAAATGAAACTATTGAATCAGAAACGTTTATTGATTCATTACAATCATCAACAAAGAAATATTTAGCTTATAAAGAAAAAATTAAAGATCAAAATGATAAATCAGATTTAAAACTTAAATATTCTTCATTCTTGAATGAGCAATTCTTACAACAAGAAAGCATAAATGATAAAACAAAACAAATTTTGCATTCAATAATTAAAAAATTATAAACAAATGTCATTAATCTCTTTTATCAATCCCTAATTCTGTAGAATATCCAGGTTTGTATCCTAAATCTTTAACCAATTTTCTATTAAATACTCCATAAAGCATAACAACAACTATTCCAGCAGCAATAATACCAACAACACCACTTACAAAAATTAATGTCCCAGTTGTAAATCCCAATCCTAAATCATAATGACCAATATCTTTTGACTTGTGATATTCATCAAACCAATTAACATGGAACCTTATAGGCATGAAATCACCAATAATATAA
The DNA here is from genome assembly GCA_037042445.1 of Hansenula sp. Y91-04. NCBI lineage: Eukaryota > Fungi > Ascomycota > Saccharomycetes > Phaffomycetales > Wickerhamomycetaceae > Hansenula > Hansenula sp. Y91-04. Next base: position 146,350 of record JAXQKK010000051.1, on the reverse strand, counting down.
CGACTAACATTAGCTCCTGAACTATAACCAATAGAACTAATGATTGTGTCACTGTTTGAACCTTCATGAACAACAACATTCATTGCAGTATCGATATCCAGATGACTAGTTTCTAAAACCCCTCTAAAGTTCAATGTCAATGGGATATAAACAGAATCTGGACTCTTAGAGTAGGGCACACGGCATGAGAATGGGACATCTTGATGAATATATAATTGGAATAAATGGTATGTCTCATCAACGAGCTCAATCGTACAGTTGACATCTTCAGATTTCCCATAAGTCAAACTGAATGGTTTACCAGTCTCACGACAAACTGGGAATGAACCATAGATGATTTGATTTTGATCATCAAATTTATGTTCACCAGTATCAATTTGACGTTGAATACAGGTTATTGGGATCGAATCACCTTTGTCGTAAGGGACTATTTGTGGAGGTTTAGCATTCTTGGCCTGTGGGTACACTTCTGCTTGTATCAGTGGTAGTAATGCTAAGAGTGGTAGTAATAGATTCATGGTGGTTTGGATATGAATTGGTTGTTTAGTTAAGTACTGGGAATGTGAAGTGTTGATGTGTCGATTTTGGATTAAGTTTTTGGCTAGTCTCTGATTTTGTTAAGGGCAAAACACAACTAGGAAAGATTAAATGGATAATGAAGAATAATTGGTGAAATATGATGTGTTTATTGTTATGATGGTGGTGGTTATATTCTGTTTAAGTAGGTCGAAATTTGTATAATCATATAGTAGTTTTTTTGTTGGGTTGTGACAGCTTCTTGTCCAATTTGAAATCTCAAATTGACATAAAAAGATTGATTTGAATCGATAAAAACATCAACTCATTAACAAACAATCAACGCAGAAAAATGTCAACCACAACCACGACTGAAGAGTCGGTGAAGAAGAGAAAGACTGGCCCTTCAAAGCCTTCGATTCCTCCAAGGGCAATTGCACCATTCACCAAGGGCCAACCACCTGTCAAGACCCTATACCCTCTTTCAAACTATACCTTCACTCCACGCAAAGTCCCTGAATTAGAAGCTCATGAACTGAAAGAACAAGAGCTGGAGAAAGAGGCCTTGAAGAACGGCAAGACTTACAAGAAGAAACCGTTCAAGAATGGTCAACTACCCGTCAATAGTTCATACATGAAACAATTGAAAGTGTATAATGATTATCATGGAACAAGAAGATATTTCCAATTCCTCATCTTAGTTGCTGGTGAGAAGGAACCAATCGTCTTGCTTTTCAAAGATAAGCAACAGAATTTTGTTCCTGGTGGCTATTTGGACCCAGACGAAACTGAAGAACAGGGCGCTAAGCGTTTATTACATGAATTGTTTGATAATAAGGATGAACAACCAAATCCAACTGATGATTTTTCTCTTGGTGAAGTTGTTGGTAGATGGTGGAGAACAGATTTAAGTCCAAACGTATATCCATACTTGCCCCGTCATGTTACAAGACCAAAAGAGTTGATCAAAGTTATGGTGGTTAATTTACCAAAAAACAGAAATTTCGCATTTCCTGAAGTATACAAAACCTTACATCCATATCTATTGGTTGATCTATATGATTTCTCAGAACCAGAATTGAAGGCAATCCCATTATTTTTGTCTCGATTCAGTTTTGAATATGTGAATGATAAAGGTGAAGTTGTAAAGGAAATCACTCATGAAAAAGATGAGTAACGAATAACGAGAACTGCTAGATAAAAAATTTGCTTTATACATATATACATTGCTACAATAAAATTTGCTTTTAATATTACAATTGCTTTTATTTTTTTTTGTATTCATCTATTTCATTATAACCAATTTTGCTGGCGGAAAAATTCAAAGATTCTATTAGCTTTCGTTGGATCAATCTTTAAAAGTTCCTTACAAGTTTTCTTCTTTAAAACCCCTCCAGTTCTTAAACTTTCTCTGAATAATATTTCTTTGATGGCAATATACGGTTTAGGTAATATCTTTAATGTCAAACAAAGATCTTGTTCTTCTGTACTTAAAAGATTAAAATCATGTGCATGTTGAATATCACTTATAGTCAAGTTCTTATTCTTCTTGATGAATCCATCACCATTAGCTAATGGGGTTCTACTTCTAGATGTTGAATGTTGTAATGAATTCACTGTATGTCTTGAACCATTTGTACTTGAGTATCCATAACGTTGTAAATTGGCAATTCTCTGTGTTTTATCCTTCTCATACTTCAATCCAGCTTCTAAAGTAGTTATCCCATTCTTTCTCCATTCTTGTAATTGTTGTATTCTTGAACGACAATGTATCTCACTGAGCATATCTTTGGAAAATTCTTCAAAATCTTTGGGTGTCATAGCTCTAGCATAAGCCTTGATCTTGTTATATAATTCACGTTCTTCTTTTGTTCTTTTCTTATCCAAACTTGCATTCTTTCTATATTCCAAAAGATTATTTTCAAATAATAATCTCTTCTTCTCAGCTCTTGATGTTAATCTTGAATTATAAATATCCAAAATTGCCAATTTTAATTCTATATCAGTAGTTTGATCATCAGGATCGAAAATCATATCCTTCACTGTTATTTCAGCTTCATTTTCAAATTCATGTTCAAATTCCAAACGACCAGGCATGAAGCCTTGCACTTCATGACATAAAGGTACACTTGCCGTTGGTTTTCTTGGTGGTGGTAATGGTGCATTTCTTCTTTCATCTAATCTTCTCTTCTTCTTCTTAGACATCTCACTGGCTGATATATATGAGAAATCTTTGTCCATTTCTGGTATTGGATATTCTCCACTCGTTAAATATATATCTTCATAGTGTTTATTAACTTCTTCTTTGGATCTTCCACCTATATGTTCAGCTACATCCTGCCAATTCCCCAAACCAAGTGACTGAGCACCCTGTATCAAGGCTAATTCTTCATCAGCACCCCAATCTTCATCAAATATTGGAAAGGAATTGGTTTCAATAATCTTATAATCATGATAAGGCTTGTGAGAACCTGTGTAAGATCCACTAGCAAAACAGGGCACACATAAATCGTATTCTGGACATATGGCACACGTTATACGTACACGATTTGTACAATCTGATGAACAAACATCACAATGGAACTTGGACATGATGTATTGTGGAGAGTATTAAAGCGTGTGTAGTTGGTGGCAATTGTATTGTTGATTCTATGGTTTGTAATAGTGATTGATGGTGCAAATTTCCAGATTGTTGAATGATCTATGATTGTTAATTTGATGTATTGTATTGATAATGCATTAATGTTGATGTTTCACAATCTATTTTCCAATGTTGTGTTTTGACTCGTATACTAAATTCTCAGTGGGTTTTTCGTCAAAAGGGTCAAAGATCAAATTTATTGGAGTCATTTTTAAAGAATCCATTCGCGGAATCTCTTAACTATGTGTGTGTTGTGTGTACGTGATGTAATGGCAGATTGGTGGATAATGACACTTTGTGATAATATGATGGTGATGGAACAGCCATGGTTTCGTTGTTTATTGTTGGAGGTTGTAGTTGAGATTATGAATTTCTTGAGGGAACAGAAGCAGTGCTATAATGCCTTAATTGACTAGATACTGAACCCTTCGAAACTTCCACTACCAACTTTAAAGCAAACGGTTCATCATTTATAAGAGGAATATGAAACAGTGGTTCGACCTCTAGTTACTTATAGTTGTCAGTTGGAATATTATGATCTTGAGTTTCTTTTGGTTTGATTCAAGCAAAGCTAAATTTATCAATGCCATATGAAGTCAGATAAACGTAGTTAATAAAAGCATCTCTTATAAGTTCTCAAATCTTAGTTCAAAGGAAGATATAATACAAAGAGATAACTCTTATATACTGTTTATAACTGCGCAAATGAGTGCATGTTATACCTTTCTCATAGATACTTCAACTGGGGATATGGATATATCTAAAAAAGAATTACAGAAATGTTCCAACCCTTATTCTCTCTTTCTAGTCATGTGATTCATACCAAGGGCACAGTCACACGCAACATCCAAACACCTCCTTTTACTTCTCTTATGTGCTGCCCCTAACCGAAATTTCCATCAAGCAAAAAACCAAAAAATCGCACCAAATTTTGAAAACTGAGATCCAGTCAGCAATTACGTAACTTTACACATAGTAAACTGCGAAAGTTTCGCTCCAATCCAACGAAAAAAACAAAAAAAACTTGTAATCTTTTCAACCAAGCTGATACTGTTATAATAGACTATACAACAGATCACATATTAATTCAAAATGGTATGTCAGAGTGAAAAGAATAGGATAGAAGATGACAAGAATGAATAAGAGAGAATAAAGATACAAGAACAAGTGAATCTATAACGTTAAAAAGTGTTGATAAATCAATGATAATTTTTCAAAAGAGAGGAGGATTTAAAAAGTATAATAGTCATTTAAAATTAATATCAAGAGGGAGAATAAATTATTGTTTGAAAGAAATTAGAACGAGTCATATATGTTATTCCAGTCAAGATTACTCTTTGTTCAGCTTTTCATCTAATATCCTAAAGTACATTAATGATTGAATTTATACTAACAAATTTCCACAGGGTAGAGTTAGAACAAAAACTGTTAAAAGAGCTTCAAAAGTTCTTATTGAACGTTACTATCCAAAATTAACCTTGGATTTCGAAACCAACAAGCGTTTAGCTTCAGAAATTGCCGTTATCCCATCAAAACGTCTTAGAAACAAGATTGCCGGTTACACTACCCATTTAATGAAACGTATCCAAAAGGGTCCAGTTAGAGGTATTTCTTTCAAATTACAAGAAGAAGAACGTGAACGTAAAGATCAATACGTTCCAGAAGTTTCTGCTTTGGACTTGTCAAACACCAAGAACCAATTGGAAGTTGACCAACAAACTGCTGATTTAGTTAAATCTTTAGGTTTTAAATTACCATTATCTGTTGTTTCTATCTCATCTCAAAGAGCTCCAGAACGTCGTTTCAGAAAGAGAAACTAAACCGGTGGTGTCTTTGTATCTAAAATTTAAATGAAATAAATGGTTTAAAAAGCTTTGTATAATTTGAATGTTATAATTCAGGGAATCATTAATGTAGAACGCTCAAATGAATTTTGAAAGAGAACGGTTATTTAAATACAGTGGATATGATAAACTAATAAAATTAAGAGCTATTTAGGCTACTATATAAAGCAAGCGATAAGAGAGATCCATATTATGAAATAAATTTCTTAATCTCCTCACCCAATTTTTGTAACTTATCCATCTTTTCTTTCAACACTTCATCTTCATTTTCCAACTCAACACCATATTTATTAATCAATCCAAAAATTGATTTAAATTTTAAATTCAATTTATTTCTACTAATGATTATTTTTTGTACAATTTGATATTGTCCATTAATCAAAGTGAACCCTTGTGAACACCAATCATCAAATTTTCTTGATCCTGACTCAATATATTTTTGCTTTACTACTTCATCATCAATATTGTTAAAGATTTGACCAAGATTTAAATCATCAGTGTTCAAAAGTAATGATTCTTCAATTGGTTTGAAAGACTCAGGTTTCTTAATATGTTTAGGCCGTTTAGGAGCAGTAACAACAGTTGACTTTGTAGCAGCTTCATTGATTGGACGTTTTGGTTTTGGATGTGGAGCTTCGTTCTTTGAGGAACCAGCTTGTTTCAAATGATTTTTTTGTAATTCAGACAGATTAAGTTTAGCTTTTGAACTCATGGATTTCGTAGGAGTCTCATCTTGTTCATCTTCATGTGGTTGGATATAAAACTTGGAAATGTTTAAATTATGATCAATAGATTTTAAATTTGGTTGTTTAACAATTTTCTCATTTGGTGTAATTGGAACCTTGTTAGAATTGTAAGGAGTTGAAATTGTTGGAGTACCCTTGTTGCTGTTGTTGATATGTTGAGGCTCTAGTTTAATAGTAACATGCTTTTTAGGCTTAACAACAGGCTCGGTCTTGATCTTTGGCTCTGTTGGCATCGTTGATTTAGACGCTGTCATAGTGATTTAAATAATATAGAAGTACCAATTAGTAGTAAAGAACTATTCAAGTTAGTAACTCTCAAAAGAGGGAATTTCCAGGTAGGGCGCGAAGGTATAATCAAACATTTTCACAGCTTTAATTGATCATAGTGGCAAGTTCTTACTTTGTTATTAAGCTAACAATCTGTTTACTCATGTTTTTCGATCTAATAATCATTCCTAACAAAGACTATATATATTTATTTCTGGTTGGGGCAGCATTTTGGTGTCAAATATTTATTGGTCAATTTTGAGATATTTCTCTTCAAATTTGATATAAAAAATTGATTTAAAAAGTGGAGCGTGTTTATATAATTAACTATTTGATAATAGAGATGCTTTGGAGGGCTCTGGGCTAATTCTGAAATTTGAAGTCATTTTTCATCAAAAAATAGACTAAAATAATGATTATACAACTTCAAAATGAAGCTAAAAAATTGGAAATTTTAAAAAATTCCCTAAAACTTTTAATTTTGCTTTAAAAATGAGCCCTATAAGAGAAGAGACTCTAACAATTCTAAATTATTCTATTTTATTTAGTTTTAATCCACATTAGACTCAAAAAGTTGTTAAAATGTGATTTCTTAAAGACTGAAAATTACACATGTATAAGCGTAAATATAAGTACGCATAGATAGAGTAGATCTATATAACGGCTTAAACACAGAACAATAACAATATCATAGTTGACTGCTATAGAGAGCTTGCTATTTACTAAATATTTAATATTTCCTTATTATAAGATGATATGAAATTGAATATATTTACACTTTCCAATTAACGATCTAGACCCCTGGAGCCTTCAATATTTGGTGGCCCCTCCCAAAGTGAAATTTACAACTATTTTACGCAGAGCAAGTCAATTGGATATTGCTCCAAGCCAATATCACAACTTCGTAACTTATAGCTGAGTATTTCATATATCAGTTTCACAGCCATGACATAGATGACAGTTGTTTAAAGGAGTTATGTACTTTGAAGTGATTCTGAGCATTGCCTATTTGCTTAGGATCATATTGATGTGCTCTTATCTATCGGAAATCGAACATCTATAATAACGATCGGGTATTTAAATTACAATACAGGTGATCATTATTTTAGTTGATAGAATGATATGTGTGATTCTCTCCAACGGTTGATATAAGCTGAATTACTTATAATTTATTCTATGGCACGATAATTACTTGTACCTTGTACTCGTTCTTGATCTAATGTCCTTGATTGTCCGGAGTGCAGGATCCTTTAGTTCCGTAACATAAAAGAACAGAAATCTCAATCACCGAGAACGTTAAAGGACATCGAACCACTATTGGATAAAGGACAAGCTGATGGTGTAGTATCACGTATGTTAACAGATTAACCAATAACAAAAAATCCATAGTTACCGTGTATAACTTCAAGTACTATTCAATATCACCATCAATCTGTCACAATTTTTTTTTAATTTGTCACATAGAGTAATTACTTCACAAAGTGTTGGAGTAATCTTTGTAGACCCACCTCTTTTTTTACTCCAATTTCTCACATAAATTAGACTGCCGCAATACAGCTTTAATAAAATTTAGCTCAAGGTACTGTTAACTTATAACAGATTTCTTTGTCATCGAACAAGAAACTTTATTTGTCATGTGTGGTTTTTTAGTGAAGGCGCAATATTATAACTTACATAAAATTTTGAGCAAGTATATAAAGTTGTAAGAAAATCTCAAAATTTCTTCACACAAGAGAGAATTACAAAATATAATATTATACAACTATTATTAAAATGAATACGATATATATGGTACATCCAAACAATCGATTGACAAAATTAGATAAATTTACTATTCCAAACTTGGAATCTTACAAGAAAACCTTAGAATCACAGATCAAAAAGTTGTCAGGTACAACTAATTATACTAAAAAACAAGTTACTGAAGTTGAAGCTGAAAAAATATTAACGTATAAACAAGTTGAAAAAAGTTATATTACATCGTATTTAAATATCTTGAAACTGTTGGAAAGTGTTCAAAATTGTTGTAAAATAGGCAATTCATATGATTATGACTATGAACAGGAGGATGAAATATTAAATAATATCGAACGGGAGATGGCTGAATTTAAGAAATCTGAAGCCAAATTAAAAGAATTGAAAGGTGATGGAGAGAGAAGAGAAAGTATTGTTAAAATCGAGCAGGACTTGGTTGAAAATGTTCAAGAGGTGGAAAACATTTAGGAGTTTTTTAAGTAAAGATTTTTTGGGTAATTAATTAACATTTAGGATAATAATTTTTTTGTGTATTCATGTGGTGAGCTATTTTCGTAGTTAATTTTGTAGTTATTATTTACTTCCACTAAGTTGTTCAGTACCGACATATGTCCAACCACCAAATTGTTTTTGAACACTATCACTTAAATAATCATTTAATACACTATCAACTGGTTTTTCATTTGTGAATTCTTTATCAAAATTTGAAGTATCAAAATTATCTTTAACAGGTGGTTTAAAAGGTGGTAAATAACTTTTATCATATAATTTTTTCCAATCAATTTGTTTGAAAAATTTATGATTTTTAATTTCTGCTGAACCATTTGTACCTAATCTCTTTGTTGGATCTCTATTTAATAAATGAATTAATAAATCTTTACAATCTTTATCAAAATTTTCTGGAAATTTTAATGGATATGTTAAAATTTTACGATACATTGTTGATGTATCTTCATCATAATATGGTGGTAAACCTGTCAACATTTCATATAATAAAGTACCTAATGTCCACCAATCAACACTCTTGGTATAACCTTGACCTAATAATAATTCTGGAGCTAAATATTCTGGTGTACCACAAAATGTACTTGTCTTATCTTCATTTTTCATATTTAATTTGCATAATCCAAAATCACAAAGTGCAATATGTCCTTTATAATCTAATAAAATATTTTCTGGTTTTAAATCTCTATAAATAATATCAAATGAATGTAAACATTCTAATGCACTTAATAATTCACATGTATAAAATCTTGATCTTGATAATTCAAATTTTCCTTCTTTTTGTAAATGATAAAATAATTCACCACCATTTATAAAATTTAATACAAAATATAATTTTTCTGGACTTTGGAAACTAAATTTTAAAGGAACAATAAATGGATTATCAATCTTTGCTAAAACTGTACGTTCAGCTAAAGTATGTGTGACTTCTGATTTAGAAACAATATGTGATTTTCTTATAGCTTTCAAGGCATAAATCTTTCCTGAATCTTTTTTACGAACTTGCATAACTTTCCCAAATGAACCTTTCCCGATAACTTTTAAAAGATCAAAATCATCAATAGTTAAATGTTTGTTTTCATTTGGTTTGAAATCAATGGAGATTATTAATTCACCATTGTTCAAAGATTCATATTCTGGATATTCATTATCAAATTTAATATGTTCATGATTTTTAAAACGAATTGGATTCTTAATATTGGCATCAATCTTTAATGCAACTTTCTTGGAACTAATCAATATATCTTCTTCAACACCACTTAATACTTTTGGTACTTTTAAAAACACTTGAAATTTTAATTCATTGTTAACTTTTGTGACATCAAAATTGGAAACTTTGTTAAAAACTGGGACACCGACAGTTCCAGATTCTGGCTCAATAGAAATGATTGTCTTGTCAAATTCTAATGTGAAATAAATCAATGGATTCTTTAAAATAGATGGCGGTATGCTAACCACGGCTGGTAATAGTTCACTTGATTTACCTGGTGAGATTTTCTCATCATTAATACTTAATGAATTTATTCTATTGGCTAAATGTTCATCTTCATTCCCACCTGAACTAATCAATCTTTGTAATATCGACTTATCATTATTTATGTCAAAAGGGATCTTAAAACCAGATCCATGATATATTTTCAACGTTAGTAATCCTGGTTTAAAAAAGTTGTTATTCTCTGGAATCTCCTGTTGTTGAGTGGAAGTAACTGTATGAGAACTAGAATTTGATGAATGCACAATCTGTTCAGCATGTTGAGACGGAGTATGTTGTTCTACTTTGAGATGTTGATCCACGGTATCTGGTGTCATTGTACTTCTTCTATCAATCTCATTTGAGGCTCTGGTTGATGATACTGATGGTGTTGTTTCAAGTTCATCTTTATCCTTGGTGCTTGAAGCGGGAGATTTCGATCTCGAAAAATCCTTTAGCTTCTTTGTGAATTTCCATGAAGACATCATGGTGTATATGCTACTATGGTTGTTTCTAAAGGGGGCGTTTGTATAGTTGATGAAGGCGTAGTTAAAAGTGTATTATTAAATGTCAGAGCCTTAACCGAAAACCGTTGATGGGAAATAGATTGTTGGAAGAACCGGGACTGATTGTGGTATCTGGTGACTTTGCCTTCCTGATAAGAGCTCTGATGAATAAATGGTGATTCTATTGCTCTTTATACAGCTTCAGTCGCGTTCTCCTGAGTTCAAGGTTTCAGATGATGCCAATATTGTCAACTCACCTATCAATTGATGTCCCCTTTATTTCATCAATAGGCCCAAAAATATCCAGTTCGCGATAATACAATAGAAACACCAGTTTGATTTCCTAATCGGGAAGTCAAATAACAATATTTGTATAAAGTGAGTATTATACTCTGCAGATTGAACTTCTATCACTATAACATTAAACTATAGCTACAAAGTATCACTCTTAGCTCTTTAAAAGCCTTAAAAGGGGTCCATATTACACTCAACCAATCTATGAACAATTCTTACCTAAGCCTCTCACCAACAATTATATAATCATTTTCTTTGTTTACTTTTCAAAATTTCCACCGCGTTTTGTCGATTTTTTGTTTTTTGTTTTGAAGCTTTTTGCTGTAAACGTTTAGATTGGAATGCACTCCTTCCACACTAAAGACAACATTTGTTACGGGTCCTAAAAGCATTTGAGAAAGTTTTAGCTGAGTTACTTCCTAATTTATAGAAGCCCAATTACTGGTATTCAACAACCATCAAAAGAGCATCATCAACAATACCAACTATCTATTCGTTCACTTATTATACTAGCTTTTGTTGATCCAAGAACTCCGTCTCTATTTTCTAATTTGATACCAACCGTTTTTCCATTCTTTTATACATTGAATCAAAGAGGACACTAGAAACTTCATGAGTCAGGAGCATGCCCTCATACAATAACAACACAAGCTTTGCTAGACATGCTGCTAGAACAGCCCTAGCAAACAATTCAAATATCACCAATATCATACCCTCAAATCTCAAACATGCACCAGCTCCACCAACTCATCAACAAAGACAAACACAACGTCTATCGCAACAACCTCAAGACACGGAAATTGACAAGATTGTGGAATCAGTTACTAATGCTACAAAGCGTCTTTCTCAGATATCAACAAACACTAATAGTTCTAAAAGAAAATCTAAAAATCACGTCGGTCCATGGAAATTGGGTAGAACTTTAGGGAGAGGTTCCACCGGTCGTGTTAGATTAGCCAAACACTCAGAAACTGGTCAGTTGGCTGCTGTGAAGATTGTTCCAAAATCTAAGTTTCAAAAAAATGAGAATGGCAACACTAATGGTAATTCTCCATATGGTATTGAAAGAGAAATCATCATTATGAAATTGATATCTCATCAAAATATCATGGCTTTATATGATGTCTGGGAAAATAAAGGTGAATTATATCTAGTCCTTGAATACGTTGAAGGAGGTGAATTATTTGATTATTTGATCAAAAGAGGAAGATTACCAGAAAAAGAAGCTATTCATTACTTTAAACAAATCATCAATGGTGTTAGCTACTGTCATCAATTTAACATTTGCCATAGAGATTTGAAACCTGAAAATTTATTATTAGATAAGAACCTAAATATCAAAATTGCTGATTTTGGTATGGCTGCCCTTGAAATAAATTCAAAATTATTGGAGACAAGTTGTGGTTCACCTCATTATGCTTCACCAGAAATTGTTACTGGGAAAAATTATCATGGTTCTCCAAGTGATGTTTGGTCATGTGGTATTATCTTATTTGCCCTATTGACTGGTCATTTACCATTTGATGATGAAAATATTAGAAAATTATTGATGAAGGTTCAAACAGGAAAATTTATTATGCCAAATTATTTGACTAATGAAGCAAAAGATTTGATTTGGAAAATGTTGAAAGTTTATCCAAAGGATAGAATTAAGATTGATGAGGTCTTAAAACATCCTTTATTAACTAAATATGAAAGTCAAATCAATCATAAATCAGAGTCTATGAGTGATTACTACACCAAAGTTGATGAAATGCAATTGAGTAAAGATGAAATCGATCTTGATATCTTGAAGAGTTTATCTATTTTATTCCATGGTGCTACTCAAGCAGCTTTGATTCCTAAATTATTGGAAAAAAATTCAAATCCTGAAAAGATCTTTTATTACTTGTTGAGAAGCTATAAGACAAAACATCAATTGAAAGACAAGGCTGAACTTTCTTATCAAAATTCCAAAAAGAAGATTGGTAATGGGGATGGATTTTTGAAAAAATCTAAGAGTATGGTTAAGACAACCATAACGAATCAAGATGGATCCCGAACGGTTGACTACAAAGAACAAGTGATTGAAACCAAGAAACCATCAATCACTCCTTCACCTTCAAGTAAATCCATTAGATCAATGAAAAGGGCAACAAAGAATGCTAAAGGTCAAATGGAGATTCCTGTATCAAGTTCTTATCGTCGTGGTGTTTCTTTCAATAATAGAGAACCTAACATGTCAAGATCTTCTTCCAGAAAATCTTTCACTAGTATTAATGAGAAATTAAAGAAAAACATTAGTCTTTTACCACCGTTACCAGATTTGGGTATTGATTGGCTTCAATTTGATAATGGAACAACATCAAAAGAGTTAGCTACTTTATGCGAGGAAATTTTCAATTTCGATGACAAGGATACCAAAGAACTACAACAATCATTGCAACAAATTTCTCCACCTAAAAGAGGATCACCAAGAAAACAACCGTTTATGCAATCATCTCCACTTGCAAAATCACCAAAGAAACCAGTTAGAGCTGTTCAACAACGGAAACAACAAGTCTCTCCAGTGAAAAACGTTTCACCAGTAAAGGTTAAACAAGAGGAGGAAAAAATCCATATTCCTCGTCAATTGGGTAATTTCGAAATAAACAAGCGTTATTCTTCAGAACCAAAAGCTGAAAGACCAAAGATCTCAACATTGGATCCAAGATACAAGAAGAGAGGTATAAGTAATGATAATGCTCAAGTTTTGAATAAACTTGGAGTTAATATTGAAAAAAGAAGAGCTTCAAAGATATACTATTCAAAGTCTTCTACACAAATCAATTTGGCAGCCATCATTAAGAGGGAGCAAAATGATCAAAAGGAGAAATTACCAAATTTACCTTCACAATACCGTATCAGCTCTTCAAATTACTATTCAGATGCAGAAGGAGATTCCTTCACTTCAGTGCATGATGTTTCATTCGACTTTGAAGTTCCAACTAAAACTGAGATTGCGACAGCTGTACATTTCTCCAATGGATCGAGTGTTACTGTTCAAAATCAAAAGAATCGTATGCCTAAAGAGGAAAGCATGTTTGAAGATATTGCAACTTTACATAATGAAAATCTTCTCAAACTTTCTGATTCTGCTTCTTCAGTTATTAAACATCACAAGAGAGCAAAATCAAGCGAAAATCATATTTTGCCAACATCAGTTGATATCAGAGGAAGTTTGTACAATAATCCAAGTGATTTGAAAGATGAGAATGTACAAATAATTCCAACATTTAAGAAAAAGGAATCAATTATGGAGGTGAGTGATGAAACGAGAAGTACTATAATGGACAATTCGTTGTTTGCTGATAATACTATTGATGATAGTGACTTTGGGAATAGTAAAAGAGTCACAACCATATTTGATGATGTTGATCTTAGTGGTATTGATGAAACACCAGTCAAGACTACTGGTACTCCATTTAAGGAGCAAAGACGTCCTTCTCAATTACGTAGATCTCCATTAAGATCTATCAAAGATGCTCATATGAATTACAGATCAAGTGTTGTCACTCCAAAGATTGAAAAGGATTTGAGCCCACAAAGAGAAGCACCAAGTGCTCCAGAAGCACTTCCAAAGAAAAGTAATTGGTTTTCAAAAATCTTTGCCAATTTGGTTTCAAATACTAGTTCTTCCAAACCAAAGACCAAACATTCAAAGAATTTCCATTCCAACATTCCATTGATTGAGTTACAAAAAGCTATTTTGCTTGTGTTACAAATTAGGGTTAAAGAAGGTTCATTATCGTTGATCAAAGAGACTTCTGATTTTATAATTGCAAAAGCTCCATCATCATTATCCAAACCTTTAAAATTTGAGATCAAGTTCAACAGAGGTGCTAATGAAATTGAATTAACCAAGTTGTCTGGGTCCTTAAGAACTTTTAAGAAGTTAATTACTGCAATGGAATATGTCATAGAGAGTGAAGAACAGAGATACCTCCAAGATAACCAAAGATTCCAGGAAACTAAAGATGAGTTGAGACAAAATAATATTGAAATTCGTGTGTAAATTAGATGGGTATATAATAGAGTCATACTGTATATTAGAAGAATGAAAACTTAATTCAAATTCAGTTGTAATGAATATTAGTTGGTTACAAAATATTTTCAAATAATATTCTCGACTTCTCTTGGTGTATTTTCACAATAGTTTCCCTTATAAGGAGTTCATTACTGCTACTTCTAATCAGAAGCAGCTACATGAAGACGACGTTACAACCAAATATTATTCTGGAAGAGTTTTTACAAACATCTTGATTAATTGGCGTTACCAGAAATTAATTACACCAGGTACACTATTATTCCAGAAGATACTCAGCTGAAGCTAGCTAGCTTAGTTCATGTCATAGCTGAAATTAGATGTAGGCACCCATGTATCCATCGGCATCTTTTACAGGTTGTCAATTTCATCTTTATGTCTTTACAAGGAAACTCCAGGTATTTCCGATGAGGTGAACCCTAAATCTGGACTCAGGAACATCTAAGGACCCTTTGCCTAACATGGTTAGAGAATCAAAATACGTTCTAAATTCTTGGATGCATTCAAAGGAATTCTTGTCGTGTGATATTGATGCTATTTAACCCATGATGCCTTTGTGTTTTATGGGGCCCTTGATCTCGGCTAGCATAAGATGAGTATGCTGAAAAGAAAAGAATGCAAATTCCTGACAGTTTGTAGAAAATGAGGTTTGACCGAAATTTTTTGCCTTTTTCGATTTGGCTGTTTGGATTATTACTACAATAGGAAAGTGAGTAAAAGATTTTTTTTTCGTTTTTGATGTTTGAAGTTTGAACTAGTTGTACTAGATATGAGCACAAGAAGTTCAGATGATAGAAAACGGTTATGGTTATTGCATGATAAGTGATTCACTAGGGCCTCATTTTAACTACGTTGTGTTTTCTTTATCTGACTCTGGCTGTAGGCTGATCATATTGGTTTATTGATTTCCTAGTACCTGTTCACTGTTAAAATATAGCAAGCTAAGCATGAACCTATAGAAGGTCGAGACGAGGTATCGTGATGATATCATATAATAAATATTGGACTTACCTTTACAGTATAGACGATCTCAAGTACTACGTTGAGTACGTGAGAGGTTGGGGTGTGTTGGACTAACAGTGTATAACTTACGATTCTACCAGTGGTTAAATAACTGAAAATGTGTGGAAGACACAGTTTTCGAGGGACTAAATAACTCCAGATGTGTCCCATAAGATAATTATAGTAGTGGAAGCTTTCTTTTGCAAACTGTATCTTGGATCTTTCTTCAAGTAATTAGACAGACGACATATATCGTGCTCGTACAGGTCAAGCCTCAACTAATATGGAGAAGGTCGAAACGATGGATAATAGATCATGAAACTCTAAGTACCGCACGGGAAAATAATGATGCCCTCGAGCTTTTATAACTAGTTTTACTATTCGACGTCACCATTGTATCTATTTGTATTGCTATCATGCTAACGCCGCTCACAAATTAATGAACAGATCTCAAGCCCGTTAATTATCAAAGGGGCAGAAAAAGCTTTAATGTAGTTTTTGCCAATGCATGTGAGCAGTTGATGAAGTAGAAACAGGGCTCATTTATGTGAGAACCAAAAGTGAACCACCAAGGGTCTGTACCTCTGGTACTTAACTTCTGAACCATTTGTAGAGATCTGTTCTATTTTGAAAAGTGAGCGCCAAAAGACGGCTCAAACTATTGCGCCAAAAACGAAAAACCGTTGAGATTTTGCAGTTTTTCGGATCTGCAAAAGTCTGTGCTTTTGATGCACTTTTTTTTCTTCTTTTTTTTTTTCGCTTTGTGTTGCGATTCATCAGCCAAAGACTTATATGCACAAACACAAGGAAAGGGCATATCGACTCGAAACTTGGAAGGATCACTGTTTGTTAAAGATCCTTGGTGCATGAATAGAAGTAGTTCATCAACGGTTTAGCTTGGGTTAGTAAACGAAACGGTGTAATCTAGATGAGTAAATAAGCTTCTAGGTACTTTTTACTGTGAACGGTATCGTCCTCAATTATGAACGGTGGCATCGGTTGTCTTTTTTTGGTATTCTTAGACCTTACCTTTGCAAGAATGCTCGTGCGTAGCACATAAAATAGATGCATTAGGAAACATCAACCAACACCGTAGAATTTTAGGAAAGGAAAAGGAATAATTTAAACAAACCCGAAAGAGCTTTGTATAAAAGAACACCTGTTGGCACAATTTATGCTTTATTTAACTTTAAGTTTTGGTAATCTACAGTTAACCATCGAACCATAAAACATTGATTGCTTATACACAAAGTCATCAAGCATCCAAAGTTATTAAATTTAGTCGAGTTCACCACAATCAAGACGTCTATATATTGTCTCCATTCACATCTGAAAAGACACTAGGGGATCATAGTAATCTTTTTACAACCTAATCATAAAAGGATGCGTCCCTCAGAGAATATAAAGATTTGTGTATTAGGTGATGAAGGTGTTGGGAAATCCTCGCTTTCACTTCAATTTACACAGTCACATTTCCCTCAAGATTTTGATCCATCTATTGAAGATGTCTACACAAAAGATATGAACATTAATGAGAAAAATTATAAAGTTCATGTTTTAGATACTGCCAACAATGATGAATATTCACATCTCAAAGATGTTCAGTTGGAACAGGCAGATGGGTTTATACTGGTTTACAAAGTGAACGATCTCGAAAGTATGGGATCTGCTGCTAACAGTTACAGACATATAATGAGAATTCATGGTGTGCTACCCCCATGTATTTTAATTGGTAACCAAACTGACCTGATCCATGAAAGACTCATCAGCCCACAAGAAGGTGAAGAACTAGTTAGTGAGTTGGGTTTGAACAAGTATTTCGAAGCTAGTGCCAAAAATAATCACAACGTTAATGAAGCTTTTGCTTATATCACTCAACTTATTGTTGACAAAAGAGAGAAAATCAGAAGACAATCAGTTTTAAAAGAACCAAGATTTGAAGCTAGCGAAAGCTCAAATGATACTTTACCAACAACTAAGTCAATTGGCACATCTAGTGATCTCGTTATCCCAAACATTCAGAAACAAAAGACTTTCACTACAGGTGCATCACTTCCAAAAGAAAGCGTTGAAGGGATTGAAACTGCTGCTGCTCGCCCAGCTTCAATAAATCAAAGAGCTGCACAAAGCTCACCTGTTTTGAATGAGAAATCAACAGTAGCAAAGACTCAAGAAAAAGAAAGCAATAAATGTTGTATTATAATGTGAATTTGATGCCAACTCTTCTTCTTGAGTTTGTTACACAATTCTTGCATCTCTATTTTATTTGATTTTATTTGCATGGACAGAATTATTCAGTCACTTTGGTCTTTAGGCGTTTACATTCATTGTGTTTTTTATTTGATATTTTTTACTGATTTTGAAATACCCTCGTCGATAGATGAGTTATAGCATTTGATCTTGTACATATATTTTATTATAAATTAATGATCATGACTTTACGTTTGAGAAAAAATGAAAATCTTGTAGTTATACACATGACATTAATTTACATCTTAAAAATCAACCCTATTCAATAAAACCCTAACCTTACTATCGAACCAACCTTCCAAACCATCCCTTGGTAATAATTTCCCTTTCCCCTGCACTTCAAAAAGACATTTGTCAATCTTGATGAACTGAATGTGCTCATTCTGTTCGTTAATGGCAACTGCAACATGTTGAACCCGCAACCAATCGTCTAGTACACCATCATGAACCACCTGTAGCCCCATATGTGGCGCTCCTCCAGCTCCAGAACCGAAAAGTTCAAGGTATTTGAGCTGCTTCATTGATGATGCCAATAATGATGCACAAGGCTGTAATGAGTAGCCATGTAATCTAAGTGATTCTAGCTTTTCCAATCCACTTAATTCCAATAAACAATCTGTAAATATTAATTTATGTAAATCACAAAAGACAGAATCTTCCTTCGTATCCAATGACAATTTTTTAAGAGTCTTTGAGTGCTTTAATATTGCCTTAAGATAGAGAAAACATAAATGCTTCCAGGATTGAATGGAACAAAGCTTTGTGACATTCCAACGTATTGTAACATCCAATTCTTCCAAATTCTCCAAACCGTGTATGAAAGCTGGAACTGTGTCCCTTAGACTTTCTCTGTAGTCTATAGATAACTTTGTCAAGTTCTTTGTCTTTTTACCTAGGTACTTCAAAAAACCTGGATCAAGTCTGGTATATAAATCATTCATTGATAATGGCGAATGAACGTCTTCGGGTAGTTGAACTTCAGTGACGTTTTTCAATTCTAAATGTTTCAAGTTTGCAAGATTCATAACTGAATCCAATCGCTTTGCATCCATTGTCGAAACCACTATTGAATCAAGGGAAAAAGTCCGCAAGTCTTCAAGTCTTGTTTCCGCTGCACTGAAAAGAATGAAGAGGTTCAATATGCAATTCATATCATAGTCAGAGAGCCTTATTGGTTCATTATCAATGATGTAGTTTGTCAACACCAGGAGTGAGCTTGAAGGATTTTTAATGAAATTGTGACTAGAGTTAACTCTAGCCAATCTGAGCATCTTGAGATTAAGTTTATCATTATTCCCTTCTAATAGATTTTTAAATATCTGAAACAAATTGAAAGAATTCAAAAACGGTTCTAGAGACAATTTCTCTAGATTGTTAAATCCTTTAAAAGCTTCGAATTCTGTCGATGCTCGTACTTTCTTGAAATCAACACTCACATGTAATGAGTTAAGATTAGACTTATTAGGTAGACGGTTCACAATTTCAAATGATAATTCTTCATCTGAACTCCAAAAAAATCTATTCAACCTTTCCAACTTTTTGACAGACATGAAGGTGAAAAAGTTCAAATCAAACGGTGAGTTAAACCCATCAGGCAACTCAACAAATTGCATCTTGTTTATCAAAGTTCCATAATGTGCTGTTGAATGATCCGCTGTTGGTAGTTCTACTGGCATTTCTTGACTGATAATCTTTAAAAAGCTCTTTAAGCTGTATTTCATTTTGATGAAAGTGCTTGTATTCACACTTTGATCATGATTCTGAAGCTCCGACTGATAAATCTCTTGATTGAACTGAGAGTAAGATGGATCCACCACGATTGTATGATATAATCGTATAACTGTGGATTGAAAAAAAGCTTTGTTCACTCTCATGAGACTCAGTGCGTCATACTGATTGAGTTCACCCGCAATTTTTAATCTTATCTCAAACGGTAGTTTGTCGAAAACTCCATCTGAGCTTAAACCATCTGAAAGTTTTCTTTTATAGACACTGTTCAACTTCAGAGGACCGGTGATATAGTTTTCTCCAATAGTGGTGTATGGTTCAGAGTTTAGAGTTGATGACACAAAGGGTAATATTGAGGAAATTGAGTCTTGATCTAACAAACTTCTTTGCTTACCAGCTGTATTGTCATATGGAAGACCAGCATGACCAAACGGAACGTTAACTTTATATATCGGTGGCATTATGGTCCATACTTATTAGCTCTAAAGAGGTCAACAGACTGAGATGTAATGATTTCCTGTAGTTCAAGAGTTGACGTTATCAGATTACACCAGATTGCACAATCGGTAAGAGACACATTACTCATCTGACCAGTCATGTGATCAGATTACATAATATAATCAACCCAAAAGGGTAAATAGTAAACAATAACATGATGAATAGAATTTGTTTACATTATATGAATTGCAGGTTGACAGTTATAATAACTAGGTACCCAAGTTTGTCATAATTAAAACTCGATCAATTGCAGACTTAAGAAACCTTTAATAATCAGGACCATAGTTAAGACGGGGCAGAACTGATCAATAGAAGACCAAATGATTGACTCTTCACAGGATGTCGAGTCAACTTCCCTCAATTGGGTATGGGTACCAGATAAAAACACCATATTCAAGAAGGGTCATATAATAGAGAATCTTGAAGAAAACAAAGTGAAAGTCAAATTTGAAAATAGTGATGTAAGTAATTATTCTTTTAGTGTTCTTTCTTCCTTGAGACTAATTGTTCTATAGGAGAATGTTTACGATGCTGCTGTTGTCGAGAAAGTTAATCCTGCTAAGTTTGATAAAGCAGATGATATGGCTGAATTGACCTTTTTGAACGAGCCATCTGTGCTAAATAACCTTGAAAGAAGATATAACGATGATCTTATATATACATATTCAGGGTTATTTTTGGTGGCTATCAATCCTTACTCAAAACTTCCAATTTACAATGAGGAGCATGTTAAAATGTACCATAATGTTCCTAAGGAATCATCAAAACCTCATATATTTGCAGAGACTGAGGAAACGTATCAAAATATGTTGAAAGATAAAAAGGATCAATCAATTCTTGTCACTGGTGAATCAGGTGCTGGTAAAACTGAAAACACAAAGAAGATTATTCAATACCTAGCTGCAATAACTACAGATGCAAAGCAAGATAAGAAGACTTTTGAAGTTCAAATTATTCAAGCTAATCCAATATTGGAAGCATTTGGTAATGCTCAGACTGTGCGAAACAACAATTCTTCCAGATTTGGTAAATTTATCAAGATTGAATTTAATTCGAAAGGAAAAATAGGTGGTGCTCATATTGATTGGTATCTGCTTGAAAAGTCAAGGGTTGTTAAGCAATCCAAGCAAGAAAGAAACTATCATATCTTTTACCAACTGCTTGCGGGGCTCACAGATAAAGAGCTTGAGCTTCTAGGACTGAAGAAGTCACCATCTAATTACAACTACCTGAAAGACGGAAATGATACTATACCCGGGGTTGACGATAAGAAAGAATTCAAGCATTTGAAAGGTGCACTTGATATAATGGGCATACCAAAAGTGAAGTACTATGAAATATTCAAGCTGATAGCAATAATACTACACATTGGAAACATTGAGTTTACTTCATTGAAAGCAGAACAGGCCAACTTTAAAACTTCAGTCGACAAGTTATGTGAGCTTCTTGGTGTTTCATCTGCGAAATTCAGTGATGCTATACTACGTCCAAAAGTTAAAGCTGGTAAAGAACTTGTTAAGCAATCAAGAAATGCATCACAGGCTAGATTTTCTCTTGATGCTTTGTCAAAATCCATATACGAGAAAATTTTCAAATACCTGGTCGATTCTATCAATGAAAATCTGGACCATGATTCTTTATGTGAGAATTTTATTGGTGTTTTAGATATAGCTGGGTTCGAAATTTTTAAGGAGAACTCATTTGAGCAGTTGTGCATCAACTATACAAACGAGAAGTTACAACAATTCTTTAACCATCACATGTTTGTGCTTGAGCAAAATGAGTACTTGAAGGAGGACATTGACTGGCAATTCATTGATTTTGGACAAGATTTACAACAGACAATTGATCTGATTGAGAAGCAAAAACCAGTTGGTATTTTCTCTGTTCTTGATGAGGAGTGCATAGTTCCAAGATCATCAGACAAATCTTTTTTCGAGAAATTAAATCAATTTTGCAATGGTAAATCTGAAAAATTTAAGCCTTCCAAGTTTTCCAACAAATTTTCTTTAAAACACTATGCAGGAGACGTGGAGTATTCAATAGAGGGATGGATTGAAAAGAACCGTGATCCATTGAATGATAATGTCGTTGAAGTTTTAAGTAACTCCAGCAATTCCTTCATCTCAAATCTTTACTCCACAGACACTAAACAAAAGAGCTCTTCATTTAGAACTGTCGCACAAAAACATAAAGAACAGTTGGGCGGTCTCCTTTCCCAGCTCTCCGATACACACCCACATTTTGTTAGATGTATCTTACCAAATGGCAAGAAAAAACCACATGCGTTTGATAAAAAACTTGTTCTTGAACAGTTAAAATGTAATGGTGTACTGGAAGGTATAAGGATAGTCAGATCCGGGTTTCCTAATAGGATTTTATTTCAAGACTTCTTTGAGAGGTACAAAATATTGTCAGATAAGTCTGTTTTCACAGATACGATGAAGACAAATTGTACCACAGTACTCTCTTCAATAGACTTACAATCAGAGCTTTACAAAGTGGGATCAAGTAAAGTATTTTTCAAAGCAGGTGTTTTGGCCGAGCTTGAGGTTCAAAGAGATAACAAAATCAAGTCAATTATCACAAGTTTCAAGGCAATAGCTAAAGGTAAGCTAGGGAGAAAAAGCATCAGCAGTAGACTGCAAAAAATTCAAGCTTCTCAGGTTCTCATGAAAGCATTCAAAGCGTACAATAGGCTAGAGAAAAATGCTTGGTTCAACTTGTATGCTGATTTAAAACCGTTCATTGCGACTTCAGGTCAAGCAGTCAAAAGGAAACAAATACAGGAACATATAAAGAGCCTCGAAAAGAAGCTTGAATCATTAGAAGTTGAAAAAAGCGAAATTTCTTCAAAAAATATGTCAACAGAAGAAGAGCTCACAAAACTTGAAACTATCTTAGAAGCCGAAAGATCCCTTCTGAAAGAGAAGGAAAATATCTTGGAGGAATCAAAGGAGCGTGAGAAGCTACTGGAAACCAAGCTGGAAGCTACTATGGAAAGCATGAAAGATCTTGAGACTCAACGGGATGTTTTCAAGAAATCGAAACTCGAGCTTGATGAGAAACTCAGGTCGTTTGAGGACAATATAAACAATGGAAAACAACTGATCAAGGTACTTGAAAAGGAGAAGAGTATGCTAGCGAAAAAAATTGAGGATTTGGAGAAGTCATTGGAAGAGCATCAGGTTTCTCAGAAGACATATAAAGAAAATAGTTCCAAAATTGAGGAGGAACTCAAGATGCTCAAAACGTTGTTGAAAGCCAAAGAAGAACAAATCCACCAACTTGAGACAAAACTTGAGAAATCCGATCATGATCTTCAAAGCAAAGTTACAAGTTTGAACACGAGCTATAGTAATGCAAACAAAAAGATCAAAGAGCTTGTTGATGAAAACAAGTCTCTCCATTCAAAATTGAAGGTTCTACAAGGCTCTTCTCAACAATATGAAAGTGTATTGAATAAGAAGGAGGCTGACTTAGAACATTTGAAGCAACAACTTGAAAAGCAACAAGAGCTAGTTAAGTCAATTCAAGCGGAGAGAGATATGCTAAAAAGTGAGCAAGGTGATGTCTCAAAAGAATTAGCAGTAGTTAAGCGGGAAATGGAAGAGCTCAAGATTAAACACAAACAGCTAGAGCATGAAGCAAAAGAAGCCCGTGAACTTTTACAAAGGAAGATAAGTGACGAGGTGAAGTTTAACAGGGGAAAGCAAAAATATGATGCAGATGTTTCGGAACTTAAGGCTGAGATTACAATTTTAACGAATGAACTTACTGAGGAAAAATCCAAATCAGCAAAATTGTCATCGGAGATGAGAAGCTTGAGAGCTGAGAATGACGAGTTGCAAAAAGACAGAAAGGCTACAGATGTTCGTGTTGCTCAAGGTGCATTCCAAGCTTTGAGAAGTAAATCACTGAATTCTCATATTGACACTAATATAGAGAGAATGCAAGATGAGAAAGAAAAATTGATTAGGGAATATGCAAACATGAAGTTGCAACTCAACGAGCAAAGTGCTGTTCTCAAAAAGGAGACCATTGAGAAAAACAAAATCAAGGCTGACTTGAAGATGCTCCATTCTAGATTGGCTTCTGAAGCCTTTGACAAACAACAACTTAAGATTCAGCTGAAGAAGATCAAAGAAGGATTGGGATTATCACCAATTGAGTTTGATGAAACTTATGAGCGTTTAACTCGTGATAATGAACATTTGTCTAAGGAAATCGGCAGCCTGAAAACCGATTTAGAGTTAGAGCGTAAAGCTTCTCAACGCAGGTCTGAAAATCAAAGAAGACCACTCTCTGATATAAATTCAACCGACTCTCCATTTGCATTGAAACATGATTTTAATACGTATAAAGCAAAATTTGAAGCAAGTGAAGCGAGGGTAAGATTATTGGAAAGAAAGTTATCAGAGAATACATTCAAAAGTGGTGCTGTTCTAAATAATAGAAGTCTCTCGTCTCAACAAAAAAGTGATGGACAATACGAAGAACTTTTGAAAGTATATCAGGAGACTTCTAGAAACTTATCACTAACCCGAGAGGAGCTTGCAAATTCTAAGTACCAAGCTTCCAAACTAGAGAAAGAGCTCTCCAAGAGTGGTGATATAATCAGCAGTTACAAATCAAAGGATGTCCAAGCCTTATCCAATCAACTTGCCCGTGAAGAGCTTACTAAAGTTCAATTGCACCTCGAAGCAATCCAGAGTAAGAACTCAGATTTATCCAAGACTGTGAAGCTTTATAAATCAAGAGCTGAAGAATATTTCAACAAGCTGGAAAATGCTGAAGCTGCTGTTAGAACTGCTAAACATTCCGAGAAATTCACCAAGGAGCAACTACAAGAAGCTACAGATTCATTGGAGAAGATTAAAGAGCAGAATCGAAGAAGTGAAAATGCAATTGTGAAATTGAACGTTACTATTAGTCAATTAAGAGAGCGTATTGAGGAGAAGCAAAGTGAATTATCGAAAGCTCAATCTTCAAACATAATGCTTCAGGAGGAAATAAATCATTACCATGAACGCCTAATGAAGAGCTCGAATACGGAGAAGTATGATAGCCAGATTCGAAAACTTAGTGATGAGCTTGTTTGCTCCATGAGAAATGAGACAAATTTGCGTAAAGATCTTGGAACCCTTGAATTGGACTTCGAAAATCTTCAAACTCAGAAGAGTAAGGAAATCAAAGAGCTCACTAAGGAAAAAAGCTATTACATGCGTCTTGTTAAAGATCTTGAAGACAAGAACGAGGATGCTGTTGTTGCTCAGAAAGATTTAGAGGTCAAATTGCGCTCATTGATGAAGCAAATTGGTACATTAAATGAGTCAGTTGACAAGTTGATAAGAGAAAGAGACAGCTTAGAGAATGATAAGAAGAGTTTGGAGATACAAGTTAGAGACTTATCTGGAGAATATGGAACATTCATGAACGAGCGTGAAGTTGCTGGGCAAGAGAAAGAAAGCCTTTTGATGACTATTGAAAAGAACGAGCTTGAAATTGATGATTTAAAAAAGGAGAAGAGAAAAGCAAAGTCACTTCAAGAGCAGTTACAGGCATTTATAGAGGAGGAGAAACATAAAAATGTGATCGTTTCAGAGGAGAACCAAGCTTTAGGCAAATTCAATCAACAGTTGAAAGATAAAGTTTCGGAACTTGAGCAAAAGCTGAATGAAAATGACGATGACATTTGGCTAGAGAGAATCAACAAGCTTGAAAAGAGACTACAGAGTGAAAGCGACGAGAAACACGAAGCTTCTAAAGTCACGAAGAGTCTTGAGAGAACAGTTGATGAACTGAAAGATCAAGTGGATAAACAAGCTAAACAGTTATCCAAACATTCAGCTGAAAGAGAGAGTTACGAGCTTAAGATATCTGAGCTATTGAATACTATTAACAAATGGCAAAACACAGACTCCTCAACCAGATTGAGCTTAAAGA
Source organism: Hansenula sp. Y91-04 (assembly GCA_037042445.1). Classification (NCBI taxonomy): domain Eukaryota; kingdom Fungi; phylum Ascomycota; class Saccharomycetes; order Phaffomycetales; family Wickerhamomycetaceae; genus Hansenula; species Hansenula sp. Y91-04. The sequence continues at coordinate 120,319 of JAXQKK010000051.1, read as the reverse complement.
GAGCTGAAAGAGAGATGAGACATTTACAGGAAAATAATTTGGAATTGGAGAAAGAAATTGAGGAATGGAAAGATAGGTTTGATAAGATTTCAAGCAAAAGAAGGACTTTAGTTAATGATGATGTTTTTATTTGAAGTCCCGTGAAAAATATACAACATTTAGATACCCAAAAAATACATGTATGACCTAGTTCTATTAACGAGATAAAGTATTATACAATGCTGATTACTATATACAGATGACTTTCAGACCAGTCAACACAGCTTAAAACCACTTTTTCTTTTCTGAGGTCTCAGCCTTTTCAGTTATATTAGCACCTAGACCGAGTGATCTCAATTTACCTTCAACGTCACCAAAGCTTTCTCTATCACCTTGTATGACAATTGTTGGAGCACCAGTACCATTACCTGGGTTATTAGCTTTACCTGTCAAAACTCTTTCAGCAACTCTTCTAATGTCAGCTGTAGTCAATTTTTCGATCTTTGCAACCATGTCTTGAACAGGAACTTTATGCCCACGAACTTGAACTTGACGACCCAAGTCTTCTAGTTCAACCATTTTTGACTCTAAGTTCATTAGGAGTGAAGAACGGAGCTGATTCTTAGCTCTATTAACCTCACGGTCATTTAGTTGACCTTGCCCAGTGGTGAATGTTTGTGCTAGTTGTCTTCCTATGATCTCTACCAAGTATGGAGCAGCTTGAGGTATACAGGAAGCTGAAATACCAAAAAGACCAGAGTCCGTATAAGAGTGATTAAATGCAACACAACTTTCGATGTAGTAAAATTGGTTTAAAACTTGAGTGTATAATCTGGAATACATTCCCTTACCTGGACCACCAGCTGAAAATGAACCACCACCACCTAACAAAGTATGTAATGTGGCTAATGCATAAATATCTGGATCATCAAAAGACAAACCTTCATACCCAATATGAAGATGAACGAGTTCTGGCATGTTTCCCATTGGAGGGACTGAAGGAAGTGAAGTTTCCCCACCAGTGTAGTGAGCGACTTCAGGAGTGACTTTTGGACGTAGTTGTTTCATATCACCTAAATACTTTTCTGCATACTCAACCGCTTGTTCATGAGGGACACCGATAAAAGCAGCAACTATGCTTTCAGGATTGAATAGTTTCATGCGATATTTTTGAATAGCATTTCTTGTAATGAATGGTAATCTATCTTTTGGGCATAGCAACGGACTTCCTAAGGTTTTATTATTATAAGCAGTGGAATGAAACAACTCCGGTAAGATCAATTCAGGTTTGAGCCAAATTTCATCAATTTCATACTCGGCAGTGAATCGTTGTTCTGCTAACTCTTCTTCTGTAATTTTTGGAATTTTAACTGTTTCTGCTAAGAGTTGAAACATTTTCTCGACATCTTTGTTGAAAACAGACGCTTGATACATAAGTGATTCTCTGGAGGAGGCACATATGTAGTTACCACCTAATAACTCCAACGTTTCCAGCATTTTGGTACCGCTCGTGTTCAATGTTGATTTGAATGCTAATCTATCCACCAAATGACTGATACCTTTCATCTCAGCTGTTTCAAACCTGGATCCAGCATCAACATAGAGACCCAGAGCCGAAAAATGACCTTGTGATGGATTAGTTGCAACTCTGACACCATTACTCAAAGTACTTGATAAAAATGTCTAAAATATTGTTAGAATCAGCCATTCGATAAATCAGGGCATGCTTAACTCACACTATTGGTTGCATAAGATCTAGCAAGAGCCATGCGGCTTTTGCTGATTGTATTTCTACCTAGCATTACTCAAAAGGTGGAACGGTCAGTAGAAGAATACTTCATCAAGTACATCTAGATTCTATTATACACTTCGTAGCTTTGAAATCTTGGAAGTTCAGCCGAGGGCAGAAAAAGTCACGGGACCATTCAGTAGTCGGAATTAAAATGCCATAAGATTGAGTCAAACGTTGAAAAATTATATCAACAGATGGTATCAGACAAGCATCTAGACTAAGGAAGTTTTGGTTGATTCTCCATACCTCTGCCTGTTTTTAAGCATGAAACGTCAGTTTTCCATCAAAGTTCCAGCATCCTCGGCCAATATTGGTCCAGGTTTCGATGTCTTGGGTATAGGTTTAGGTCTATACTTAGAATTAGATGTCACTATCGACCCACAATATGCCAGTGAAACAAACTCTGATCCAAACAACTGTCTTCTTTCATATGACCCATCTAGTGAAGGTGCCCAAAGTGTTCCACTTGCATCAGATGCGAACTTGATCACTCGTACAGCCTTATATGTTTTACGTTGTAACGAAATCAGATCTTTTCCAATTGGTACCAAAATCAATGTGAAAAATCCAATCCCATTGGGTAGAGGTTTAGGCTCTTCAGGTGCTGCTGTTGTTGCCGGTGTTGCTTTAGGTAATGAAGTTGGTAAATTAGGATTTTCAAAACAAAGAATGTTAGATTATTGTCTAATGATTGAGCGTCACCCAGATAACATCACTGCTGCCATGATGGGTGGGTTTGTTGGTTCTTATTTGCGTGATTTAAGCGCTGCTGAAATGGAACGTAAAGAAATTCCGTTGAGTGAAGTCTTACCAGAACCTGCTGGTGGTTACAACACAGGATTAGTTCCTCCAATTCCACCTCAAGACATTGGTCGTCACATCAAGTATGACTGGTGTAAGGAAATCCAATGTATTGCCATTATCCCAGACTTTGAAGTGTCAACTGCTGAATCAAGAGGTGTGTTGCCAAGTGCTTATACAGCTAAGGATATGATATTCAACTTACAAAGATTAGCTGTCTTAACTACTGCATTGACTAGATCACCACCAGACCCTGAATTAATATACCCAGCCATGCAAGACAGAGTCCATCAACCATACCGTAAGACTTTAATCCCAGGTCTTACTGAAATTTTACAATCAGTCACACCAAAGACACATCCAGGTCTACTGGGTATCTGTTTATCGGGTGCTGGTCCAACTATCCTAGCGTTGGCAACTGAAAATTTCGAAAACATCGCACTTGAAATTGTCAACAGATTTGCCAAAGAAAAAATCAACTGCCGCTGGGAAGTCTTGGACTTGGCTTATGATGGTGCTGTCATTGAAGAAAAATAAATTACATAGAGTTGAATCACTAATAGATGTTTAACGTATAATGATTTTAGTTAATAAAGATCTCGTAGACAGAAATAATTTCCCAATTAGGCAGTTACCTGCTTTAGGAGAACATTTGTGTGTCCATACCGAATATTCGCGAATGAGTTAGAAAAGTACTGCTCCTTGAATTTTGTTGCAAAATAGAAATCGACATACTGATTACGAGTTAATATTGGTATCAATTCACCTTCAATCTACCTTTTTCAACGAAGTCAATTGTTCCATAAGATGAGTGAATTCGGAATCAAGCTTCCTTCTTTTAAGACTTCACTTAATTACCTGATTGGTATTGTCATAGCAGTCTATGGTGGTTGTAAGTATTAAATGATCTCTATCTATCTATCTCTGAAATGAGAATTCAAAGACTAATTCCATACCACAGACATACTATTCACAGGCCAAGGTGAAACATTCAACTTTGGTCATTTCCTAGAGACCACATCCCCTTACTTGTGGGCTAATTTGGGTATTGCCAGTTGTATTGGTTTAAGCGTTGTTGGTGCTGCTTGGGGTATCTTCATCACAGGTTCATCAATTCTAGGTGCTGGTGTTCGTGCTCCTCGTATAACAACAAAGAACTTGATCAGTATTATTTTCTGTGAAGTGGTTGCCATTTACGGGTTGATTATGGCCATTGTGTTTTCTGCAAAACTTACAAGTGCTAGTGCTGATACCTTGTACTCAAAGAGTAACTTATACACTGGTTATTCTTTATTTTGGGCTGGTTTGACTGTCGGTGTGAGTAATTTAATTTGTGGTGTTGCTGTTGGTATTACAGGTGCTACAGCAGCTGTTTCAGATGCAGCTGACTCTTCATTATTCGTCAAGATTCTTGTTATTGAAATTTTTGGTTCAGTCTTGGGTCTATTTGGTCTTATCGTTGGTTTATTAATGGCTGGTAAAGCTGTTGATTTCCAATAATTACGAAAACAAAACGGAGTTTCTCATAATGAGGAATCTAATACTAGCATAGAAAAGAAAGTTGGAGATTGTACGTTTCAGGAAACTGCGATACCTAATACAACTAAATCAAAAAATAAAAAACAAAGACAAAAAGTGTATCATTAGAGTGTCTACATATTAATGTCACATCAAGTAATTTTCGAACCATTCATTATTATTGTAGCATTTACTGCTTTTCTGGTTCTATGTAGTCTGGATTTTTCTTAAGGATAACAACACCTTCAAGGAATGATGAAAGTGCGATATATTCGCTATTTTCCTCCAATTCAGCCTTTTCACCATAACCCAAAAGCACAGGGGTAGTTTGTGTAACCCAACCTGTGATAGTCTTTGGATTACCAGCTTGACCAACAACATCCACAGCTTTACCAACTCTAACAGTGACTTGAATTTCATTCAAATCTTCATCAACTGTAATTAAGGTTCTAGGACGAGCAGCACTATTTAGGAAGAACAACAAGTAATGGTTTTCTAAAATGAAGTTTGGTTCCAAGAAACCAATGGCCACAGTTAACAAAGATGCTAATGTGACTTTTGATAAGATTCTGCCTTCAGTGTTGAATGGGTTAAGAGTCAAAGTACCTTTACCCAAATGTGTCAAACCTTGAGCAATTCTTGTGGTGAATAGGGCATTTGGATCTCTATGATAACTTGCCAATTGTCTGAATAATTGAGCCAATCTAGCATTGTTTGTACCTGAACCAATTAAACCCATAGCATAAATAGCATTAATGGCAACATCAATATCTGTATCATGAGACATTCTCGACAATGATTCTATAATGTTAACTTGAGGATGTGATACTGACAACAAAGAAATACCTAATGGCACAGCACGACGAACAGAGTCACTACCATAATCTAAGATGTGTCCATAATGACGCAAACTCATGGCTTTTCCAATATCTTCACCGAGGGCAATAATAGCAATACCTAACACGGCATAAGCTAGGGAGTCATCATCTTTCTCTTTGGTTTTAGTATCTTCTTCTTCTTCAGCCTCTTCTTCTTCCTCACCTTCTTTTTTAACTTCACTAGATTTTGTATCAGCAGAGCTGTCTTGAGTAGTTGCACTTTCAGAAATATCTTGATCACCATCAGCATCAACTTCAGCTTTTGGTTCTTTTTCAACCTTAACATCAGCAGACTCTTCTGATTCCTCTTTCTGTTCTGGTTCCGGCCCTTTTGGAGTTAAAATTTCAAACAAACGTTGAATTTCTAACACATTACCAGTACCAGCATAAGCACTAATTCTGGTAAGGACTTCCAAACTTTTAACAATTGGGTGCTCAATGGCTTGGATGGTTTCTAAAACATCATCAACTTGTTCAGCTTTACCCATGAATAAAAGACCTAGACCCAAGGCTAAAAATTTGATCCATTTACTTTTCAACTGTTCAAAATCTCTCTCTAATAAGGTTTGTAATATTGTTGAAGTGATATCACCATTACATGTACCAACAAAGGCATGACCTAATGCCAAAGCTGATAAAGCTGAAACTTCAAGAGGAACTTCAGTATCTGAAACTAGTGGTAATAATAAGTTCAAAAGATCTTCATTTTGTGATCCTGAGAATGATAATGCAAGACCTAAGATGGCCGATGAACTTAATTTCTTATTTGTACTTGTAACATAGTCCTGTAATAATAATAACACTGGTTCAACTTCATCGTGAACACCTGAACCAACAAGACCCATACCCAATAAAGCACCAGCTTTGATTTCATCTTCGGTAGAATATAAGTATTTATCCAAATTTTGTAAACCGTCGATATCCCATTGGTGGATTGAACCTATACTTGCAGTAGTGGATAACATACCATCACCTTTAGTCTTGAAAATCCATTTATCATCTTCTGTTAAAAGTTTATCTGTACCATAACCCAAGTTTAAAAACGAATTCACAAAACTAGCAGCCAAATTTTGCTTAGCTGAATCAATTGAACTTGATTCTGAACGAGAATTTTCCAAGTGGGATTTGTAAACATCTTCTGGAACTTTTGGATCTAATAAGTTTAATTCTTTTGCCAAATAATGGAATTTTTCTGAAAGTTTAGTGTTATAAATCAAGTCTTGAACTTCTTCATTTTTGTATGATGAGTTTTGCTTTGAAAGAATCAATGCAAGTTGTTTTTTTAATGAGGAATCAGAAGTAGCATTGAAAACGGCTTCAATTAATTCATCATCGTCAATTCTAATAGCCAATGCAAGCGCTTGTGTCAATTCTCCATGTTCTAAATAAATGGCGTATGCTGTTTGTAGGAATTCTAAATCATCTGGTGGAGGCAATAATGGAACACAGCTCACCAAGTAAAGACAAACTCTACCATATATATCTTTATCAACAAATTGGGGTAACTCACTAATTGTATCAGTTTCCAATAAGAGATCAATAGCATCTGCTTCTTGGTTGTGTTTCAAGAAATATGGAACAATTTTCAATGTGATTTTCTTTAAATCTTTTTCATCAAATTTGGCTCCTTCTTGATCTTCCTCTTCCAAGATTTGTGCACTAGCTTCACCAATTTCCAAGGCTAAATGACGAATGTATTCATGGCCCCATTTTTCGTAATCATCTTCTTTAGAAAGTATTCTAAATTTCAAAGCATCATGTTCACCATTATCTGAATGTGTCATACTCAAGACAGATAATATATCAGCAAATTTGGATTTCAAAGGTGTATCTGCCCATCCTTCGTAAGCTTTAATCAATGCTTCATAATGAGGATGTAAGAATTTCAAAGGTTTTGGAACAGCAGTCATGGATGAGGTTGATGAACTGATAAATTCTTCCAATTGATCCAAGGATCGAGTCCATAAATCAACATTTGATTCGGTCAATCTTTCCACTAGAAGATCCAAATCAGCTTTAAGCTTTTCATCTTCTTCGGTTAGTTCTTCTTCATCCTTTTTATCTTTCTTATCCTTAATGGCTGTTTTATTTTCAACTTGTTTTGGCGGTTCTTCTTTGGTGGCGAGCTCACCAGTATTTTTCTGTGACATCTTTGAAAATAAGTATAGTGAACTTCCAACACTTTTTCCAGATCAATCAATCAATCTAGTATCCAATTGAATACGAAAATAATTAAACAAAAGATCGTTAAAAGTGTCAATTGAGATCACAATGTTGAGTTTTCCGAAGGCAAATCGTGCTTTTGTTGACAAAAAGCTTCGATACCATTTTGACAAAATCTTGAAAAGTTCACGACTTTTTTGACCAAACCAACCACCGAGGGTTTAAAGATCCGACTCTACATATAAAACAGTGTTATATTTATAAAGCTCAAATTAATTTTATATATGCTATATGCTTAATTGTAATTAATGAAATCTCCTCTAAATGCCTTCTTCAACCATAATAACAATTTATCATAAATTATGACGTTCGCATTATGGTAACGAATAGCATGATCTGAATCTGGAAATACATGAACATCATAATTTTCCACTCCAGCGAGATCTAATCTATCCAAGAACTTCAATGAGTTTTGGAAATGAACATTATCATCACCAGTACCATGACATAGTAAGAATCTTGTAGCCTCACCAATTTGAGTGACGTTTTTCACTGCAGAATGGGAATAACCATCCTCGTTGTTTTGAGGAGTATGCATGTATCTTTCAGTATAGATTGAATCATAAAATTTCCAATCAGTAACTGGTGCTACTGACATACCATAATGGAAAGTTTCCCCAGCATCTTTTTCTAAAGTCTTTAATGTCATATACCCTCCATAACTCCATCCAAAAATTGCAATATTATCTTCATCAACATAAGATTTTTCCTTCCAGTGGTTTGCAGCAGCAATTTGGTCAATAACTTCATAATGACCCAAATTATCTCTAACAAGTGATCTGAACTTACGACCTTTGAATCCAGTACCACGACCATCGACCGTGACAACAATTGCATTTAGCTGTGAAGCGACAACCTCTGGGAATGAGAATCCGAATGTCTTTGTAACCAGCTGACTATTTGGTCCATTATATAAGAAAAATAATACTGGATGCTTTTTGGATGCATCAAAATTAGGTGGTAATCTTTCAACATAATTAACGGTTGCAGTTCCAATATCAACTTCACCATAGTTATTGGTACCCAATTCATATTCTGATAATAAGTCCGCAAGTTTCTTATTATCCTCCAAAATTTCCACTTCATTTGTGTGAAGATCAATGAGTTTTTGATATGGGATATCTGGACCTCTATAGCTCAATGAAACGAATCTTGCACCTGAGGAAAAAGAAGCGGTATACCAACCTTCACCATCTGTGTATTTTTTGGAATCACCGGTTAAAAGATCAACAGAGTATAAATGTCTTTCAATTGATGAATCTTGAGTTGAAAAATAATAAACGAGATTTTTTTCATAATCGAATGCACTTGGAGCACTAACAACTTCCCATTCTCCAGATGTCAAAATCTTTGGAGTGGCATTATTTGGTGGTGAGAAATATGCTAAATGGTTGAAACCATCAACAGAGATTGTATCAATATATCCATCATTCTCTCTAGATTTTGATTTTGGAATAAAGTACGTGTCATGTGTAATTTCAAACCAACTATCAGTGACTTCATCTCTCACAATCTCAAATTCCAAATCTTCAGCATTAACCAATACAACTTTTAAAAAATCAGATTCTCTGTTTGTAGCTTTCAAAAGTAATTGATCATTACCAACCCAAATAATCTCTGTGAAAACGTCATAATGATAATCAACAAATTTAGTTTCATTTTTATCAACGTTAATTATTCCAATAGAAACTTCTGGATTAGAAGCACCTGCTTTTGGATATTTCAAACTTCTTAATTCAGGATAATTATCCTCTCCATCACCTTGGACAAAATATGGGATTTTAAATTCTGGGACTTGTGTATCATTTGCTCTCAAGAATGCAACATAATCACCATATGGTGACCACCAAAGAGCAGTATCACCTTCTAAAACTTCTTCTTCATATACCCAGTCTGGTTTACCATTGAAAATTTCTGCACCACCATCAAAAGTAGATTGAGTTGTAGCTTTCGTGGATAAGTCATAAATGTAGATATTGTTTTCAAGTACCAATGCAATTTTGTCCGAGGTAGGAGACCATACAGCAATTGAAACTAATCCATCATTTAAAAGAGTAATTTCTTGAGTATCAACATCCAATATCCAATATAAACCAAATGTTGAATGTCTCCAATTTTGAGAACTGTTTGTCTGAATTAAAGCATATTTCAAATTTGGACTAGCGACAAAAGAATCAATAGTGAAATTTTCACCATTTGAATAGATATGCGAACCATTATATAATAATTTTTCATAATTTAAGTCTGAAATTGATTGAATTAAATAAACATCATCATCATTTCTAACAAAAGTTCCCTTATCATTCTTTAATGAATCTGGTTCTGATATCCATTGAATAGATCTAAATTTTGGACTAAATGTCGAATTTCTTGTTTCATTGAATCCAATGATATTAGAAGCTATTATTGGATCTTCATAACCTCTCAGTATCTTGGAAGATTGCAGATATTCCAATTCTTTCATTTGTAATGTCACAGTGTGTAATCTAGCTATCCCTAGCACTAAAAAACCTGCACCCCATAGTAGAATAGCCAAAACACCGCTGGATAGTATCCAGCCTTTGTAGCTATTGTATTTTATGTTGTTTGGACGGTCAGAGCTCCGAAGAGGCTCTTTTTCATTCAGATATTCTGTATCTGACATTATCACTATCTTTTGTGTCTAGCTGCTCGATGAGATTTGTGACAGATAAGGTGCAACCGTGGTTCAATAGTTTGTGTAATGGGGTTATCTTCGAGGAAGTGAATCTCTATTATTAGTTCTATTCAGTAGTGATGGATTAAACACTTAAAATGTTCTAGTTTGTGTTAATTTTCGTTGTTAATGGTGTACTCTTGTGGCTCTCTCACCTATCAAAGTATCTTAATTCTTGCTGGCTCATTAAGTCAAAATGCGGATAAATGAGGAAAATAGCGAAATATTAGGTAATATAATATCCCAATGGGGAAATAATCTCTTTTAGGGAATACAGAGTCTGGCCCATTCCAAAACTGATTTACCCTACCATCATCTGCCATTATTTACCGGTTAACTCATAATTTACCCTACCGTCCATACAAATTACGCAGAGTGCGTGAATTAAAAAATTTCAAAGAGAGAAAAAAAAGGAGACGTGCACCGCCAAATTTTTTGGGTAGTTTGAGAGTGCGCAATCCAATGACCTTCCACTTTTACAACCCTTCGCTATAATAAACAACGGGTTATTCACTTTTAAATTCACTTAAAAAGAAGATATAGTGATCAATTGTACTGATTATCACCATAATAAACACCTAGAGAATGAGTTTAGATCCAAATAACCACCAAAATGCTGTTTCTGCAGCTGCAAATGCTCTTCAAGCAGTGGGTATTGCTCAAACCAATAATCCACAACATCAACAACAACAACAAGCTGCTCAGCAATATGCTCAACATCAACTATCTCAAAACCAATTTTACCAGCAACAAGTTCAACAAGCTCAGCAACGTGCCTCTCAAGCTGCTTCTCAACATCAACAACTTTTGAATGCTGCTACCCAGTTACAACAAGCTCAACAAGCACAACAACAACATCAACAACAATATCAGTCTGCGCAACAACAGTTGGCACAACACTTACCACAGGCCACTGCTGCTGATAACACTGGTCTCGGTGTCGTTCCAACACCAGGTCAAGGTTTCCAACCAACTCAACCTCAATCAGAATTCCCATCAAGACATGATTTAATTTCTTATATTCATGCTTATGCTAGAGAAAATGGGTTCGGTATTGTTATTTCTCATTCAAATGAAAAAGCCATTTATTTCACTTGTGAACTTGGTGGTTCTTATAGAAATAAGAGAAATATCAATGATAAGGAAAGAAAGAGAAAACTGACTACAAGAAAGATTAATTGTCCTTTCACTATGGTGGCAAATTGTAAAAAAAATGATAATGATGAAGTTGTTAAATGGGTTCTGAGAATCACCAATGCAGATCATAATCATGATAAAATGAATTTAAATGAAAGTTTCCCAATGTTGAGAAGAAGAAATCCTGAAATCAATCGTCAAATTAGAGAATTATACATGAAAGGTAACAAACCTCTGGTTATTGAAAAATTATTGAAAAATCAATTTAAAGACATCTTAATTAATAGAGAAGATATCTATAATGAAACTAGAAAAATGAAGAGAGAAGAACGTTTGAAAAATGCTCAAGGTATTCCATCTCAAACTCCTCAACAATCTCAACAACAAACTCCACAACAATCTCAACAAGCTCTTAAAGATGAAGCTTTTGATCAAAATATTCCAAACTTATTACAAGGTCAAGGTTTACCATTAGGTTTAGGAAATCAATACATCCCACAAAATATTCAACATCATCAACAATCACAACAAAATAACCAATTTTCTCCACAACAATACAATTTACATCAACAAGCTGCTGCTGCTATTAATGCCCAAAGTGTTAACCAAGCATTGCAACAAGCACAACAATCCAAAGAAGATACCAATTTGAGTAACATTGATATCAACTTAGTTAAACAACAAGGGTTGTAATGATATTCAGGTAATTGTTAAGTGTGATGGTGTGTTTGTGTGTTATTTCCTCTTTTTTTTTTGTATATTATTGTTTTATCAGACCTAGATATCTAGTGGCTCTTTTTCCTCTTTTGTCCCTTATGATCTGAGTTGGGTTTATTTTTTTTTATCTCTTTACTTTTATTCAAACTTTTGTGTTACTAATATCGAAATTTAAAATATATATACGTTGTTTTGTCAAATTACTTACAGTAGAATTCATTTGAATAATTATATATATATTGTATTAAACGAAATATATTATTGAAAAAAGCAAATTAAAAATATATCTACAACTTCGATTCTCTATATCTCCTTCTTTCCCCTTTATATTCTTTTGAAAGCATCAAGACCAAATTCCAATTCTTGTTCTAATCCACCAAAATCATCAGAATATATATTCTCTTGAGGTCTTGGTGGAAGATCATTTCTAAATTGATTTTGAGGAATTCCAATTTGTCCAACGGGACTTTCAAATGCAGGACTGAAAAGTCCTGGTTGATTATATATTTGTTGTTTTTGTTGTTCTTGATATTGATTTTGATTTTGTATGTATTCTTGTTGTTGTTGTTGTTGTTGGTCGAATTGAAAGCTTTCATGAATCTGATCTTGTTGTGGTATTTGTTGTTGAACTGGCTCTTGTTCAATTGGTTGTACTTGATGTTGTTGTGTAGCTTCTGGATTTGAAAGATCTAATTGTTGATCTTCAATTGGTCTTCTTACAAATTCTCTAAAACTTTCAACTTCTTCAAGAATCATTTGTCTCATTGTATCCAAATCATTAATCTCTTCAAATGCAAAATCAAATTTTGAAGCACTAATTGGCTCATCTGCTGGATCATGCCAAACCTTTAAATAAGGATGTGTTAATGCTTCTTCAACAGTTATTCTCTTTGCTGGATCAAGACATAACATTCTATCCAAAAGATCTAACGCTTCTGGATTAGCATCTGGATATAATTTACTAAATGGAATTTTAGGCATGAATGGCAAAGATCTAACATAATCTTGAGCTCTTTGAGATCCAATTCTTGTTAATGTTTCTTCAGGTGGTGTACCAACAATATATAAAATTTGATTTAATTGATCAACGTAATCTTTACCTTTGAAAATTGGCTTACCTCCTAATAATTCAGCCAAAATACAACCCACAGACCAAATATCAATAGCTTTTGTATAACTTTGGAAACTTAACATGATTTCAGGTGCTCTATACCATCTTGTTGCAACATATTCTGTTAAAAATCCTGCATTTTTCTCAGGAATTGATGAATAACCTCTTGCTAACCCAAAATCACAAATCTTTAATTCACAATCAGCATTGACTAATAAATTCCCCGGTTTTAAATCTCTATGTAATACATCTGCACTATGTATATATTTTAATCCACACAATATCTGATAAATAAAACTTTGATAATGAGCATCAGTTAATGGTTGTCCTGATCTAATAATCTGATGCATATCACATTCCATCAATTCTTCATAAAGATACACCTCGTTGAATTTATTTTTATTGACAATATCTAAATCATAAAGACATGTTATGTTCTTATGTCCTCTAAAATGCCTCAACAATTTCAATTCTCTTAGTGCACGCTTACACAAGATCTTCTTACTGAAAATATTTGTAACTTTCTTGATTGCAACAGCAACATCTGGTGTTTCTGAATAACGTGCTGAGCAGACAATACCATAAGCACCGTGACCCAATTCTTTTATCACCTCGAAACGTTTGTCAATGATGAAATCCTGATGGAAAACATGAAAAGAATGACGTTCAGGTTCAGCCATTTTATGTTTTTAAATCCTTATTTCTTGTTATATTCCTTTTGCTCTTGAGGCTGAAATTCAAACGGACCAAGTTTATGACTATTTGTCGAATTTGAAAAGGTTGTTTAGATTTTCTATCTATTTATAAATGTTTCTATTATTGGTTACCGACCAACTTGAATAATTCTTTCTCAACTAAAATGTGTCTCACCGTTTGTTTTCGAGAAATATTCAGCGTAAAAGTGTCAATGTTTTGGTCTAATGGATATTTACGTCCAAGTACAAATACAAGGGATGCCTAGTTTAACTTGAAACGTACCCAACTAATCTTTAAATTCACCGCTAGTGGTGTTGATTTTCCCTTTACGTGGAAGATCGCTTAGGAGCAGAGATTTCGCGGACTGACAAAAAAAAAGAATTTCCATTATGTAATCGATGTACAGAAATCTGCATCATTAAGAGATCAACCTCAAAATAGATCTTGATTCTACAGACTGGAGTAATGCTAATGATGTGAATATAGTGATCTATCATAGTGTATCAAGTTGTTCATAAAACCTTTTAACAACACCACTGGATTGGATTTTCTCTCTTCTAAAATTTACTATTTGTAACCTATCTTTGGAAACGGCTCTTGAAAGTGCAACATAGACTTGACCAATTTCAAATACTTTACTCAAATCAACTTTAACTCTATCCAATGTTTGACCTTGTGATTTATGAATTGAAAGTGCCCAAGAAAGCAGTAATGGAAATTGGATTCTTTGCGCACCTGTCTCAGACTGACGATCTGGTAAAAACTCTTCTTTTTGAACAATCTCAATTCTGGGACCATTTACCGTTGTAAACTTAATTACAGGTGCTAAATGTGCTAGGTCTTCTTTTAAAGCCAAAGTTGCCAATTCAATGAATCCGGTCTTATTACGAGCTGTCTGAGCATACTCTAAGACTTCAGGAGGTAACTCAGTCTCTGAGATACATTTGGAAAGCAATTTCATTTGTATAATGGTCTCATCATCACTCATCTCATAATCTTTATATCTCGTTTTTATTTGATGGTAAAGGACATCTGTCAAAAATGTAACAACTTTACCAACAGTACCATTTACCAATGTTTCATCCACATTTTTGATCATCATTACTTGGGCATCTTCCTTTAAAACTAACCTTTTAACAGCCATTACATTCTCCAAAGTTTTCAAACTAAACTCATCACCAACATCTTTTGCCTCAAAGATTCTTGCTTGGCCTGGCAATTTCTGTAACCGTCTTGTGTTGGCGCTATCCACTTCATTTCTTGTACAGAATAACTCAGTTGGTTGAATTCCATCTTCATAAATCACCTCTCTTGATAACTTTTGAAAAGATTTGCTCATCTCATCTGTAATCTCTCCCAATCTTAAACAATTTAACATCTCCACAAACTCGTTATCTTTTTGTCTGAAAACTTGTTTTAGAAGGATGGTTTTTTTAAAACAACTACTCCAACATTTTGACTGAAAGCAAAATTGTGGTGGTGGTCCATCTCTATTTGGCACTGGTGGTAATTGGAAGAAATCACCAGTCAATACTACTTGTATTCCTCCAAATGGTATCTCTAACTTTTTGGTTATTTGACGTGCAACAAATTCTAATTTGTCCAAAAAGGATCCATCAATCATCGATATCTCATCAATGATTAAGACTTTAGTCCTTTTCCATCTGTCAACTGTTTGTGCATTTTTAGATATTCTTTTAGCTATAGTCATAGCATCACCCATTGCAATACCCATCCCAGAAAACTTATTAATGGTTACACCACCTATATTCACCGCAGCTAGACCTGTTGATGCAGTCACAGCGACAGCAGAAACACCATGCTTCATAATGAGATGAGACACAAGTTCTTTAAGCAAAATAGACTTACCAGTACCCGCAGAACCTGTATAAAAAACATTGTTTCCTTCTTTAACAAGATCAAGCACCTTGGCCTGTTCCTGATTTAACTTGACCTTCGTAGAAGTAAATCCATAGTTACTTGAGGGAAGTGGTTGTGATGGTTTTAGTCTTGGATTCTTCATTTTCTTAGATGACACAACTGTCGTATCCCAAGGGTTCAATTTTCGTTTAGGAGCCAATTGTTTATTTCCAAAGTTTAGTCTGGATTGAGAAGAATTGGCTAAACCTCCAGAGGCAGTTTTGGATTCTTCCCTAGCTAGTTTCAAACTTTGACTGTGGACTCTCTTAGCTGTTGTATTAGTTTCATTCTGAGATATCCTTTTCAAGCCATCCACTGATCTCGGTGGGGTCATCATTATAGTTGAGGAATTTTGAGAGGATGGTAAAGCGCTCTTATCAGTTGGTCTTGATATACTTGAGCTTCTGCTCTTCTGACATATAAAACTTCCTATTGGCTTTGAATTCTTCAGATTAAGCGGCTGCTCATTATTGAAGTCCAAGTCATCGTCAAAGTCATTATCAAAAGAGCCCCCTACCATCTGAGAGAGTGATTTGGATTTGAACTCAGAGGATGTAAATATATTTGGAGTTGATGAGCTTCTATTCAAAGATGATGAGGATGTAGACTTCAATGGCTCCAAATCATTATTGCCCTCTTCCAGGCTTGAACTGGACTTCGCCATGCTCATAAAGCTTAACGTTGACTGACCAGCAGCTAGTGACTTCTTTGTCGGTACAACAGACTTGAATGGGCAGCTCTTCATTTTCTTTCGACTTCCGCCTAGTGGTTGATGTCTTTTTGACCCATTACTGGCAGAGTTCAGCATCTTTACCAAGGAGCCAGATCTTTATCTAGTGTGATCTCTTAACTGAACAGAGTATGAGAACCAACAGAGGGGTAAAAAGCTATGGGTAGTGAAGATATCCAGTAGTTTTTTAGGAGATTACAGTGATAACCATTACGCGCTTAGTTGGTTTGTTTACATTTCAGAGGGCGCCATTTTCGCGACTGCTTCTCGCGTAACAATTGTCTACACTATCTGAAAATATAACCAAAATCGATTGTACTCTTGATATTGTTAGTTAAAAGGACAATTGAGCATAGAACCTTTTCACAACTTCACTTGAGCGAATCTTTTCTTTGCGAAAATTCACAATTTGGAGCCTATCCTTTGAGACTGCTCTTGAAAGTGCAACATAAACTTGACCAATTTCGAAGACTCTTGTTAAATCGACTTTCACTCTATCCAGAGTCTGACCTTGTGACTTGTGAATAGATAGAGCCCATGAAAGCAAAAGAGGAAATTGCTTTCTTGTCGCATCATTGAACGAGTTCTGAGCTGAAAAGCCGTCACTTTTCCTTGACTCTGTGTTAAATTCAACTCTCCCAATCAACTCAAGCTTTGAACCATGTGGTGTTGTAAATTTTATTAAGGGCTCTAAAGATGACGCATTCTCCTTCAAAGCTGATTTTATTAGCCCCATAAAAGTGCCATAGTTTGATAGTGTTTGCGCAAACCTTCTAACTTCTTCAGGAATTTCAGTTTCTGAAACACATCTCGAAATTAACCTCAATTGTTTAACTGTTGCCTCGTCATTACATATACTATCTGCACTGTAATGATTCTTAATTTTGACGTATAACGAGGTCGTGAGAAATGTAACCACTTTACCAACGCTACCATTAACTAGCGTCTCATCTCTATTTTTGATCAGCATGACTTGTGCGTCCTCTTTGAGAACCAGAGTTTTCACGGCCATAAGATTGTCAAGTAATTTCAAGGCATACTCATGGCCTGAATCTTGGGCTTCAAATACTCTTGATTGACCACTCAACCCATTCAGACGTTTGGTATTTGCTTGTTCAACTTCAGCCCTAGTACAAAATAATTCTGTTGGCTGTATTCCATCTTCGTAATGGACTTCTCTCGATAGGGCTTGAAATGATTGGCTCATTTCCTCAGTTACTTCACCCAATCTCAAACTGTTTAGTAGATCAACGAACTCATTATTTGTCTGTCTGAAAACTTGTTTCAAGAGGA
The DNA here is from genome assembly GCA_037042445.1 of Hansenula sp. Y91-04. Taxonomy (NCBI): domain Eukaryota; kingdom Fungi; phylum Ascomycota; class Saccharomycetes; order Phaffomycetales; family Wickerhamomycetaceae; genus Hansenula; species Hansenula sp. Y91-04. Next base: position 102,829 of record JAXQKK010000051.1, on the reverse strand, counting down.
TGGTCTTTTGTATGCATGAGCTCCAACATTTTGCTTGGAAACAAAATAATGGTGCTGGTCCATTTCTATTAGGGACTGGAGGTAATTGGAAAAAATCACCAGTCAAAACAAGTTGCAAGCCTCCAAACGGTCTTTGGTCCTTTCTCACAACCCTAGCAGTGTAATCAAGCTTGTCTAAAAAGCTACCATCAATCATTGAAACCTCATCAATAATTAAAACTTTTGTGTCTTTCCATCGTTGTCTAGACATTTGATTTGCTGACACTTTTCGAGCTATATCAGCAGGTTTTCCCATAGCTATTCCCATACCTGAAAACTTGTTAATTGTTATTCCTCCAATGTTCACTGCCGCTAGCCCTGTAGAGGCAGTAACAGCTACAGCTGATGGCCTATATTTCTTCATCAAACGGCTCACCAGCTCTCTCAATAACACTGATTTACCAGTACCTGCTGAACCTGTGTAAAATACACTAACTCCCTTTTCAACAACAAGATCAATAACACGAAGTTGTTCCTCACTTAAGGATATTTGTGTTGAATCTGCAATTTGAGACTTTGTGCGCTCAGATTTCACTCTTGGATTTTTTAGACGCATTTTGTTGTTTATTGATTGATCAAAGGGATCTAATTTTCGTTTAGATGAAGCCTCACTAACGTCTGAGCTTGATCTTGACAGAGTAAAACGAGATGCATTCCTTATTTTCCCGCTTGATGGGAGTGATATACCAGAGCTTTGAGTAGAACCTGGGAAGCATTTTTCCTGAGAGTTATTGTTTGAAACCTGTGATGACGATCTACTCTCGATCCCAGTAACTGAGGACTTCGAAAGCTCACATTGTAGACCATTGCTAGATTTAAAACTTTTCAGACTCTTTGGATTAGCAAATGTAAGATCATTGTCAAAGTCATCATCAAAAGAATCATCGGCTAATTGCGAGGAAGAGCTGTTTGAGTTCTTAAGTTTGAAAAAATCTGGAGTAGGGCTCCTTCTGTTCAAAGAAGCAGACGATAATGGCTTCAATACATCAGAACCCATTGTTGAAACTGGATTTCTAGCTTTAAAGAAATTCAACTTTGGCTGTGAAGATGGAAGTTGAGTCCTCTTAACAGTTGGCTTGAAAGGATTCTTTGCCAGCTTCTTTTTCTCCCTCAACTTCTCGGGGCTCTCTGTTAGATCAATGAAAGTGCTAGACATATTTATAAGTCAATTGCAGACTCCAAAGGGCGACTTGAAGTATGAGATTCTGTTTTCCAAAGCTTATACTTGAATATGTTTTGATCCGAAAAGATATTGACTGAATAATTTTAATTTTTGGCCCTGAGATTGTTTGTTTACTTTTCAAAACCTTATCCCGAGACTCTGCATTATATGTCACCATAGTGATTTACAAACAACTACGACTTTACTTACTTGAAAAAATTGTTTACTACGATAAATTGATATCTGTTTAATAATATGTCATAAGATCTATATATGCGGTGAATGATGCCAAAATTATACTAAACTTTACACCAAAGTTTGTTTTTGACAATGTAATATCTTGAGGTTAACCAACAAATTGTTCCAACAACTGAAACTAACGAACAGTATACAACGAAATAATTGTACTCTTGAAGTGATTCTTTCCCAATGATAGCACCGGCTATAGGAACACTTACAAGATTACCAAAGGATACGAAGAAGTACATTGTACTAAATCTGGTACCGAATTGGTTGGTTTTAGAGATCTGGCTCAAACAAACTGGTGTCAACGAGAAAATTGAACTTGTGAAAAAACTAAACGCCATGCAAAAGAAATATAACACAGCATGGTGTTTTCCAAATGGAAGCCAGAATACTAAGCATAAAACTGTGGCAACAATGCTTGTGATAATCATGATATTGAATCTTCCATATTGATCAGCAAAGAGGTTTGGTATGAAACGACCAAATATACCCACCACATTCATCAATGTGACCAGTAAATATGCGTTATCTTCACTTATACCCTGTGCTAAAGCATAAGATGGTAGATAGGTTAACGCTGTTGTCAAAGACATCTCTGAAAATAAGATAGCTAAAACACAGAATGTGAACCTCATAACTCTCAAGGATTTGAAGTCAATTGAGCTGGTGAAGTAACTGGTTATTTGTTTTCTAAGTGGCAACTTCTTGTACTCTTCATCTTTTGGTAATCTTTCTTTAGTCAATAATAATGAGCTTACTAGACAAAAAGTACAGATAAAAGCCAATATTCTGATTGCCCATTTATATCCAACATTTACATATAGTTTACGCAACATAATAGGCATAAATATACCACCAACACTTCCACCAATTGTAGCAATACCTGTTGCAATAGCTCTTTTCTTAAAGAAAAAATGTGACACACATCCAATTAATGGAGTCATGTTTAAAGCAGTTCCCAATCCAACACAGACCCCAAAGGCAAGGATGAACTGGTAAACATTTTGACACTCAGCGGTAGCAAATAACCCAGCTGAAAATAAAACAGTACCCACAGTCATTGGGAAAGTTCTTCCAAGACGATCAAATAGAGTCCCACTGAAGACACATCCCGACCCTGCTATAGCTAAATATATCGAAAAAATCCAACCTGTGACAGACCCTGAGATTCCACTTAGTTGATTTGAAGATATGTACGTTTGTATGGAACCAATGGAGTTCAATAACCCAAATACTGGAATCAAACCAAGGAAAGAACCAAGGACAACCGACCACGCTAGTAGCCCACCATCTGGGAACTCACTAGCATCCTCTGCAGTTTCACCCTCTGTAGTTTCCTCACTCAGACCTGAAGTCAGATTTTTCAGTGTACTATCTACGGTATTCGACCTTTTAAATCCAGAAGTTACTTGTGATTGATTTGACGAACCAGCTACAAGATGACCTGGTAGCTTTTGTAATATTATACGATCACTCATCTTATAATTTGTTCTGAAGTTGCCTGACACATACAATCAAGGGTTCAAAAATGAATCTCAGATCATCGTATAAGCGAAATTTGACACTTTTAAATGTTCCTTCAATTCCCACGCAATGTTAGAAACATCAAAAGAACTGTGTGAAATTTGATGCCGTAACTAGCTACAAGTCTTGAACATCAATTTTATGCCATTTATATGCCGTAGAGTGAAAATTTTTGGCTAGTGGAAGATTCACCCCGCGGATTTCCTTGTTTTACCGGGCCGATACCGCAACGGTTGAGAACGATTTATACATATATACCTACTAGTTAGTGCTACTGTTATATGTACTAAAGGTTTCACTAGTCGACATTTTGTACTTCATAACGTAGATAGGTATTAATAAAATGTATAATTTTAAGTATAAGCTAATCTTCACCCCAGGCATATGGACTCTTGCCTCTCAAATAAGGGCCGTATCTATAGAAAAGGAATGGGCATGGAACCATGAGTACAAGTAAGAATGCCAATAAAGTGCTAGCCCAATTCACTCCAAGTCTTTCATACATTTGAGTTCCAAATAAGGGGAATCCACCAGCCATACAGCTTCTAACAAGACTATTACAAGCCATTGCACTAGCAGAATAAAGTCTATAGGCATCTGCAATATACCCAAACATTCCTGTGAAAGCTAACGAACAGCCATAGCCATAAATAGCTGTCCCGATAATGGGACCAATCCAATGAAGATGTGAAAATGAAGTCCATGCAAATATAAACATACTAATTGGGAGGACGAAACTTGCAATCATTAATGGTAAAAGCCGATCTTCAGGGTGTGCTGTACCATTCTTCTTGACAATGTTATTGTAGCGTCTTTGAAACAATGGTGAACAGCTAGCTCCAAGATAAGGCCAATAAGCAAACCGATGAATGCCAATCCTTGAGAAATATTATCAAATTTGAAGACTGTTCTAAAGACATATGGAAATGCAACGAAAAATAAGTAGATGATAGCTAGAACTAATCCTGAGTAATAGCAAGAAACCATAATCATTGGATCACGGAAAAATAAGGCAAATGGTCTTCTGGGAGCTTTAAGCATTGTCATTATTACAGATCTTTGATCTTTTTCCAATGCAGCATATAATTTGTCATTACCTGTTTGATTTCTTAGTCTTTTAGCCTTTCTCACAAGTAGTAATGGACGATAAGTTTCAGGTACAAGTAGAATCACAAGCACAAGTGCTACTCCATGAAGCTTAAGCATAATGTAAAATACCCACCTCCAGTGTAAATGTTCGTTGATTCCAGCACTAAACAGTGGTCCAATTGAGGGTCCAACAAATGGACTGACTCCAAAAATTGCAATTGGTAATGCAATCTCACTTTTTTCGAATGTGTCAGTGAAAGATCCATTAACAACAGCTAAAAATGCGCTACCGAAGAATCCAGACATAAATCTTCCAAATAGTATGCCACCTAAATTTGGAGAAAAAGCAGTAAGAAATTGGAAGCAACAACTAAAGACCAATCCTCCAATGAAGACAGGTTTTCTTCCATAAAATTCTGAAAGAGGACTTAGTAGCATTGGACCTACACCTAGGCCAAACATGATTAACGATATACCCAAAACTCCAACTTCTCTTCCAACATGGAACTCTTTAATAATCTCAGGCTCGCAATACGACCAGACAGATGAAAGCATAGTTACCATAGCGGTAGCAAAGCATAACACTCCAACAATGCTCCATTTTCTAAACTTTGAAATAGATGCACCTATATTCTCTTTGTCATCTAAACCATCAAATAGAACCTCGTTAGGATCTCTTTCTATGCTCAAATTTTTGTCGGCAAATATTGTCTCTTCGCTAGATGTTTGAGGATTTGCAGACTCACCTCTTGCCACTTGACTAGCTGTTCTGGATAGCGCTTCAATATCTACTTGATCCGGCTGAAGGTAGTACTGGAACTCCTCTTCTTCTGAAGACATTGTATTTTGTTATATATTAATCTTTTGAAAGGCAGGTGCCATATTCACCCTGAATCCAATCTTCAATAATAACAAAACAGCTTTGACGAGCGTGCCTCTTTGTATTTAAGTGATTTGGGTTCCCATCATAGTGAGGCATATATACTTTTAAGAGCCATACCTTTTGCTCACAATAGATTTAAACCTTGTCACACTCCACAAGCTTTTCTCCATACTTTCAAACTCAATTTTTTTAACCGCTGGAAACATAGTTCCGAACCAGAGATGGCGCGAATTCCCGAGGTACACTACTATAGTAAATCCATGCTAGTGATTAGAAATTAAAGGTCTATGTAAGGGCAATCAATCCATACTCCAAGCGTAGGGACTCTTGTTTCTCAGGGCCTCACCGTACTTATAAAAGAAGAACGGGAAAGGAACCATAGCTAATGTAGCAAACGCAAGTACACTACCACCCCAATTGACTCCGATATTCTCATACATCTGAAGTCCAAATAATGGAAATACACCAGCCATATAACTTCTGATCAAGCTGTTACAGGCCATTGCACTTGCAGAGTATAGTCTATAACCATCAGCAGTGTATCCAAAGATTCCTTGGAAAATCAGACTTGTACCAATTCCATAAATACTTGTGCCTATAATAGCGCCAATCCAATGCAATTTTGAAAATGAAGTCCATGCAAAAATAAATAGTCCCAATGGCGAGATACCTGACCCAATCATAAGGGGATATAATCTATACTCAGACTTGGCTTTACCGTTTTTCTGAACTCTATCATTATACATGGTTTGGAACTTTGGTGCAGTCAATCCACCAATTGTTAAGCCAACTAATAAACCCATAAATGAAAGACCTTGGGCCATTGTACCAAAGCCAAAAACGTGATGGAATATGTATGGAAATGCAACGAAAAAGAGATAAATAATTGCCAAAACTAGTCCTGAATAGAAACATAAAACGGCCATCATTCTATCTTTCCATAATAATGCAAAGGGTCTTTGAGATGAAATGATTGATGTCTTGAAGATCGACTGTTCCTTTTGCTTCACTTCTAATGGAGCATATAACTTGTCGTTACCAGTTTCCTGTCTTTTACGTTTTGCCTTTTTGATCAGTAGCACTGGGACATAAGTCTCTGGAACAAACAGTATAATCAAAAGTAACATTACTCCACTATAAATCAACATTACGTAGAATGTCCACCTCCAATATAAGTTCAGATTAATAGCCGCACTGATCAATGGACCAACTGATGGCCCTGTGAATGGACTTAGACTGTAAACACACATTGGGACACCAATTTCATTTTTTTTAAACATGTCAGTAAATGTACCACCAGCAACTGAAAGGAATGCACTTCCAAAAAATCCTGACATGAATCTTCCAAATAATAGGCCACCAATATTAGGAGAAAATGCTGTTAAAATCTGAAACACACAACAGAGGGATAATCCAAATATATATGTTGCTTTTCTTCCATAAAATTCTGATACTGGACTAAGAAAAATTGGACCAAGTCCTAATCCCCATATATAAAGTGAAATACCCAAAACACTAACTTCTCTACTTATTCCAAAATGCTTCATGATATTTTCCGATGCCATGGACCATGCTGATGAGATACATGTGACACAGATTGATGTCATTGATAATATCAACGCAATCATCCATTTTCTTGTATATGACATTGACTCATTGATATTTTCTTGATCATCACCTTCACCTTCAAATACAACCTCGAACTTATCCTCCACTAGACTTAAATTTAATTCATTCGAAGCATGCCTTGACAATGCTTCGACATCCACTTCATCTGGCTGGTAAGAATAAACTGATCTCGACATCTTGTGACTCAAAATCCTTTTTATTTAACCGTATGATATCAACAATATTGTAATTGCTCTAAAGAGCCAAGAAAGAGCAAGAGTACCTGGTTATATAGACCACAGAAAGAAAGAATTCCTATTAGTAATAGATTTTTTAACCAACTGAGTTAGTCATTTGGTATTTGAAGTATATTTAAATGAGTCCTTCAAGAATATACAAATCCTGGTGACTAATTCAGTACAGTTCGGCCGCAATTGTTTAAATGGGGGCACTAGCCTCACACAGATTTTCATACGCATTCACTAGCCACTCACGGCTTCGCGAATACGTTTTATTGGTGTTAAGGTGTGTGGCTAGTGCTTAAATTGGTTTATGTGTGGTGCAGACTGACTATATTTGATATTGTTCAAGGGGAAAGTATAATACAAGATTTGAGAGTATAGATTGAGATATCCACGTAAGTATTTGAATTTTAGAACGTGGTACTGAGATGATTATACCCAAGGAGATCCTTGGGATAACCAGAAGGAGGCTCCAGAGGGGAGCCACCAGGAGGAAACTATACAATGTCGAATACGTACCCATACCCACAACAATGACGAGATTCCCCAGCATGATTAAAGATACTTCTGTACATCAGAAAATACCCAATTCCTTGACACGTAAAAATGACGACCATCCAAAACCAAGGATACGGGAGAATGACATGAGTGCGATCGATGCTGTTCTTGAGCGGTTGATCAAGGGGGGAGAAAGAACAACCAAGGAGAAGAAACCATTGAAAGATTCTATACAATTAGACAAACTACCATTAAAACTTCAACAGAGTCTGAGTGAAACTAGTGATCCACATGTCAAATTGGATATTCTGCTTGATTATTCAAGCCCATTGAGAGTACGTCCTGAATTCGTGCAAAATGTTTTGAAGTTTCAGTTAAATATAAGAGAATCTGTGGAGTTGCATGAAGTGTTGAGTGAAGGTTTGTTGATAAAGTTAGTTAATTTTTACGTGTATCATAAGAAGTTCGATAGAGTTGTTGAGATTATTTGCAGTATGGGTAAATCAATTGGACTAAGTACACAAGTTGATCTAATTAGTTCCAATATTTTTGAAAAATTAGTTTCAAGTCATGATTTAAAATTTGGATTCATGGATGTGATGAGATCAATATATTATTTTGTTGATAGAGATTACCAGATGTTTAAATTTCATTACAAAAATTTCACACAAGGTGGACATTTTAATTCTATTCATGGTGTCACCTATGATTTTGAAGATGTTTGGAAAATCGTACAATTGAACTATGTCATCGATAATGTGGAGACTGTTAGACAGCTCCCTAGACCATATTGGGAAACTGGATATGATTATATTGATCTTCAACTAGGAATGAAATGTTTTAAAGAAGGTGATGAAATTGATCGAGGGTTTTCACATTTAAAGAGAAGGAAAATTTTGGGACAAGATGGTGTTATTTATAGAATCATTGATTGTTGCCATTTTGATTCTCAAATTAAAAGCAATAAAATATTTGGTAAACCATCTTTGATAGAAAAAAAGATATACAAGGTCATTTCAGAGAATCCAAAGAGAGTCATGAGTGAAATGGATATTGTGAAGTTGCGTGGATTCACCAAGAATAACAATGTCTTGACAGATATTATGAAAAACATGTTAGAGCCCAACTCTGTTTTCGAGGTGAAGAATATGTACATTAAAAGGATGTTGTCACTTGGACATTCTACATTAGCATCTAGAGTTGTTCAAAAAAATATAGATCAGATTAATAAATTTGATGTTGAGCTACTTGCAACATTGGTTTCATCAACTAAAGACGAAGAGCTGTTGAAGAATATTAATGGTGGATTGACAGCAACTCCTAGATCTTTTTTCCTATCTGCATTGTTCAGGAAAGAACTTAAGGCTCGAGGTGGGTCTAGCAAAGAATCAAAGATTCCAGAAATTCAATTTAGGGGCATTGAATGGATATTGACTTCAGTCGATTACAAACTAAGTGATGTTAACTTTGCTTATATTGTCAAAGTGTTACAAAGACTACCCATTAATATACAAAGAAACATCATTGAAAAGATTCAAGGACCTAAAGCTTTAACGTTTATGAGATATCTAGCATCCAGAAAACCATTATCATCAACATTAATACCAGCATTGATCAATACAAACAAAAGTCGCACAAGGGATGAGCTCATAAGTTTATCTAATTATATTGCCAAAAACTGTTCAACAGATGAAATCATTTATATTCTTGATCATGTCAATGACCGTTATGAATCACTACATGAAAAAATCATTACCGGATTATGCCATGATTCAGAGTTTGATAAATGTGAAGGAATTATTAAAGTCAAACCTCATGAAGAATCTGTTTTCATTTTAAATAGACACTTGGTTACTATTCAACAACAACCAAGATTCCCTCAAGCGTATAAAGATGAGCCTGATGAGATGTTGAAGCTCAAAACTATACAAAGACTTCTTGATGATACCAAATTGGGGTACAGCTCTACACTTCGAAGAAACATGAATCTTTTGGTGAAGAGGAAAAAAGTTGATGGTAATATGGCGTTATTGTTATTAAAGAAAGTTGTAAAGAAGATTAGAACTAATGGTCAATTATTTCCTACTAAAAGACTTAAATATTGTCTTGAGCTCTGTGTGAGGTATCGAGTACCCAGATCCTCTGTGATTAAAGTGTTGGAATCAACATGAATATGCATTACTTATTGAAATCTATTTATTAAGTCATTACTATTTATTTATTTATTTATTGGTTGAAACCTAATTGGTTGATCCATCTATTTATTTATTTATTTATCTATTTATTGAATATCACGGTTATATATTATTGTGGGCTGAATTCAATCCCCATGTCACATGTTTAGTTAAATGTACTTTATATTCCCGATCTCATTTCCCACATTGAAAAAGATCAGTCGATATATCAAGCTCATCTCTAGTTGACCAATGAGAATGTCTATAAAAAAGAGATTGTATAGACTACAATAGATTGATTAATATTTAGAATATATATATAGCCATTACTTTCATTAAAACAACTACATACTATCCAATTAAACCCATCTAAACAATTCCAACAAGTTCTTTACTTTCCATTTGATTTCATTTGTTATTTATTTCCCACAAACAGCGCTCCACAACCATTTCCCAATCCGGCCGCACAGACACAGTAATAAAAATTGAACCAATTGAAAAAAGTTTTTTCAACCAATAATCAGCTCAACTTTTTTAAGGCCAGACAAAAAAAAATCATCATCATTATAATCATCTGTTGTTTTAATATAGTGAATTCCCATTAAAACTCCCACAACTACACTTCATTTATTTCTTATAAACTCATCAACAGATTAACATTGTTATTAATTAATTGTTTTAGCAAAAGTTAAGTTAATTAGTTTATTAGAATCTCTACCGCAACAATCTCCTATCAACCAAATTTAGTGTTCATCTCAATTATTTGCTCAGTCAACATATACAATCTTTAATTGATTTAATAACTTATATTTTCATACATCTCCATATAATTATGTTTTCTTCATCAATCAAACAAGTTTTAAAAACACCAACTGTTAAACGTTCAATAATTTCAAATGTTCGTCCTTCAACACAAAATTTTAAATTAGCTACTTACAGAGTCTCATCAATTAGAAACTACTCTGGTGGTCATGATGAAGAAACTTTTGAAGAATTCACAAAAAGGTGAGTAATTTATTCATTTTAATTTCCCTTGAGATTTATACTAACTTTCTAATAGATTTGAAAAAGAATTTGAAGAAGCTTATGATTTATTCGAAGTTCAACGTGTTTTAAACAATGCATTTTCATACGATTTAGTTCCATCTCCAGTCGTTATTGAAAAAGCTCTTAGAGCAGCAAGAAGAGTGAATGATTTCCCAACTGCTGTCAGAGTCTTTGAAGGTTTAAAATACAAGGTTGAAAATGCCGAACAATATAAGGCTTATTTGGATGAATTAAAAGATGTTAGAGAAGAATTAGGTATCACATTAAAAGAAGAATTATTCCCTGAATCAGTTGGTGAAAACACTACAATTAAGGGGTAACTTTCCTTTTAACAAAAAAAGCTCATCATTTGTCATAAGTTATATTAAAAAAAAGAAAATTTTTGTTTTTAAGTTGATTGTTTTATGAGTAGATGATAATATTCCATATATTCCATCATTTGTGTTTATCCTAAACGCACATCACATCCAAATTATAATATTATAAAAAAAAAAATTAAAAAAAAAATACACTGAAGAATTAATATTTGATTGATTTTAATTAAAGTTATCTAATCCTTTGATTAAATATATCAAATCATTTAAAATACATTACCAGAAAAAAAAAGAAAAAAAAAGAATCCAAATATATTTATTTGATTAGTTTAGAGATAATTTTATTTTATGCATTAACCTTTTTCCTGTACTTTCTACGACTTAATCACAACATAAATGCACTTTTTCATTAGTATACAATTTAATTAGCTTTGATTAACTATAATCAGCATCTTCTTCATCTTCATCATCCTCTATAAAGTTATCATCCTTGAGTCTTTCATTAGCTTCTGAATATTCCTCCACTCCTTCTTCATCATCACTATTTGCAGTATGACCTTTATTAACTTCTTCAGTAGCATCATACCAATCCGTATACACATCAACAGGTCTACTTAGAGCATTTATAGTTGTTTGGAAATTTTGACCACAAATCTTGCAGTATAAAGAACCTAAATTGTTCTTCTTATCCAATGTACATATGATTGATTTTTCATGATTACAAAATAAACAATTAAATGATGTATCTAATTTTTGAACAACTTTCTTAACTGGTTTTCTAGATGATTTTTTTTTACCCTTTAAAAAGATTGTTAGTATTAAATATCATTAGAGTGCTGATCGCATCATCAACATACCATTTTATATTATTTTTATTAGAAGATCTTGTGTGTTGTTGCACTCCGATACGATCTAATCTTGGGTATAATGTATCAAAGTAAAGGTTAGCTTTTGATCTCGAGCTAGAAATACAAAGTCAGGGTAACTACGCTGTCATGTGATGTATCATGTGACCATTTTTTTTTTTATTTTTTTTTCTGGCAGAGCTCATCGTGTAAAAAAAAAATTTATTTGATCAGAAAAAAATAGACAGTATTAATATATGTGTGTGTGTTCATTAGAAGTTGATTAAATAGTGAAAGATGGTAAAGAAGGTTGTTAGTAAAGGGAAAGTGGCCAAGAAGCCAGTCAATAAGAAGCCAAAGGGGAAAGTTGTCAAGGCTACAACTGTGGAAGATGTTTCACCAGAAGCTATTGAAGAGGAATCTATTGTGAAAAATAATAGTGAATCAAAATCATTAGTTGATAATAAAAAAATTTCTAAAGCTTTAAACGAGTTGAAGAAATTTGTTAATAGATCACAAGAGGAAAATGAATCTTCCAAGACACAATTGTTTGAAGATGAATTATCTAATGATCTACAGATTATTTTCACAAAGAAAGATTTATTCACTTCAAAGAAAAATTTCAAACCAAAATTAATTCATATTCAAGATAAACCACAATCTGAAACTAAACCAAATATCATATTGTTTATTAGAGATGATGTTATTAATAAAGATTTACTTGAAGAGATTGAAAATTCCGAATTAAATGGACAAATTAATCAAATCATAACTGGTGCAGAATTGAAAACTACTTATAAACAATATGAAAAAAGAAGAGAACTTTTTTCAACAAATGATTTATTTCTTGCTGATGATTCATTAATAACCAATTTACCAAAACTTCTTGGTAAAACTTTTTATGATTCCAAAAAGATTCCAATTCCAATTAAAATTAATAAAGAAAAATTTTCAATTCAATCCACTATAAATCAAGTTAATAAAGTTTTAAATTCAATAGTATACTTAGTTCCAAGAAGTAATAATTTAAGTATTAATTTAGGTCCAGTGGATCAAATTAATGAATCAATAATTTCACAAATTATTAATCATTTCCAAAATGAAAAATTAAGATCAATTTTCATCAAGACAAATCAATCACCTTCATTACCATTATATGAATTAGATACTGTTTATACTTCTGAAGATGTTGAAAGTACAAATGATAAGAAAAATTCAGAAATTTCTAATAATGTTACAAAAATTGATGTTGAAGGTTTACCTGAAAATATTAAATTAAGTGAATTTGAAAAAGGTTTACTTGAATTAGCTGATCCATCTGAAATTCCACAATTATTTAGTTCAAAGATTAAAAAAAGTATTAAACAAGCAAAAAGAGAACAAAAATCTGCAAAGAATAATAAAGTTGTTAAACCAGCAGTTAAAGGTAAGAAACAAATTAAGAAAGTCAAAGCTTGATATTCAGTGGGGAATCATGACTATTGTTTTCTGGAACATTGTATATTAGAAAGAATGCATAGAATCGTTGTACTTTAATTGGGTTTTCTCTGTAGTGTTGTGCTTCTCGTGTTGTTTCTTTGAAACGGTTCTTATAAGTATGTTCTATAAACTTCTTAGGTGTGGAATTACTTTCGGTTGGTTGCGCCCTCTTGAAGTATGTCGGTGTCATATAAACCAAGTGAAGTACGATAATGAAGCAAGATATTTCGTGGATAGGATTCCGTTAATATTGAACCCTTGTCAAAAACTGTAGCTAGTCTATTATAACTGTGAAGGAAGTACTCTTTCTTTACTCTTTCTTCACAGTTATAAAACTTTAACAAATTTAAAGTTGACTTATTATCGAGGCTTTAGAATTCAGAGAAGAATACCCTTTGAGTACTCCGCAGCGTTTAGAATAAAGAATTTATTAGAATAAAAACAAGTGACATGTACTGAAAAATGCAAGAGAATCAAGTTTTAGATGAGCTCTAGGCCCTAGGGGTTATTTTAGTTATTATAAGCTACTTGCATGGTAAACATCCAATTCTAAGCTCCGATAGATATATATTATTTAAGGTAAACCAGGATTGGGGTCATTTAGTTGTCAAAAAAATTTTCTTGATAAGAACTTTGATACTGAAGAATCTGGGCTGTGGAGAATACTGATCCATTTAAGATAAGTGTAACAATACTGTAGAGTACTAAAGGGAGGTCTATTGAAGTGTTTCTATTTGATTCTGTTCAGCGTTTTGATCATAAATTTCTTTTCGGGATTCGGAAATTTCTTTTAATTCAAATGCTGCAAATTGATGTACTCTTTATTGAAAATCGTCTGACAATTGAACGTTTTAAATGATTTTAATTAAGATAATACACGTATATTAAGTATCACCAGCTTTATGGAATTCGTATAATCGTTTCTGGAATATTTCTGTTGAAGTGTCTTAGTTCAAGTTCAACGGTTGTAATTAGTTCCCACCGGCATCAGATGCTTTTCCAACAAAATGCAATATAGTGGCTCAATACTAGGTGAAGCTAGTATAGATTGGCTATACGTCCGTTAAGGATATTGAGAGATGGACATCAAAGGTGTATAGGTATATTAAATTAAAGAGTATGATACCATTTGATGGTTATTGGCGTACTACGCTTCTTTCTATTGTAATCCTGTAGCTTTGCTCAAACGCATGTGGTTTGGCTCATCGTTGTAATCAGAAATCCCAATTAAGATCGAGTTTATAGATTCGAGGTGCATATTTGTGATTTTAGCAGTGACCTTATTCCTTTTGCAACGTTAAAAAGAAGTTAAGTAAAAAGAACTAATACGCTGAGTGCTTTGAAGTGATTAGAAGGGCCTAGGCTAGTGTTTAGTTAAATTAAAGCGTATGATTTATTTCTCTTGTGCAGTTAAATCATGTTCCCACACTAAGCTGCCTGAGAATTTCTGCTGCCACCACTTAATTTATTATTATTATTACACTTTCTTTAAACAGATTTGAGGTTACATAAATATGAAGCAGGATCAGTTGTGGTTAAAGATCATTTCTCTTATAATCTTGAATCAATCCTCGACACCATCAACATCAACAAAAACAACAACAACAACAACATCAAACATAGACATCACCTCTTGTTAATCAATATCAAAATTACAAAAGATCCTCAAAGGATATAAGAACTTCACCCTCGAGATATTTAATTTCTCATTATAATGTTCACGGATCAAAAATTAAAAGATTACAATGATCGTGAAGAACGATTCAAACTTGCAATCGAAGAAGCACAAGCAAATAAAACAGCTTCAATAAATTCCATTGCTAATAAATATAAAGTCAGTAGAACAACTTTATCAAGAAGATTACATGGGTTTAAAAATACGAGGACTTCACATGAGAAACAACAAAAATTTACAAATGAAGAAGAAATGATTATTATTGAACAAGTTAATCAACTTTTAAGAACAAATTCTCAAATACCTCAAAAGAAAGAAATTTTACTTATATGTGAAGATTTATTAAAGAATAAATATGCAAATCAACCTCCAAATGAAAATGAACGTTTCTTTAAAGTTGGGAAAAATTGGATTGATAGATTTTTGGAAAGACATAATGATAAATTAATGATTAATGAAAAAACTTCATTATGTGAATACTACAAATATGAATTCTTACAGAGGAAAAAATTAAGATCAAATGCTGATATTAAATCGGAAAATTCATCACCTTCAGCTGATAACGCTTCAAATCATGATCAAGACCAACAGCAATATCACAATCAACAACAACAACAACAACAACAACAACAACAACAACAATATCATCATCAGCAACAACAGCAACATCATCCTCGTCCAATGATTACACCTTCAAATGATTATATGTATCCAACTGCTTCATCAATGGAACAAGTTGTTATGAACATACCGAATGGTTTTGTCATTCCAAATCTAATGCCTCAGAATTCCTTCTCTCAAGATCCAAATTCAGCTAATGGTTGGCCAGGTATAAATAGTGTTCCAATGAAACATTCAACAACTGGATTCTCACAATCAAATCAATCATTAAACTTCCAATTCCCTCCTCAATCATCTCAATATCCTCAACAAGCACCACCACAACAACAACAACAACAACAACAACAAGCACCTCCTCAACAGTCTACACCAACTTCATCCCAACAGCCTCAATTAGCAAGAGGAATCAATTCACTTGGAGGATTTGGACCAGCTAATAGTATTCTTAATAACCATGGCGTTCATTTAAATGGCAACGCCGTTGTTAATATTTATCCAGAGATTAATGGTCCTCAAGGAACAACACCAACTAATAACTATATCCCTCCAAACAACTATGTTCCTCCAAATTATAATCATGGATTAAACAATTATGCCTTTCAACAACAACAAGATATTAAACCGAGGATTCCCCCAACTGGAACAACAATGTCCAATTCAATACATTCAACACCAACAGCACCAGCCACAGCCGCAACGTCAGCACCTCCAACAGCAGCTACAGATACAGGAGCAACATCTTCTGCAACAACAACATTGGATTTAATGGAACTTTACCAAGGTGATAGATTTCAATATGATTTAGCTCATGCGAGGATAATTAATGAAATTGAAAAATTAAATGAAATGGATGCTCCAATGGTTGTTAAATTGGTTAATTTATCATTTGAACAATTTGAAAAAGATTTACAACAAGTTAATAATCAAAATAATACTAATTCTGGATATGCTAATAATACTGGTAATATGCAAAATTATTGGACTAAATAAAACAATTTTTTTTTGTATATGTACTTCAAATCCACAGGGGAGAAATCAATGAATGAACGAACTTTGTAATATATCTATATATATAAAATTTTAACTGTAGTCTCCATCATCGATAATATCATCATCAAAATCATCAAATACTGATTTTGGTGGTAAACTTGTTCTAAAACTTTGAATTGCTTTCCCAATTAAATGATCATTTTCACCATTTATAGGATTAAGTATTATTTTAGGTTTTGTATCATCATTACTATCATTTAATATAATTTCCTTAGTGAAATCCATTATTGTTCTTTTTTGAGTATTATTTGTTGAATATTTAGTTTTTTTCAAATTTGTTGCAACAAGATCTGTTAAATCTTCATTATTTTTCTTGAATATTTCATTAAGTTCTTCATGTGTATATATCTGTAATTTATTCGGTTCTTCTTCTGTTTGGTCATAATTAAAATCAATTGGAGGTGATGCTGGAGGTGATATTAAAAACATTCGACTGTTATCTGGTAATTCCAAATAATTATCATTGATATCGAAACTTGCATAATCATGTAATGAAAACCCAGTTTTGAAATCAGAATGTGTCTTTTTGAAATAATCATGTACTTTAACACCAGATGTCTTGTTATTGAAAACTATAATAATTCTTTTAAATGTCTTTAATATAACAAATTGAACAAAATCTGTGTTGGGTATATTGGCTATGATCTCCTGCTGTAATGAGTTGATATACTTATTATCCTCCAGTTGTGACAGCGGTATCCCGGCCAATATCAATGTATTAGTTATATCCTCTATATCCACCATCCTCAATCACCATTAACCTCCATAGTTAAATGAATACATGATTCGTTAATCTGTTGATATTTGTCCTTTCAAGAAACGGTAGGTGCACTCTGGCATTTATTAGATAATCACTTACATAACCAGCTGATGACATAATCTTTGGAGCACTCTCCTGATTCACAAATTTCGCACCAGTTGACGAAATCAGCGAAATTATATAAATGAGGAATATTCCACTTGAAGAGTTAAACCAATTGCTAAATCAATTGTTGAACATTAATCAATTAAAATTTAATTACAATGCCTAAATTAATCTTATTACGTCACGGTCAATCCGAATGGAATGAAAAAAACTTATTCACCGGTTGGGTTGATGTTAAATTATCACCAAAGGGTATTGAAGAAGCTAAAAGAGCTGGTGAATTATTAAAAGAATCCGGTTTAAAACCAGATATTTTATTCACTTCAAGATTAACCAGAGCTATTCAAACTGCTAACTTGGCTTTGGAAACTGCCGGCTTCGCATACATTGACGTTGAAAGATCATGGAGATTAAATGAACGTCATTACGGTGCTTTACAAGGTAAAGATAAAGCTGAAACTTTGGAACAATACGGTCCAGAACAATTCAAAACCTGGAGAAGATCTTTTGATATCCCACCACCACCAATTGAAGATGATTCTAAATTCTCTCAAGCCGGTGATGAACGTTATGCTTTTATTGATCAAGCTGTCTTACCAAAAACTGAATCATTAGCTTTAGTTATTGACAGATTCTTACCATACTGGCAAGATACTATTGCTAAACAATTACTTGAAGGTAAAACCGTCATCATTGCTGCTCACGGTAACTCTTTAAGAGGTTTAGTTAAACACTTGGACAACATCTCTGATGAAGATATTGCCAACTTGAACATCCCAACTGGTATCCCATTAGTTTACGAATTAGACAACAACTTAAAACCATCTAAACCATCTTACTACTTGGACCCAGGAGCCGCTGAAGCCGGTGCTGCTGCCGTCGCTGCTCAAGGTGCTAAGAAATAGATTCGTTTTTGAATTATGTCTGTTTTTAATGAATGTTGGTATTTAAATCGTATATGATTTGTAGAGTTTGTTCCGAATTGGTGATCCCCGGTGGTTGTCTTTCGGATTGATGTAGTTGACTGATGCGTTGAAATCACCGGGTCTAGCAATAACCATCATCACCAGCCTATACAATTGACATCACATGTGAGGAAATCGTTCACAATTGGTGGAATATTTCCTTAGTGCTTTAATGGGTACTAACTATGGCTTTTGACTGTCCGGGGACAATTTTTCACTTCTAGTGCTTAGTCAGTGAAGATCTCAATTTATATAGAGTTGGTAATAAGTAGATTCATTATCAGTAGACCAATCGTTGTATAAACGTTAGGTATCAAATTTGCGATATGGTGATTATTTGAGGAGGACTACAATTCTTTAAAACCAAATAACATTCTTTTACAATAACTAGTTACAAAAAACACAACCCATCTATACCTAAACCTTGACCCCAAATAAATAAATTCAAACTAAAAGCTTAGACAAGACCAGCAGTGGAAACACTAACAAACTCACTACTCAAACTAGTGAGAGGAGCAGAACTTGAACTATTAGTACTTGAAATGGTACTTTCTGAAACATTAGTAGCACTGGTACTGTTATAAGCGTATAACAAAGCAGTACTAGCAGTACTAGCAGTAACAGCAGCAGTTGTAGCTGTATCCACAATTGTATCAGTTGTTGTTCCTGCTACTGCAGTAGCACTTGCTGCAGTAGTACTAGCAGCTGTACCGTTTGTACCATTGAACCAACCTCCAAGTGTTGGGTATGGAGTTTCTTCTGAACCAGTGACGGTAAGGTATTCAATTTGAGTCTTTGTCACAATTTGAGCCATTGGGAAGGCAAAAGCTGATGAGATACCAAAAGCTGAGACTAATAATGTTGATAATTGCATGTTGAAAATAGTTGTTGTTTTAATAAAGGAATGGATAAAAGTTAATAAGTATATCTGTGATAACACTAGAGATTGAACCGTTGTTGAAATGAGTGGATAGAGAATTTGAAAAGGAGCTGAAGCAAATGATTGAAAAGGGAATCTCGTGCTTCTTATATATTCTTTTCCAGTGATACAGGTACACAACTTTACGTTTAGTTAATTCTCGGCTATAAAATCAAGATCATTACCTATTCAAGTAAGATATATTGAAAAAGAAAGGTACATTCCCGTTATGATCTCAAGTATTTTGGTATTGACGTTTTTAAAGTTTAAAACCTCCTATTAGAAACCAGTTAACCATCAGATTAAGTAAAAAATTATACTAAAACCGTTTCTAGACTAACTAAAAATGATAATTTACACTACCTATAGTAGCTTTCTAGATTTAACGTTCATGCATATAGAAAGGGACAGAAGCTTATAAAAAAATAGTACCTGGTGCTTTACCTTTTCGAGTCATTAGTATGATCTCATAGAATATAATGATGAAAGATCATGCTGTCATATTTTGCCACTTGTATTGCTATTCTAGAAGTGCAAAGTAGCTGAGTATTGAAGATCAAAGAGTATTCAAATTGACACAAAACGGTCTGCAGTTAATATGTACTTTGAGTGGTGCGCGAAAAAGAAAATTAAACCAATACTAATTCTAGAAGTGGTTAAATTGATTAGAACACTGTTAAGAAACAGACCTTTCGAGGTAACGTCCGCGATGAGCCTGGTTAAAGTACACGTCAAAAAATGGCCACCTGTAATATTGACTCCTACCAGCTCCTACCGGTTTTCTATAGTCAATATGTTGTGGCAAAGTGGCTATGGTATTATCCTTAGGTGATGATCTAGACTACAAAATGGACTCATATTCAATTACATCAATTAATTAATTAAAAAACCTTCTCTAATTCGTCATCACTTTCAATTATTACTTCTAATCTTTTGAATCTAAAACTTGCTTCACTGGTTCTGGATCATTAATATACAATCCGTGCTCTTGGATATATCTAATAACACTATTTGGTAATAAATATTGTACAGACATGCCTCTTCTAATAAACAATCTAACTTTGGTAGAACTGATATCATTATAAATCAACTGTTTAATAACTAAAACATTTCTTCTATGTTCATACATGATATCATGACTTAATAAAAATGAACGAACATCTGATCCTGTTCTTTCAACAATCAAACATCCATAACGACCCAATATATGGTTTAAATCTTCATCAGCCCAAACATTTGGTTCACCCATACTTTCAATTAAATCTCCACCAGCTAATAACATGATTTTCACACCTCTTCTAGATCCATCAGATGTTAAAACACCACCTCTTTTAATATTGATTTCTTCATTAAAATGATCAAGAACTTTAGCAGTACGTGTATAAGTTGGTTGTAATGATTCCCATGCATCAACCATTAACCAACTACTAGTTCTTTCACAAGCTAATTCACACATACGAACTCTATGATATGATGAAGCCAAACCTCTTTTTTTATAATTATCACTAACAGGACTATAATAACCACCAACAACTTCAAACCTCGTTTGTTCTCTAATAGCATCCAATGCCATTTCAAACATACGTAAATGTAAATAAGTAATTGGTGAAAATGAACCACATGCAACAATAACTAATGGATGTTTGTTAGGATTCTTTAAATTGGTTATTAATCTATGATCTGGGAATTTGTAATCTTGGAAAGTTTTTGCCTGTCTTACAATTCCATGTGGTACTTCTTCTAAATCAGCAGTTTGATATGTTTGAATCCCGCTATTAATAGCACTTGAGATAACATCATCCCCTGTGACTGGTTCTTCCAAGAATGAAGGATCTTGACTTTCTTCATCTGAACTTGAATTTTCTGCACTTGATAAAGGTTGTAAATCTTCTGGAATTCTTGGGATTGAATTCTCAAAGCTTTGTCTTGAACTTCTTGGTGTATTTGTACCACTGTTATCACTTGATAAGCTTGAATGTTGTCCGCCTTGGGGTTGATTTTTATTATGATGATGATGATGGTGATGATGATGCTTATGCTTGCGAGGTTTTATAGGTGCGTCAATCTTGTTTGGATAATCAGCAAGGACATATGGTTGTATAGGAGCAGCTTTAGGAATTTCTGACGATGGTGCCAGTGGTGGATCGTTTGATGGGTTTGTAGAGGGTGGTCTAAAATCTGGTGCTCTTTTTGGATCCATTATTGTTGAATTGATTATGAGTAATACTAGATAAGTTTCCTTGTTCTAGTGAATTGGGGATCCTTTTGTAAAGTAAGTTGGTTGAAAGTCTATGTCGTTCTGTAATTGTGACTCTATAAGTAAAGCACAGTTTATCAGACACTGATTTCCCTTTATGGATAGAGTGTTGAAGTTGATAAAGTGTCAATTGTAGAAAGTGATGAAGTGAATTGTACTCAGTTGATGTGAACGTAAACCAACAAAATCCGGTTCGGACAACGGCGAGGGAAAATGAGGAAAAATGATTTAAACCGATGATTATTGCCAAATTATTTAACAGGCTTAGTTATGAAATAATGGACTATAGTGAGAGAATAAGGTGCGTTTCAATTGTGTTTTGTTAAAAGGGGATATTGGTGGACTAATAGTGTAGGAGGACAAGGGAGAAGTATCCCACTCTTCGGGAGTTGAAGTTGGGTGTGCTTAAAGGTGAATATAACGATGATGTGGAGTACTTTAGTAGAAGTTTTTTGTGGAAAGTGAGTTTTATTTTGGATTTAAAATACATTAGGATTGGTATTAACCAGATAGACTGTGTGTATGAATTCTTATAAGGTGGATTTCATGGAGAATGAACTTCAACCAATACCCAATGCTCAACAAGATGGAGGAGATGAGCAAGAAGTGTCCCACACTAGAAAAGATCTGGAAAAAGAATCAGTGAGTGAAGATCCATTATCGTCAGCGACACAGGATAATGAGGCTGATGATATATTGGATGTAATCAAGATGGATGTGGAAAGATTGATTATTGATCCGATTTTCCAAGAAGTGAATATCAAACAAGATGTTATACAGATCTTGTACAACTATGATAAATTTACACCATATAAACAAGGATTCCATGAGATTTGTGGATTGGTTTATTTAGAACTCTATAAGGATAATCCACAGAATGATAAGATCAAAATTGAAACTTTCAACATATTTACAAGTTTGATGTTGAGTGTTGTACCGAATTTTTACATTGAAGATAATTTAATTGGGTGGTGTATTTCCATCTTTAACAAGTTTTTGAAATTGACTGATGGTGCATTATATGATTTTTTAGTAAAGACTCATAAAGTTGAAAGTCAGTTGTGGTTAATTAGATGGGTTAGGTTGTTGTTTATGAGGGAATTAGGGATATCTAACACTGTGAAATTACTTGATATGTTTATCTGTTTTGATTATGATCTCTGCAAGTTGGTCCCGTTTGTTATAATCATTTGTTTGATTAAGATCAAGCTGAGGTTTGTGGAGTGTGAAGATAATGGTGAGATTTTGTCATTGTTATTGCACTATCCACATAAGGAATATTCAAATGAAGAAGTAAAAGAGCTTGTTGATCTGAGTATCAAGTTATATAAAGCACCTGAGCCAAAACTAGAAGCATATGGAATAGCATTGAATAAAAAGTTCAACAAAGGTATAAACTGGGATACGATGAAAGATATAGATAGAGTTAGAACGGAGTTACGTCTACAGAAGAAGGTCAGGGGTATGCTGGGTAGAAAGAGTTAGTCCTAGAAAAGCATCTTCAATATTCACGATGAATTATGAATCAATCTCGAGTTTTGTAGCTATTCCTAGTAAACTTGCATAAGAAACATGACACACTCACTGCGAAATCAGACAACCAAAAAACACACACAGAGTGCCTGTACGCGGAATGTAGGCCCTCCCAAACCCGATGGAGCCCAGAACCCAGGTCACAGATCCCAGACAGTCATATATGAGCAGCCCACCAGCTACCATCCTCTCAGGGTCCCTTCTACAGCCATTCTCTACTACTAAAAGAGCCAACTACCACTGGGCTTGAATATTATAGAACACTTTTGATCTATTAGTACCTGCTGTTTCGCTGTTACGCGCCACACAGTGGAGATTCCTTAAGCGTCTGATTTCGCTGCTTTAGAAAAAACAGTTGATAGCTGAGCTTTAATAGCTGGCATATAATTCAAATCAACGAGGAGAGCCTTTGACTGAAGAGACATAATCATCAAAGCGCTTAATACAGAGTCGTTGCTTCAATCTATCGGGAGGAGATATTCAGTGTACTTGCAAGAAAGAGCTGGTCAAATTACCGCCAGACGTCAGCTTTCAATATTACTGGGTAACTTGCCCCATACTAATTTAAATCTATTGTCCATATCAACAACATTTATTGGATAACTAGCCGGTTCAATTCATCATTATCCCATAGAATCATATCAATCCAGCATCACATACCATCTGACAATGACGGATCCTTTGCAGAATGGAATAGCAAATGGTGTGTCAAACGTGGAGATTGATTGGTTTCTTAGAGGAAAATTACCACCAGCCATTAGTCCAAAGAGCAGCTCACCTAAACCACCAAGTCATACAGAATCAAAGCATAATACAAATCATATTGAATCAACATCTTCTTTGGAGGAACTTAATTTGCATCTACATATCAAACCAGAACCATTGAGAAAGAAAATTGATAGTTCCGATGATGTGCGTGTTTTGAGCAGGTCAAAATCTTTCTCCGAAGGAGAGGGTCCAACACATCAAAAGAAGAAGACTGGATTCTTCAAATCTTTATTTTCCAAGAATAAAAATAATGATTCCAAGGATAGATTCAATGGTGGTCATAGTGGAGCAGATTCTCCTGAACCAATCACAGCAAATAATTATATCAGTCCCTTACAGGATGGGTCTGTTGTAAATAAAACAATATCAAGATCAAGATCATTATCACAATCAAATAGTGACCTTGATCCTAGACTGGAGGAATTCTTAAAATATTACAAGGCAAAAGGATTAGACAGATTACATGAAGATTTAGAAAAGCCTTCCAGAAGAGCTTCCGTATCATCCACTAGCAGTATCAAATCAACAACAAATGCTGTTGACTTTTTAGGAAGACCAATTCCTCCACATCCAGATGAAACTCCACTTCCACCTGCAATAGTATACAATTCACAATTTGAAAGACATGACAAACAACAACATCATCATCAACAGCCAACTGCATCAACAAATTCATCCACTTCCAAAATCGGTGGATTTTTGCGTCGTCATCAAACAAGTGAGTCTAGTATCAGTAGGACCGCATCTATAACATCTCAACAAATAATACAAAAAAATGAACCTCAGCCAGTCACTATACCAGGGTTAGATGGATTACCAAAACTGAAAAGAGTTGCTTTTGATATTCCAGTGTTTTTCAATGATCCTCCACAACAAATTCCTTCAAGGACACCAAGAAAAGGTGAAGTTGAAATTCTCAAAGATGGTAGCATTGTTATTCACAAACTAACATCTGCTGAAAGGAAACAAATTATGAATAATTCAGGAGGTGGGATTGTTGTTGGAGGATCTGGTCATTTGAAAATCATCTCTGATGCTGAAAAGAAGAAAGAATCAGAAAAAGCTCGTACAGCTTCAACTGATCAAACTAAAAACAGTGATCTCGATGATAAGCATGCTGCTCAAGAACACTCTATCGGTGCAGCTGCCGCAGCAGCTGCTGCAGAAGCAAGAGCAAAAGCAGCTCCTAATGAATTGAAAAGAATCGTTACAAATAATGAAGATGAAGTCAACATCAGTACAGGGGCATCAAAGATCAATATTGATAAACCAATGGTGCGTCATAATAAAAGTTCAGCTTCATTAATGGCTATGGGTAATCAAGATTCTTCTCCACAGGCTGAAGGAGAGGAATCATTCCCACCAAAGAATGCCAAAGTTCCATTGGATTTGTTATATACTAGATGTTGTCATCTTAGAGAAATTTTACCTATCCCTGCAACATTAAAGCAAATCAAAGCTGGTTCAACTGATCCAATTTCATTATTACAATTGAGAAATCCAAAACCTTCATTAGTGGAAGTTCTTACATTTGCTGATTTCGTGTCAGTTGCTCCAGTGTTGTGTGTTTCATTAGATGGTGTTTCACTTTCTTCGGAAATGCTCAGAATAATATTAAGTGCTTTATTGCCTAAAAAGGAATTGGAAAAACTTACATTGAGAAACACACCAATTGATGATTTAGGTTGGAGGTTATTATGTTGGTTTTTAACAAAAAATCATACATTATCAAGATTAGATTTAACACAATGTCCATCCTTAACTACAAATGTTCAAAAACCTTCTAAAACTGCATCCAACATTGTAAGAATGGAGTGTGACATGACATCACGTTCAGATATGAATTGGCATCTATTGAATGCTGCATTAATTTCAAGAAGAGGTATTGAAGAATTAGTTATTAATGGTGCGAAAATGAGTGATGAAGAATGTAAGAATTTGTTTGAGATGGGTATCTCTATAAAAACAAGTAGGTTAGGTCTTGCATATAATGATTTATCAAGAAAACAATGTGAAATCATTGCTAAATATATCAATTTGAAGACAATTGTTGGGTTAGATTTAGCTTATAATGATCTTGCTGGTAAAATAGATCCTTTCAATGATAGAATCGCTACTGATGATGTTTCTGATTCAAATTTGAAATTTATTAGTTTGAATTCAACTAATTTACAAAATGATAATGGTGAATTAGATCAATTGATAGGTACATTTGCTAAATTTAAAGATTTACGTTATATTGATTTATCAAACAATAAAAAACTTTTCCCAAATCTATTACTGAGTTTGAGTGAAAATTTACCATTATATCCTAAGCTGGCAAGAATTCATTTAGACTATGATGATTTACAACCTTCAGATATTGTTGCATTCTCAGAATTGATCCCATTTTGCAAATCGTTAACTTATGTTTCATTAGTGGGGAATCATTTAGATACAGTTTCTGCAAGTGCTTTGACAAATGCTCTTAAATTATCCAAATCATTAATTACATTGGATCTAAATTATGATGAAGTGGCTCCAAAATTTAGAGAAAGTATTGGGTTATACACTGTTCGTAATATGCAACATCAAGTTTATGGTAAGCCATCTGATTCGAAGGATCTTCAAGGATTACAAGAAGAATTATCACATCTAATATTATCTGATGAACAATCTCCAGATCCTAAATTGATTGAAAACTTTTTTGAGAAAGCTATCAAGATCAGAGATAGAATTCATGAGACAATTGATGAATTATTTAGATTGAGAGTTCAAGGAAATCTGAGTACTGAAGGTAAAGAAACACTAATTAGATTTTGCTTCATTGATGCGTCTATTGAAAAGGGTTTATCTTTGTTGGATAAAAAATCTGCAAAGCATGGATTTGATGCAAAGAAATATATGTGTCTCCCACAGTCTGAAGATCCATTAATGAGCAGACAGCCAGGTGGAAACCTATTGCGTTCATCCTCATATTTATCACAGCACAACCATAATGAGTTATTACCATTTGGAATTACCGATAGTAGTCAAGATGGTGAAATACATCTAGATGCTGAGGAAATCAAAGATGAAAAAAGAGCAAGAGCTAAGGATAGTAGTAAGATTAAAGAAGAAGCTTCTATATTAAAACTCAACCAATACATTAAGAACAAGATGCAAGAAAACAATGTTAAGCCAAATCCGGAATCTACTCAGCATATTAGTGGTGAAAGATTCAGAGAAATTTTATTACAGACAAATGATTTGAATAATGTTGTGGAAGTGCTAGATTCGATT
The DNA here is from genome assembly GCA_037042445.1 of Hansenula sp. Y91-04. Taxonomy (NCBI): domain Eukaryota; kingdom Fungi; phylum Ascomycota; class Saccharomycetes; order Phaffomycetales; family Wickerhamomycetaceae; genus Hansenula; species Hansenula sp. Y91-04. Next base: position 75,765 of record JAXQKK010000051.1, on the reverse strand, counting down.
AAGAAAGAAGGAATTCCACTAGAGAGAATCTATGAAAAGAAAGATCCTTCATCATCAAGTGCATTATCTAACGCACCTTTATTCTTAGAGACCATGAAGAACACAACTTCAAATGTATCAAATAGAAAGACTATTGTTTCAGATAATGAAAGTAATTCAGATAGTGATAGTGACAGTTACATTAGTGGTGAAGTTGATGATGACATGAACCAAGCATACGATAAGATTTTGGACCATTTAGAAAGAGTACGGACTAATAATTGATTAAACAAACATTACGTGCCAATATTATAATTATGATTAGTAATGTACATTAAATATTAAATTTTAAATAAAATTTCTATGCAATGGATGTAATGACTTGATTATTCTATGACTTTTATAAATTGCTGATAAAATTCACGATGATTTTACCAATTATGGCGTTATCATCTTGGAATTTTTCCATGGCTGCCACAGATTCTTTATAATGATCTTCAGAGATTGTACCATCAGCTCTCTTATTTTCTAAAACTTCTCTAACGAGATCTTTGTTGAATTCTGGATGACCCTGGAATGTTAAGGCTTTACCCTTTTTATAAATACCTTGGACTTTAGCCTTGTCAGAGCTACCAATGTTTTTAAAACCTTCTGGAGCTTCGTAGACAACATCTTGATGGACTTCCAATATTTCAAATTTTTTCTTTGGGAAAGTTGAAAGTAATTCTAACACTTCTGGATCTTCAGTAATTCTGATCTCAGAAACACCTAATTCCCAACCTTTTTCATTTCTACCAACTTTAGCACCTAAAGCTCTTGAAGTAATTTGGTGACCGAAACAAACACCAACAATTGGAATTCCTTGAGGAATGATCTTTTCTTGAAGGAAGTTCTTCAATTTTAAGATCCATGGTTCATCAGAAAATGCATCAGATTTGGAACCAGTAATCCAAATGGCCTTAATGTCTTCTAATTCTTCATCAGTAGGAAAATGAGATTCGATGATATCATAACGTCTTATCTCTTCTTCTAAACCTGACTTCTTAAGATGGGCTGCACTTAAATCGGCGTAACTACCATGGTGAGCAGAGTAGGCTTCAGCGTAATCAGTGATAAAGATAGCAACGTGTGAGGATCTGGTCATTCTTTTTTTTTTTGACAGTAAATATAAGGCAATAGAAGATTCAAGGAACGGTATTAGTGCAAGTTTGGTTTAAATTAAAGCCTGATAAGCGGACCAATGTGCTGATAAGCGAGAAAACTTCGTTTATAAATAATTTAATATAAGAACTAGATTATAACTTCATGGTGAACAACAGAAACATCTAGAAGAAAAAAATTTCATCACCACTCTAGGGCTTCTATGGCTTCTCATAGCTAATGAGGTGCTGAAAAGTTGATGCCGTTAATATGTACTATGTAACTCCAAAGGCCGCACAAAAGAATTATGCAGGTCAAGTTCGCGGACGTTGGAAAAGGCCGGGTGACTGTCTTAGCTTTTGTAGAACACATTCGCGATATTTGATTATGTAAGCTTTAATAGAAAAAAGAGAATCAACAGAATGTTTTGCATCTGGAATATCAAGATATAAACAACAGTTGTTCAGAGGCATTGATTATTGATTCATTGTTAAGAAATTATGTCTGGTACAAATAACGGTATGTGTTATATGGAGACTCACTTTTGGAAGGGAAATACTAACCAAAGACTGTATAGCTGGTGGATCACTATTTGGTCAAACTAATGATTCAGGTAAAGGATCGTTATTTGGTTCAACACCTAGTAAGCCAGGTGCATTTAGTTTAGGAAACACAGGAAATACAGCATCCACTTTTAATTTTGGTAATGCAGCTAAAACAGATGGTGATGCAAAACCTGCTTTCAGTTTTGGTGGTAACACTGATTCAAAATCAACCTTTAATTTTGGAGCTCCAGCAGAGAAGAAAGACGACAAACCAGCTTTCAGTTTCAATGTACCAAAAGCTGATAATAAACCTTCACTGGGTGGTGGATTTTCATTTGGATCAAACACTGGAAAGAAAGATGATAAACCTGCTGCTAGTGCATTTTCCTTCAATGCTCCTGCTAAAACTGATGATAAGCCATCTACATCCAATCTTTTTGGTGCTCCTAAACCTGGTGCTAATGCAGCATTTTCATTCGGAGGTGCAGCAAAAACTGAAGAAAAGCCAGCTTCTGGTGGATTGTTTGGTGCTTCAAAGACTGAGGATAAAAAAGAGCCAGCTTCTGGAGGATTCTCGTTTGGTGCATCAAAAACTGAGGAGAAGAAGGAACCAGCTTCTGGAGGATTCTCATTTGGTGCTCCAAAGACTGAAGATAAGAAAGAGCCAGCTTCTGGAGGATTCTCATTTGGTGCTCCAAAGACTGAAGAAAAGAAAGAGCCAGCTTCTGGAGGATTCTCATTTGGTGCTCCAAAGACTGAAGAAAAGAAGGAACCAGCATCTGGTGGATTCTCTTTTGGTGCACCAAAAACTGAAGAGAAGAAAGACGATAAACCAGCAGCTTCTGGCTTTTCCTTCGGGGCTCCAAAAACTGATGAAAAGAAGGATGATAAACCTGCTGCTAGCGGATTCTCATTTGGTGCTAAGAAAGACGAAGCCAAAGATGCTGCGAAACCTGTGGATGAAAAAGCTGCTGATAAAAAAACTGTTACGTTTACAAATAGTACGATAGATCGTGATGAAAAGAAAGAACAATCCAAAACTGTTGAACCAAAACCTGTCTCGTTAAACAATAAAACATTAGAAGATGTCATTACTAAATGGACTAATCAATTATCAAACGCTTCCACATCATTCCAAGAATATTCACAAAAGGTCAACGAATGGGACCGGGTGCTCGTCGATGGTGGTGATAAAATAAGTCAACTTTATGCAGACACTGTTGCTGCTGAACAAACTCAAAATAAAATAGATCAAGCTCTACTATACATTGAAAGACAACAAGATGAGCTTGAAAATTTCCTTGATAATTACGAAAATAAAGCTAATAATCTCCTATCAGATGTCTTGTCATCAGGTGCCAAAGACGCATCTGTTATTAGCAATGACCAAAAAAGAGAACAAGCCTACCGTACAGCAGAATTACTTGATGATAATTTGAGCTCGCTCGGATCAAATTTGTCATCTCTCATAACAGAGATTAATGATGTAAGTGATTCATTTAATAAAACCAATGGTTTGAGCGCTGATGCTGGAAAGAAAGGCGATGACAGTTCATTGGACCAGATCGTGAAGTTGTTAAATACTCATTTGGACTCCTTAAAATGGGTTGAGAAAAATGCGGATGATTTGAAAGCAAAGATTGAAAAGTTCAAAGATTTGGACGTTTGATTTAAGGCTATGTATAATATAATGTGAGGAAAACCAAAATATAATCTTAACTACGTCGTGTAGTGGTGTAACGTTAAATTAAATTTTAATTAATAATATACATTTTTTAATTAATAGCTAGTAGCATCCTCACCGTTAAAGCCAGTTAATGTACTCAATAAAACAAACAAATTGACTAGCTCTTTGAGTCCAGATGACTCTACGCTATTGGCCTTATAGATCTTATGATCAGCCTTAGATTCTGCCAAAACATCTCTCTTCAAAACACCAACTATCAATCTTCTGAAGTGTAATAGTAACTTGTGAACTTGTTGAATGACTGGCTTGTTTTCTGAACTTGTACTTAATAAGATTGCAGCAACTAACTGGAAAGTTGGAACCAAGAGTTCAAAAAGGGAAACACCATTACTTGAATCGTCAAAAGACAAAGGAGTATCCAAGTTCAAGTTGACCCTCACGAAAGTAGAAGTCTGCACAGTTGTCTCATCGAATACTAACTCTAATCCAAGATCTGGATCAATTAATAGGAACGAACATGCTTTGATTGTTTGGAAAATTTCACTTTGTAGCAGTTGTTGAGCACCGTGTCTTGTTTCAGCAATTCTAATCAAAAAACTTAGTGTGGCTTTAAAGGCAGTCAACTCATAAAGCAACGAGTCCAAAGTGATCTTGTTATCGTGGGACAATGAGAGGGTCTCATCAGTTCTCTTAATAGACTTCACAAGTAACAAAAGTAAATTATTTTTAACAAGTGTGTTCAAAACAAAATTGAGTTGATTTATACTTGATAATCTGAACAGAGACTCTAGTAACAATAAACCTGTAATTCTTGTAGCACCTTCTCCTCCAATAGCATCGTTACAAATCACTGTGATTAATCTCTCACTGGATAATTTGATTGACTTCAAAATTTGTTTCGCAACGTCTTGATGTTCCAAAACCCACGCTAAATATTTGTTACTCAACACGTAAAGATCAGAACGTAATGACAGAGTAGACAATGGACTCAAAATCCCATTAATACAGGATCTAAACAATGCATAAAGTCTTTCATAACCACTAGAAACATTTGGATCGTCCTTCTCTAATGTATTTCTGTCTTTATGGTATATGTCATATAATGAGACACATAAGGAAACAAGTTCTTCAGCATATAAGACATCAGACTCAACATAGTCATTAATTCTAGGAATGATAGCATGAAAAACTTCCAAAATAAAGTTTGATCTTTGAATCGGATCCAATTTTCCATCGGTAACAGTGACTTGGATAAGTTGAACCCAAGAGTGTAAGGTAGAGAGTTGATATGTCTTGAATTTCAAGTTCGCCAAGTAGCTGATAAATCTGCTCTTGATCAAATCCCTTTCAGCAGTGACTTCAGCCTCATCACTTTTAATATCTTTAGGTAGCAAAACCAATGATTGGGATGCCTTTGAGTCAGTTCTCTTCAATTCTTGCTTGATCTCGTTAATGTTATTTGTCTGTGCTTCTGCATCTGCATCTGTGTGATATTGTCCCTGTACGGACAATTGTACAAGGTGCAAGTCTAACATTGAATCAAGATCACTAAGGTCAAATATAGAGCCCGAAGAGCTAATCGACAATGGAATTTTGTTCAAATTTAAGTTGAGATCAACATCGTTGAAAAACTTCAATTCATCAGGTACGCTAGATATCTCTGAGAGGTTGAATTCTAGTACATCCAAGAATGAAAGTATCTTTGGTGGACCAATGAAAACTCCGTCACCACTAATCAACTTTTGGATATAACTTGATGTCTTCGATATTGAACCCTCAACAGATGTTCTGTGCAGCTCCAAACTTAAGTACTGTAAAATGAAACTTCTCTGGCTCAAAAATGATAGCAAAGCACCAACAGCAGGACCTGAATTAAATTCTGTCTTTGATTGTAAGTTACCATCAAATTGAACATTAGACCATAATGTGTGTAAGTCAACCCGTGGAGTGTTTAGTAATTTGGCCAAAAGATCATAATTACTAATGTATGCAAGCATCAAATTGGATGTTGTTGGGTTGCGACACAACTTTAAAACAATTTCTAAGACAGCTGCGGCAAGTCTAATTGGGGCATAATCAATATTTTTGCTTGAAACGGTGTCTAAACTGGATTGAAGAATGTAGAGTAATGTCTTTAAAACTGATGTTTCTGATGCGATAAACGTTTCAGAGTCTGAATCACCGAGAGAAATACCACTTTTTAAATCAAATCCCAATAGGTAATGGGATACAGTGTAACCTTTGGATGTGACTGAAAGGTTCTCATTGATGAAGTTTAGGATCTGAATCTTAGCATCTAATTCCACTTCATCTATAATTTCAGTCTCCAATTGATTAATAAAAGCATACTTGATTCTAATAGATTCATCAATGCTCTCAAGAACAGTCAATAATCTGTTCTTACCAATTAATGAACCACTTGTATGTGATGAACCAAATTGTGGTGATTTAGAAAAATTTGTAAGTAGTTTAATTGATCTTTCGGCTATTGCCAAATGGGTTGATCCAACATATAATGAAATATGGGCAATCAATGGGAGATTGAATAGAATTGCATCGTAAAATGAGCGAACTCCATGAGTGCCTATGTTGTTAGGTATGTAATAGTTATTCTCTTTTTTTATCAACGGCAATAATTCATCAATATAAGTCACCTCCAAATCAAGAATCTGAGTTATTACATTCAGAGCTTGGTCCACAACTTGGACTTGAGTTTCATCAAATGGCTTATCGCTAATGTTGTCAATACCTGTGGATGCAATTTCAAAAAGCACTTTGTAAATTTTCTCGTGGAACAAAAAGTTCATTGCTATTGGAGCAGGATTTGCCTGTACGTATGCAGTAAAATCGGCTGCTTCAACAACGCTATTCAAATCAGCTGCTGCTGGAAATGAGTTCAAAATCAATTTTGGATCAAATGATGATAATGCATATTCAAGAATCTTTAAAATGGATTGTTGAAGGGTGATCCTTTCTGAAAAATAAAGAGCTGGAGAATTGTAAAACACATCTGTCAATAGAAATTCCAAATATGGCGCAATGCCTTGCTTTCTGTATGATTGCCCTAAATGAGCTGGGAACGGAAGTTCATATTTTCCAAATTTTTCAACAGGTCTTAGCAACGATTCTAACAACTCAATGAACCCAACTATATCTGGGAAAGTCACCAAGAGATTTTTGAAACAATCTTTCAAGGAGCTTGAAGGTTGTGAGAATAACCACAGATCAAGCCTTTCCCAGATGGATGTTCTTCTTGATTTTTCTTCAGACACTAACGAGCTTATAACTTTTAATGCAGCACCGACAAGTGGAGTATCTAATCTGATAAAATTAAAGATGCAATGCAAAACCGTATCATCAAAAGGACTAGTAGCATTGTCACTGTTAGATGCAACTTGGTGAATTAAGGTGAAGTATGACGAAGTTGACAAGATGATCTCTTCGCTCAAATCGTTATCATCCCCATTTTGTTCAAACTTAGCAATCTTTTCAATGTAAACGTTCAAAAGATCAACAATTGAAGACCACGAAATCTTATCTGAACTAGCTATAAAATGGTAAACGTGACTTGCATTGGAAGAGCCAGATGCTAGAGCAGAGATCATTGTGCAAAAAGTGGACTTCATTAATAGATCATCCACTTTGGAGGCCCACTCGATGAAACCATACGCATTTGATTCACGATCTTCCCAAAAGGTAGATATAAGATCCTCACGGTTAGCATATAGGTAATAAACAGCTAAATAGAATCTTTCAAGATCTGCCTTCTTTGAAATATCATCCAAAAGAGAATCTTCCCCTGAAAGAAGAGAGTCTTCTTCGGCATCTTTGATCTTAATCAACAAGAATGCAGCATCTGATATGAAATTCTGCACAAAATCATGCAATTGTTTTGTCAGTATTGTTCTGATGTTTTCAGATACTTTATAATCGTTTGTTACAACATAGACAGTGGATGTGGAATCCCCATTTGCAGATCTCAGCCTTTTAGTTTCTTCTTCGTTAACATCCAACACTTTCTTTGGTACCAATTTTGGTAAATGCTGCACTAACAATGATTTCAAGTCGTAAAATAGCTCAAATGTATTATCAGACGTTTCTGCAGTGATGATAAGCAACTCTTCTATTGCGCCCATTTGGACTGTTATGCTCATCGGAGACTCAATAGCGATTTCAAAATCGAATTCCTCGACTCTTTTAGGAACTTGTTTACACCATTCAATGAAATAAGTTAAGAACACCAATATGGTTACTAGTTTGATTGGAATTTTGTAAATTTCATCCTTTTTCTTTAATTCCTTCAAGAAATCACTGTGTAATTGTTTCACATCTTCTTCTTTTAATTGGTCAAGTTTGGAGCAAAATAGTAATAACCCTGGAATCAAATGAGTAATAAACAAGTCATCGATATCAATTGTTGCCACGAACTCATAAAATTTCCAAAAACTTGACTTGTCTATTAATCCTTGAGTTACTAACCCATAAAAAACTTCACCCAAAGTTTCGTGTTCCTTGTTTAAGAAATTTCTTCTGAATGATACTCTTTGTTGCAAATCGTTTGAGTTATATTGTCCCAAAATTTTTGCCCTTTGGACTGTTTGACTTATACTTTCTAACTCTTCTTGGACTTCTTTAAATGATTTGAGTAAAGTGTCTATGAAGTCTTTAGTGAATATAATATCAATAAGATCCTTTGCACCTGTGTTGTATATATATGAGACGACTGCCAATATATGTTGCTTTCGTAGATAGAATGAAGCTTTGGCATTGTCAATAAAATCTGCTCTAAGATCTGAAGAGAAATGGATTAGTTCAGCAGCAATGAGTTCGTCTATATTCAATTCATCAGCAACCGTAGCAGCTGCAAATTTAAACTCGTCGTTTATCTCGTACTCCACCCCATCAAAAGTGACTTTACCCTTCTCAAGGGTTTGCCTACTTGTTTGATTCTTCTTGGGTATTAGGGTTAGGTTAGTGAGATCCTCTTTCAATTCATTTAATAGTCCCGTGTCCAAAGAGCCTTGCTCAATGGACTGATACAGCGATGTAAATGGCTCTAATGACCAATGCTTCCCCATCGCTATTGGATTATGCCACTAAGATACAGCTCCACTGTTTGCTAGATTCTCTTCAACTTCACCAATTTCGAGCTTGATTTGTTTACAGAAATTTTCTTGATTCAGAAGAAAAAAAAACACTGTGTATTATGTAATCGATTTTACTGTTAAGAGACACATTACTATAACCAAATGGATCTAAAATGTTTATTACGACTCTATTTTGATGCTCTGGACTGATTGAGGGCAAGTCTGAGTTTCACTAGTTGTGTTATCGTTTTATTGGCGTCGGCTTTTAGTCCATGCTCCTCGGCAACTCTCACGACGTAACCATTAATGTAGTCAATTTCGGTTTCCCTCAGGTGTAGTGTATCTTGTCTCATAGATGAACTGTTATTGACGTTCCAAACAGTTCCACATAGAACAACATAGTCTGTAAGATCCTTTTTGTTCAAAATTTCTTCGGTCTTTGGGTTTAGTTTCAACAATGGGTTGGTCTGAAGGAAAACATCAACAATTTCACTAATGATGTCGTAAAACAATCCTTTTAGATCGTTGTAGCTCTTGAGTTCGCCATTTATACAATCCACAATTGCTGTAACTGGGTTAATACAGGAGTTGACAACAAATTTCTTAATCTGGAGAAGCAATAGATCAGAGTAGCTCAATGTTGTAGTTTCTAAACCCTTAGCATCTTCCAGTTGTTGTAGCATTAATGGTTTTTCATATTCTTCCTCTTTTGGACTTAATGGGTCTCTTGGGAACTTTGCAATCTTCATATCTCCAAACCCAGCATGAGAAATCTCATAATTGTCACCAGTATTAGGTGTGACAAACGCACCATGACAGATAACACCTTGGAAAATGTTTGGTCTTTTGGAGACATCAGGCCAGACGTTCTTGTATAGTTCATCCACGACTCCCAATCCATTTTGAATTAATAAAATGTTTGAAGTAGGTTTAATGAATGGCAAGTAGTCTTTCAAAGCTTCTTCTGTTTGGTAAGTTTTTGTGGTGATGATCAAGTTTTCGATATCTTCATCAACATCTGAGGATGAAGCTGCTGAGAACTTGGCTGAACCTTTCTCCACTGGATCCTTGAAAAGTCTATTGATGTGTATTGTAGACTTGTTTACTGTGTTGAAATGGTTCACTTTAGCAGCGTTTCTGAGTAGTAAAGTGATCTTTGGCTTATTAACCAAAGTTGAAAGCTCGTACGCCACCAACGCACCCATACTCCCAGCACCGAGGATATAAACGTTTGAAGATCTGGTCATTCTGTTTCTCTATAATCTATAATTCTCTATATTAACCAATGTCTTTGCGGAGCGTTGAGATGAGTTTGTCTTTACGAGGTTTTCTAATCTTGATTTTTTTCAGATTTAAATCTGCCCATAGTGAAAACACCGCTAACGGAGACCAAATCAAATAAAGTCTTCTACTCTACAAACCATAGAACTGTATACTAATATATTAAACTACCTAAATCATCTATCTAATGACTGAGTTCCCCTTTGAAAGCGGTAGAACCTTGTCTGTTTTCTCTAGCACTAACTTGCAAGACACCTTCTTTATTTATGTTGATGGTGATTTCCACTTTTGAGCCTTCGTGTACTTCACGAACAGCTAATTCAGCTAATTTGGCACCTGGTAAGTAATGTTTTTCTCTAACAACTTCTGGTTCTTCATCAGAATAATCATCTTCATCATCTTCATCTTTGGCTGGTGGTTCTAGTGTAGTTTCTTTGACATGGTGTTCACCTTCCACGACAGTGATCAAAACATCACCTTTTGGAGCATCTAATTGGATGCTGCGACGAATTGGATAAGTGGCTTCTGATTTCAAGATTGGAACAAATTCACCGGCAGCATTGACAATACCGATGGCTTTGGTTAAATGTTGTGTGTTGATGATAACTGGAGATTGACTTTCTTTGATTTCTTCTTCATCAAAGTTTTCTAATAATGAAGCTTGTAAAGCAGCACCACGAGCAATCAATTCTTCTGGGTTAGAAGCTTTTGAATCTATAGATGGAGCAACAACAACTGTAGTTTCTGGGAATAAAAGTTGGATGTTTGAAGCTAATTTTGGAGTGTTTGAAACACCACCAACTAATAAAACTTCATCAATATCTAAAACATCCAAATTGGCCTTCTTAACTAAAGCATCAACAAATCCTGTGAATTGACTCAAAACGTTACGAGCAACTAATTCGAAACGTAATCTGTTGATTGTGGAGTGGAAATCAATACCTTCAGCTAAAGATTCAATTGAGATTGTGGCTGATTGAACATTTGATAAAGTCTTTCTGGCCAAGATAGCGGCATCTTTTAATTTAGCTAATGAACGAGCAGTTTTTCTTGGGTCAACTTTGTATTTCTTTTCGAATTCTTTGGCAATGAATTCACCTAAAGCAGCATCTAATTTATCACCACCTAATTCATAATCATGAGAAGTGGCTAAAATAGTCAAGATACCACCACGGACTGAGATAACAGCAGCGTCTGATCTGATACCACCGAAATCAGCAACAACATATGTCTTATCTTGCTCCAAACGGTCTTCAATGGAAGTGTGAGCTAACAAAGCAGCACTTGGTTCGTTTATTATTTGCAAAATCTTTAAACCAGCTTCATCACCAGCTTTAGCTAAAGCAATTTTTTGTTCTTCAGTGAAATCAGTTGCAACTGCAACAACAGCACTTTCAACTGACTTACCGAGGTAATCTTCAGCAGCCAATTTCAATTTACCTAAATGTCTAGTAGTGGCTTGTTCAGCTGTGATTTTTTCAACATCTTCAGCAGTTTTAGCGATTTCAAATCCAATTTTACCATCTAATTCAACAGCATGAGCAGCATTTTCAGTGACGGTTGGGTCAACATTCTTGAAACTTTGACCAATGTAGTCACGGAAGTTGATGATTGTGTTTCTTGGGTTTCTAATCAAGTGAGCCAAAGCTTGACCACCATGGTATTCATCTTCACCGACGTAGGCCAAAGATGATGGGATGGCACGTTCACCATCTGGGTTGGCAATGACTTCGACACCTTTCCCGTCCTGGGCTGGTGCAGCAATGGAGGAGGTTGTGTTACCAAAGGAGATACCAATGACTGTGGACATTCTTGAGGGTTGGAGTATAGTTTCCAGATATTGGACAGTAGTTGTAACTTCTCTATGGCTTTTCCAAATACTAAAAAAAAATTTCAGTGAAGGAAAAAAAAAAAAATCTAATGTGATTATGTAATCTTGATGATTTTGTAAAGCTGGAAATATTGATATCAACATGACTTGATTATAGTATTCAGTAGGACTCATTGCATTTATTTGAAAAAAGTTGTTGCTGGTGAGGTAGAAGTCATTGATTTGGAACTACCCGTCTCTACCACGATGTCTTTGGTCTCAGGGGCTGCTACTCTTAAGAAGAAGTCGGGCTTGCTAACCATATATGAAGATAGAACGCCTGGGATATTGCTATGGAAGGCTGCTGACAGTGATGTGGTGATTCCTCCAGTGGAGATTGTGCTAACTACTATTTCCCATTTACAAGCTACGCCAGCCGCATCTGATAAAAGGATGATAAAGATCTTCACGAAGCAATCTGAAGGCGCAGAACCTGTTAGTTATGTCTTTACATTTAATAATAGAATTGTGATGGATAATGTGAAAGAGTCACTTCAACAGATTGTGGCAAGACACAAAACAGCTGTTCAGGCTGCTCAGTCAGCAAATTCGAGCCCGGCACCAGAAAAACCTTTGATCAACACCACCTTTTTGGATGATGCATTGGACTCCAAGAAACTATTAAAGAACCATCAATTACAACAAAAATTATTATTAGAGAACAAACCTTTGATGTCAACTTTCAAAGAAGCGGTCATGAACCAAGGGCTACCGCCAGAAGAATTTTGGACCACCAGAGTACATTTACTAAGAGCATTTGCATTATCGAACTCGCAAAAAAGAGGTCCTTATAATGTCTTGAGTACTATCAAACCAACCGCCACCAGTGACAATCAAGTTAATGTTTCTGTCACTCGTGAAAAAATCCATGCTATTTTTGAGCAATATCCAGTCATTAGAAAAGCATATGATGATAATGTGCCGAGATTGTCTGAAGGTGAATTTTGGTCAAGATTTTTCAGTTCAAAGTTATTCAGAAAACTTCGAGGAGAAAAAATTAATGCGAATGCTAGAGGTGATATAATCTTGGATAAATATATCAATATGGATATTGATTATGAGAAGCATGAAGATGAAACATTAAATCATAAAGTGAACAAAACCATTGACTTAGAAGGTAATGAAGTGAATGATTCTTCTAAACTTGGAAATGCACCTGATATCACAATGAAACCGAACGCTATTCCGGAAACTGTTGGTGTCCTAAGGAGTATGAACAGGCTAAGTCAAAAAATGGTCAATAGTTTAGAGCATCAGTATTCAAGATCTGTCACTCCAGGGGAGGAGAAGACGAAAGAACAAAGAGAGAATGAAAGAGTAAGAGAGGAGCTTCTGTTCCATGATCTAGAAACACCTCATGACACAGAATATGCAGAAATTTCTGTTAAACAGGATCGTGAAAAGCATGAAAAGAATGATGTGAAGCCACCAACAAGACAAGAATATATTCAATATGTTGAGGAACTTAAAAGTCAATTTGAACAGCCAGTGGATCTACAAACGGTATTTAGTAAGGATAGAAAAAGACCTATTGAGGAGGCTTCTGCAGATGTCATCAATACGGTAAGGGTAAACTCTAAACAATCCAAACAAAGTTGGCAAGTTTATCGCTCATTTGAAGAACAAGCAACACATGAAGTTGTTGATGAGGTTGACGAAAACTTTGACAAAAATCTTTTAGAACAACTTCGAATCACGCATGGTACATCTGTGGAATTCTTGAGACATTTTTGGCTTCATTTCAGCTCAGGAGATCCATCTCAAGCATCAAACGTTAAAAGTCTTTATAACAGTTTGGTCAAATCTCAAGAAAGAGTTAAAGTTGCACTTGATACCATCAAAGATGAGAAAGTTAAGCAACAATCACAGCATTATTTAAAACCTTTAAGCGAATCACTTACAACGGCTATAACAAAGTATCGTCAGGCATTGGGTGAATCAACTACATAGATTTTGTATATTAAAGGGTATGTATGTAAAATACACTAAATTTATTAATGATTTTTAAAAACGATATTGTAAGTTCTATTGAATGTTATTGGCAACTTTGAACTTTTCCCATGCTGTATTAATAACCACGAAAACACTCTGAGCAATTAATTTTTGCTCTGCAGTGGCATCTTGAGGAATTTTGTCAGGGTGAACTTTGGCAACTGCCTTCATATATGTAATTTTCACCTTTTTGGGCATAACTAAATCAGCCATACTAACTTTTTTCCAATTGGTAGATTCCCATAATATTTCATGTAGTGATGCTAGTAGTGCTCTCAAATTATCCTCTTTACCATTCTTCCAACCGTTAATCTTTGCTTCTATTTGATCATGCAATCTGAACTTTTCATCTTCAAGTGTCTGTGAGGCTTGATGTGTGTCACGAATTCTCTTTAATGCTTCACCTTCACTACTAGATGATGGCTTAGGTGTAGATTGTGGTTTTCTTTGCACTGGAGTAGGGGCTTTTGATCTTGGTGCTTCTTTTGGTTTAGGATTCAAAACATCTTGACAGCGCTTCTTACCATCAAGTGTCACTTTATTAGCAGCACCGTTTTCAACGAGTTCGGACCAAACCTGTAGTGCCTCTCTATGTTTTTCAAGGTGTTCCAAGGCTTCTGCTTTCTTCTGACTAATCTTAATCCAAAAGTCCTTCATGTTTTTCCCTGGCTCAATCTCCTCAGATGCACCTCTTGTTGGTCCAATTATAGCTAGTGCAGTGTCTGCAGACTCAACCACTTTCTTGTTTTCTCCAACCTTAAAGTAGGCACTTATACAATTAGAATAGGCTAAAATAGACAAGACATGATTTTTAGGTAATGCATTCAATGATTTCTCATAATGTTCTAGTGCAGTAGAGAAGTCACCTTGCTTGAAGGCAACACCACCTCTTTCACGATACTCTGAGAATGTTTCTTTTTCTATTGATGACATTGATATTGTTGGTCTTTGAGGTTTATTAGACTGTGGGATTACTGCTGGTCTTGAAGTTGGTCTTCTTCTTGAGGAGGAAGACATCATTTCACCAGATCCTGCTGAGGCTTTTACTCTCTGAGATGCTGATGGAGCAACAGATTGCTTTGGTTTTTGTGGTAATGGTGCAAAAATATCGATTTCTTCTTCCGGTTCTGGAGCTGATGGTTCTGGAGCTGGTTGTTCTGCTCTAGGTCTTGGTCTTGGTTTCATTTCACCATTCTGTTGACTGCGGCGTGGAACTGGTTCTTGAGTATGAGATTTACTTCTTGGTGGAGGAACAGGTGCTCTATGATAGTTGTTAGATGATCTGGGAGTTTCTAATTTAGATCCCTCTTCTGTCAAATTGAGCCTTCTGATGTCCTCTTCGGTCAATTCATCAGGGTCATCGTCATATTTACGTTGTCTAGCTTTATGTTTTTGTTGATCACGCATCCATGCTGGTGAATCATCTGCGGGAGGGCTGAAAAATCTATTCACAACATCTGTAGCAAGCTTGTCAGATGCTTTGTATACAGTGTTGGCAAATGCACCGAAATATTGTTCAGCTTGCTTCATAGTGTTCCCACCTCTTGAACCTTTACCAGAAGAAGTGCGACTCAAGTTCTCAGGAGGTAACCCAGCCTTAGCTCTTGCCTTTTGATGAGCAGCATTCATAATGTAGCTCACAGCTGCTTCAACGTTGACACCACTATCAGTATGATTCAATGCATCTGTAGCCTGTTCTATAGAAAAGCCCATATCTATCAAAGATGCAATCGCTTCATCTTTTGCTTCACCATCTACAGACGGTGGATTTTGTCTTGGTCTGCCTCCAACTGATGGTTGTTTCCCTCTTGAATGCTGTACTTCATCTTCTTGAAAACTTTGTGGAGATGCAACGTTACTATGCAGAACTTCATATTGTGTTGCTGAATGTGTAGGTATTGGGTTTTCTAATTTAGTTCTTTGAGGTAGTTGGTCAAATACTGCAAATAAATCATCAATATTTTGATCACTTTGTTGTTGTGGTGGGACCTTGGAAGCTCCATATGCATTGTTTGGAGTGGATGAGCTAGTGGATGAAAAATCATCACCAAAACTTTCGAGTAAGTCCATTTCATTCTTGTTAGTCACTGTACCACCGTTGCTTGAAGATGGAACTGATGAGCTAAATCCTTCAAAGAGGTCAACGTCAGAAGCTTGTTTAGGTTGTGAGGTAGGTTTCACCTGAGCATTATTTTGGCTATTGATGACATCGAACCCTTCAAATAGATCCGATGAATTATTATTGACAGGGGTGGCACTCTGTGAAAATGGTGTGGATGTGGAATTTCCCTTCGCTAGGCTAGAAGAGCTTCTGGAATTCTCTAGGATATCAAAGTTTGCCCAATGGCTTTGGTTATTTAGTGAAGCTGAATTTGGACTATTTCTCTGTCTTTCTGCCAGGGAAAGCTTTGAATCGTCTTTCTTCTTTGGTGCGTATGCAGAGAATAAATCGGCAAATTGGTCCTTCTGTTTCGACATAGTGGGTCTCAGACAGTCAATTGTCACACTTTCTTCTCTTTACTTAAGTCTTTCACCCTATTTAATTACACTGAACCAATAATACCAACCAGTCTGTTTCACATAGTTTCCACTACTTTAAAATCCAAATCTGTTATGATCCAAAAAAGTCGTGTGTTGACCATTTCTCGATATCTTCGATTATGTAATCCCATAAGAAAAAAAAATTTTACTCGTTTTTAAATAAAGTGAAAAACTAAGTAAGTACAAAAGCTTTGAAGAAGATAAAAGTAGTCATTATAAACACCATTCAAGATGCATTTAATGTTCACTTTGGGCCCAGATGGTAAAAGAATTTACACCTTGAAGAAAATCACCGAATCCGGTGAAATCACCAAGTCAGCTCACCCAGCTCGTTTCTCTCCAGATGATAAATACTCAAGACACAGAGTTACTTTGAAGAAGCGTTTCAACTTGTTACCAACTCAACAAGGTATGTGGCATATAGGACAGCTTTCGAACTAGCTGTGCTTTATTTAAGGAAACTAATACTAACTTTATCAATAGCTGAAATCAAATACTAGATGTGCAACAATAATCAAAGAGAACCAAGTATCTGTTTTAGATTACATTAGCGGATTGCAATCTGCAAAGTCATTCGATTTATGCTTGTTTTCGGTTTATTCAGTTTATTGCTTACGTTGAAAAGTTTTAATTTCATTTATGTCATTGTATAATAATTTTGGGGAATGGATATAATTTTTGAGAAAACCATGTACGTTTCAGCCATTGACAGACACTCGTTGATGCATTCAGAGAAGCAGCTCGTTATGCTCTTTGATAAGGTCTCGAGACCACCTTAGGGTCAACCATTTGCCTCTGTGTCTTACTCTGTGCATATCAGAAGCGAGTAAGTTCAGAGATTTCCACATAACAGCTGTGAGAACCCTATGTGTAATACCTCTTCAATTCCCAGTAAAAGCATCATAATCATAGAGGTTCTTTCTTGTTTCCTGTTGCCTCTAAATTAAACTCAGCATTTGCTTGGTAGTTCTCCCACATCTGAGCAACTAATTCAACTTGTAAATTGTCTTTATTTGCCTCCTATAGTAATGTTAATATCGTTTTAATCCCCTTAGAAGGTGCTTATATGAAACATACGCGTAATGAATTGTTTAAAATAACCACACTCTCATTCAATCTCTCCTGTCGATGACAATTAGTATTTTAGTTGCACCATAATAGAGCTTCCTCTAATTTAAGAGAACTATCACTTACAACATTGTTGATGATACGGGCCAATAAGGCATTCTGAACTTGCTCGTGAGGGTTTTCCATATTGATTCTGTTAAGATCTGTTTGCTTGATTGTTGTGCCAATTAAGTAAACAAACAAAAAGTTGAATATACTTTTTTTATATAGTATTGAAATCGCGAATTTTGGAAACTACATAATCAACAAAACATATAAAGCTTATAACTATTAAAAAAACAATCATAACATACAATACATTGTGCTACCTGATAAGCATGAAACTTTGTAGCGAATTAGTGAGCGAAAACTACCAGTAACTGGTTAACTTAATACACAAAAAAAAAATAAAGTAACCCATATTAACCCTTGAAAACCTAACCTTTAACCTTCCACCAATCATAATCTTCATACAACTTCGTAACGAACGCAATGGGTACCACTAATTCACAGATGTACAGCATGCACTGGACAATCACCGGGCCCTTTCCTCTTAAACCAACCTTTGATGCATTTGTAGTGGAAGACGCATAAACATTCAAGGCGTCCCACCTTGTCACCTGGTTTTAATTCCTCTAAGCAAATGACACATTCATCATCTTTTAGTTTCTCGTCAACATTCTGTGACTGTTGGTGCAGAGTAGATGTTGAAGCATCGGAACAAGAGACAACAACTTTCTTTGGATCCGGAAATGGAATATGATACACTAACATTCTATTGCTTCTAAACTGCTCTGGCGAGCCTGAAAATTCAGAGTTGATCAAGCATGTGTTTATATGATCCTCTCTTTCTGCTTCTGATTGACCCTGCAAATTAATATTACAAATTGGGCAATGATCTCTTTCTGAATCAGCATCGTCATCATCTTGTCCGTTTACATCCAGGGTTCTTTGATTAACAGAGCCATCCTTGATCTGGCTCCGTGGCACTTCCATAGGAGTACTAGCAGTAACAACGCTATCTCTCAAGCTGTTTTCCACCGCTAACAGCTCAACACAAACATCACAAGTTCTGTGTGGCACATGAGGTGACTCCATAAAGATCTGACTAGGAGGTGTAACCACATAGGTCCCTGGCTCATAAGAGGTCCTTGTATCTGAGCAAGTACCACATACAACTCTACCGCATTTTCGACAATGATGTCTTCTGTAGAAGATTGTGAAATCTTTATGGCAAATGAAGCATGACTCAACCTCATCATCCGCCTGCCATACAGGGACATCTGCGTGTGTTCTTGCTGAATGAACCTCTGACATATTTTACTTATGCTTTATTTCTCTATACTAATGACTAAACTTCAAAACCGGACAACTGAAACTTCAAAAACCATATGACTAGGAGTCGATGACACACAGTTCTGGCTCTAAAGCTTGTGTATATTGTGACTAGTCCGTTGTTTGATTAGCTCTCTAACAGCCCGACCAGTGCTTCTCCTTCGAATAGCTTTTCTGCGCTATGTAGAACAGCTTGATCTTCTATAACTCTATGACAAGTGATAACTCAAAACTTTTTTAATATTGTTGAGGAGGAAGGTTTAGTGAAAGATGACTTTATTTGTTTTGAAGTCCTTAAAGCTCTATATCCGAACTCCGGTCAATCTATCACGTGAGAGTATGAGCTTTATTGAATACCGAGGTACTATAGCTACAGTTACTTAATTTTATAGAGTTATTGTACAATTTTTGGTCCTAAAGACTATCTATTCGTCATCAGATTCGATTTCATCAACATCACTGTAGAGATCACTATCCAAGTCTTCTGGAATGTCCTCATCTTCACTTCCACTCTCCTCCTGGCTATTTTCATCACTTTCTTCAGCATCTTCACCATTGGCTTTTCTTTCCTCTTCACGTTGTTTACGACGTTCTTTCTTAGCCTCCTTTTTGGCTTTCTTACTGGCAATATTTTGAGCTTGTTCTTCTTTTCTTTGATCTTTGATCTTTTGACGTTCAGCATGTTTAGCTTCCAATTGTGCGATTTCTGATTTAGATTTTTTGATATTGTGGTGGTATAAAACTTTACCAGAACAGACACCTTCTTCAATCTTTGTCATATTCAATCTCAAACGAGGACCAATTTCTGTCAGTTTGATGGCTCTCTTGCGGGCATTCGTTGCTGGTTCTGCGGCTGAATCATCCTCTAATTTCTTTTGCTTGTTAATGGAGGAAGTATTGTCCTCCTTCACATCAACTATACTGTCATCTTCCACTTCAGAATCACTTGTGAAACCAGCACCATTGGCATATGGATCCAAGATTAAATCAGAAACATCATTAACTCTACCTAGATTTGGAAGCTTCTTGTTCAGCTTACTTTTGGCACTGATTAATTTCTTGACTGTCTTTGAACCTTCGACTGGTTTTGTGTCTATAGCGTAATGACGTAAGTCTATGAGTCCTGTTTCTGGATCTTTATTTATCATTAAAACTCTCTTTACTGAGTTAACTTTTGTAGTGTGTGGTTGAATTGGAGGAAACATGTTTTGAAAAGTTGTTATTAACAATTTTTCATGTGGAGGAGCATTTTGAGGATTTGTGAAACCATTAAGCACTAGTAAAGGTGGATGTAAAAATTCTTTGGAATCTTTAGTGGTTGATTTAGGATGTTTCAGTATTCTTCTCACATCTTTACATAATGAATAGGTCTCAACTTTGAAAGTGATAGTTGGACCTCTTGACATTCTTCCTAATCTCAATTGTGTAGTACCAGATTCGGACTGACTAAAAACAAGTAAATGTGAAACATTTAAAGGACCAGCCATCACAACGAAATCCTTCAACTTATTGGATTTTCTCTCTCTAAGCTTAATAGCAGTGTGTGGTTGCATAACATTTCTCATGTCTCTCACTAGTTGAGTCAATGAATGGTTCTTCATGTTGGATCCTATTCTAAGGACCATTGAGCGAGGAATCTTTGCATTTTCCTCCTCCGAAGCCTTAGCGTGAGTTCTTTTCTTTTGCTATTTTAAAATGTTAGTATCAGTTGATAACTTTCTATTATCATCATCTACATACTCTTCTTCTGGCCATTGTCTATGCTTTACTATGATGAGCTTTTAAAGTATATAGTTGATAAAGCTCTTGAAATTTTTTTTTCTTAGTGAGATCGATGACATCCAGACACCACAGATTTTCTACATAGTTAAGAAAAAAAATTCAGCTCGCATAATCTTTAATTTGTAATTAGAGCTTGATATAGATACAATACATCAATCATGAGTCCAAGTATAGACGGAAAGATCAAGAAGAAGGTAAAGAAGTCATCCAAGAAAGAGTCGGCATTGGACCTAGCTGAAAAAATTAAAAGAAAAGCGCTACTGGAGAAGAAGAAGAAGGAAACATCTGAAAAAGAAACATCTAAAGATGAAGAAACATCTAAAGATGAAGAACCATCTAAATCAGAATCAGTAATCTCTGTTGATGCTAAAGACAAACCAAAATTTACCTCCTTCCGTGAACTTAAACTTATTCCAGAATTACAAGAGGCTTGTCAAGCGATGAAGTTTGAAAAACCAACTCCGATTCAAGCTGAAGCAATTCCATATGGTTTAGAAGGACGTGATATTATCGGTTTAGCTCAAACAGGTTCAGGTAAAACAGCAGCTTTCGCTATTCCAATTTTACAAGCATTATGGTATGCACAAACTCCTTACTTTGCCACAGTCTTAGCTCCAACAAGAGAATTGGCTTACCAGATTAAAGAAACTTTTGATGCCTTAGGATCTGGTATGGGTCTTAGATGTGTTTGTATTGTTGGTGGTATGGATATGATGGATCAAGCAAGAGATTTGATGCGTAAGCCTCATGTTATTGTTGCAACTCCTGGTAGATTGATGGATCATCTGGAGCATACAAAAGGGTTTTCATTACGTGCTTTGAAGTTCTTGGTTATGGATGAAGCTGATAGATTACTAGATATGGAATTTGGCCCAGTTTTGGATAAAATCTTTAACGTCATTCCAAGAGAAAGAACAACATATCTATTTTCTGCCACCATGACCTCAAAGATTGAAAAACTACAACGTGCATCTTTGAGTAATCCTGTCAGAGTTGCGGTCTCAAATAAATATTCAACAGTTGACACTTTAATTCAAACATTGATGGTTGTTCCTGATGGTTACAAAAATACATATCTTATTTATCTATTGAACGAGTTCATGGGAAAATCAATTATCATTTTCACAAGAACATGTGCACATTCACAAAGAACAGCACTACTCGCACGTCTTTTAGGATTTTCAGCAGTACCATTACATGGTCAATTAACACAATCTCAAAGATTGGGTGCTTTAAATAAGTTCAAGGCTGGGGATAGAAACATCTTGGTCGCAACTGATGTTGCTGCTAGAGGTTTGGATATCCCTTCTGTGGATGTTGTGATAAATTACGATATTCCAACTGATTCTAAGGCTTATATTCATAGAGTTGGGAGAACTGCTAGAGCTGGTAGATCAGGTAAATCTATAAGTTTAGTAACACAATATGATTTGGAATTAATTTTGAGAATTGAGGCTGTCATTGAGATGAAATTGCCAAAAGAAGTGCCAGATAGAGACATAATATTGAGTTTACATGATACAGTGGATAAGGCTACTGCTGAAGCCATCAGACAAACAAAAGAATTTCAAGAGACGAGAGTCAAGGGACGTAAAGGTAGTAAAAGAGACTACGGTGACAGAGAAGAGCGTTGATAATTGACTCTAAATTTGTATATTTGTGAAAAAAAAGCATTTTTTAATAGGTTAGGTTATTTTGAATTGAATGATTTTGTAAACTCTTCTCTTGTACCTTTACTCCATCTATATTTATGAGCAGTATGTTCTTCTGGTACAAATGTCTGGCCTTTGATACCATAAACGTTCTCCCTAAAGGTACCACCTGGAACTGGATAATCACTCCATAGTAGGCCCCTTTTCTGTAGCTCAGGAGCTAAATGTTCAGCAATATCTTCAAAAGTAGTTGGGAAATTGGCATTGGCAAAATTGAACCCATCAATGCCTGATATATCTACAATTCTTTCAATTTCATCCGCAACTTCCTTAGGTGTACCAATCAAGAGTCTTTTACGGCCTGTACCGACACCCACCTGTTGTGCAACTTCTTTTCTTGTCTTCTTCTTATTATCAGTGATGTACATCTTGACAGCTGATAACATTGCATCTGAATGAATTGATTCAAGATCCTCATCCTCACCAAATTTGGAGAGGTCCAATCCTGTCCAGCCTCCAATAAGGGCTTGCTTTCCCTCAGAGCTGTAATATTTCAGAAGATCTTGGAACTTAGCCTCAGCATCATCTCGAGTATCGCCCAAAATAATTATAAGCTCAGAAATGAATTTTATATGATCTGGCTGTCTGCCATATTTCTCCACTGCAAGCTTCTTTATAGGATCAATGCTTTTCTTCAATGCCTCTGGCGTGAATCCTTGAACAAAAACAATCTCTGCATGTTTTGCTGCAAACTCTTTACCTCTCGAAGAAGCACCTGCCTGAAGAACGACAGGGATACGTTGAGGTGAAGGTTCGGTGATGAATGGACCTGGTACATCGAAAAACTCACCTTTGTGATTGATCTCTCTAATTCTGGATGGCTCCGCATATGTTAGGTTCTCTCGATCAATAACTACCGCATCATCTCTCCATGAGGATAACAATAATTTGTATACGACTTCAACATATTCTTCAGCCTTATCGTATCTCTTGTCATGTGGAGGTAGAGAATGTGAATCCAGTAAATTTCTGGCAGCACTCTGTAGATAACTAGTGACAACATTCCATCCCACTCTTCCTTCACTCAAATGGTCCAATGTAGCTAATCTTCTAGCAAAAAGGTAAGGTGCTTCGCTAATTGTACTGAAAGTCAAGCCAAACGCAACTGATTTAGTAGCCTCCACCATTGCACTGACATAGGCTGATGGATCAACCAACGGGAACTGAGCACCTGATCTGGCAACAGCATCAAAATTGTGAGGTCCGTTATAGACATCATATGGACCAAGAACATCTGCTATGAAAACAGCATTAAACTTTGCTTTTTCAGCTAGTTTTGCAACTTTCGTCCAGTACGAGACCTTCTTGTACTCTTTAGATTGGTCATTTGGATGGGCCCAATTAGCAGGATTCAAGTGCGCTGGAGCTGGCAGAACCATAAAATTCAAGATCAATGGTTTTCTCTCGAGCTTCTGTCTCTTATGTTCATTCGTCATTTCCTGTCAACTTTCTGTCTTTAAACTGATTGAGATTCGAAATCAGAAAAGAATCAAAGTTCGATCTGCTTCATTTTATTTCTCATCTCGTCCCAGTGCATCGTAAGATATTCCAATCGTAGAGGGTACACCCGTTGTCGAATTGTGTCATATCATGAAGGTTTCGTTTCTTGACGCGAAAAAGAGCCATAGTTCTTAACTAACCATTCGGGTCACTTCAAAGTGAGCCGAAAGTGTCAAATGAGGCCAGTTACCTCGAGGCTCAGCCACATAGTTTAAAACGGTGAACCATGATTATTCCAAATCGATTGATATAGCTTTGTTCATGAGTCGATTGTCATTGGAGAAGTGATTGTCATCTAGTTATTCATCGATCTGTCCATAGATCTTATAGATTGTGGCTCTTGAGATTTTTCTTATTTTATGCTCGTTCTTTATTTCATAAACGCTTTACAGAGAGCTCTATTAAATTTGATTTGGTTATATTGAGTACCTCTATTGTTCAATTAGGTTGTTGTGAAATATACGACAAGGATGCTGATATTTAAGAGTTAGTGCTTGGAGATAGCGCCGGAAATATGACTTCGCTTAATTTCATCAACATTCTCGAGGCCTGAGTGTTGATAATTGAGATTCTATTATATGGAACCATGGACTGAAGTTAAAACGAAAGCTTTTAGTGGTATATACTGATAGTTTTTTACTCAGTTTTTAGCTTGAAAATGGATTCAGCTCAATTCAAACGCCAAAAGCTATCAAAAAAGCCATTGATACTTAATCTCTTTTCTGAAGGGTGCCCATCTCATCTTACCCCTGGTGCCTGGGCTTATATAAAAGATGAAGGACATAAATACAATAAATTAGACTACTGGAGAAAGCTCGCAAAGATGGCTGAGGATGCAAAAATCAACGCTGTTTTTCTGGCTGATGTGCTTGGGCCCTATGATGTTTACAATGGGCCAGGAACTACGATGCGGTTTGTGAAGCAGGGTCCCAATTCCCTCTGGCTGAAGCTAGTCTTTTCGTCAGTGCAATGGCTTCCTTGACCAAAAGCCTGGGGCTTTGTTTGACATTTAGCACAGTGAGTGAAGCACCTTACCTTTTGGCCAGAAGACTAGCGACTCTTGACAGCTTGACTGAAGGCCGCGTAAGCTGGAATGTTGTTACCACTTACCTGGATAGTGCCTCCAGGAACTTGTTAAACGGGCAAAGTTTACCTGAGCATGATGAGCGTTACGTTAGAGCTCAGGAATATATCAATGCCATTTACGAACTTTTGTTATCTAGTTGGAGAGATGATGCAGTGATTCGTGATGCTCAACGCCAAATTTATGCTGACCCAGAGAGAGTTCGCAAGATAAATTTTGAAGGAAAATACTTCAAAATTCCTGGACCAGGTATGAGTGAACCGACTCCACAAAGATTGCCGGTTATATCACAAGCTGGTACGTCTTCAAAAGGTGTTAACTTTGCTGCAAAACACGCGGAGATTGCATTTCTCAGTGGTTATACGCCAGGATCATTAAAAAAGAGTATTGATACAATTAATGCTCTAGCATTGGAGAAATTTGGCCGAAGACCAGGTTCAATAAAGTTCGTATCGTCAATTTTTGTCATTCTAGGAGACACAGATGAGGAAGCTGAAGCTAAATTTAAAGAGTATCAGGAATACTTCCACTATGAAGGAGCATTAGCTTTATTTGGCGGGTGGACCGGTATTGATTTGGGCCAATACACCGATGAGGATGACCTTTCCCAGGTAAATAACGACCAAGCTACTCAGGGATTTGTTAATAGCTTTTTGAAGGACATTCCAGGTAAAAAGACTAGACAATATCTTGCCCAAAGTGTCGGAATTGGTGATCAAAGAAAAAGAGTATTTGTGGGATCTCCTAAAACTGTTGCGGATGAATTGGAGAGATGGGTAGATATCAGTGGGATTGACGGTTTCAATTTTACATACGCATCCTTTCCAGAGTCCTTCGAAGACATAAGTCAAATGCTAGTACCAGAATTAAGAAAGAGAGGACTAGCCTGGGACGACTATCCCGTTGTTGGTGGTACTTTTAGAGAGAACTTATATGGGATTGAAGGGAAAGATTTTGTTCCTGAAGACCATGTTGCCTATGGTTATAGGTGGAGAACTGGTTCTAAAGAAGACTTTGAGGAGGCGTTAGCAAATTACAAACAAAATATTCCAAAATAATATAAATTATCTTTTCTTCTATTTACTCCGTATCGATCATTTATTTAAAGTAAGAGTGCTCATTTGGCGCTCCTTCTTCAATGGCTTCTTGGTACAAACCCAGGTGGAGGCATACATATTGACTCTATCAATGGAAGTACCGGAATGTCTTGTAGCAGCAGCTACACAAACAAAGCCTTTAGCTTCAAAGTGCTTGATGTACCAAGGAACTTTAGCTGCTGATCTTAAAAGCACACGACCACCATCTGATAAAGCACCAAATAGTGCATCAATTTCACTATCAACCTCTGTCCCATGTGGATCAAACCAATCCATATGATCCATTATTACAGCGACTGAGATTGTCTTTTTTGTCAATCTTGCTAGCACGTTGTTCAAATAATCGGTATGCAATCTTATACCTTCTAAAGGTGATCCATCATTTCTTGTAAGTTGTTTGAAACCTGATTTTGACAAATAATCTGGGCAGTTCTTTGGAGAGTAGTGGTTTTTCAAAGTAAGATAGTAGAAATAATTATCATTTGAAATCAATGAACGCCCAACAATTGGATCCAATGTATCAATGATATATTGCAAAATTGAAGTGTCCATCATAGCTGCTTGATTAGCAGGGACACCAAGAGCCTTCCATAAAAATACTGGGTTACCAACAAAGATTTTACCAACGACAGCACTGTATAGAACTGGGCGAATCGAATCATTCCAAATCTCTTTTTGTTCGTTCATAGTTTTAGCAGAGCATAGCTCATCAACTTTTGAAGTGAGACCAGTGACTTTGAAAACATATCTTGCAAGTCTTAATGCCCATCTTGTTGATCCTGTATCGTATAGACCCTTACCAGAGATACTAAAGGTTTTTGGACCTTTCTGCATCCAATACTGGAACGCATTTGATGATAAATGTGGAGCTAATTTTCCAACTAACAGTTCAGTGAAATTTTCTATTTTACCTTCACCAAACAACTTCCATGTTTCCTCGTGACTTAAGGCTGTCAATGCTGCTAATTTCAATTCAACCAAGTGACCCTGGCATGGATTCAAGTCAACACCGTGAATTCTCTTTGGAGCGTTTGAACCTAGTGCAGCATAAGACAATATATTATCACCAGCAGAAGTGATGGCCAAGACGGTATCCTTAGATGTCAAATTCAAGATTTTAGCGTCTTCTCTTGGGTCCTCCCATGTGAAAGCATAGATGTACTGATTTTTAAAGCAAGCATAATCTTCGCTTAATTCATCATAGTAGACTCTCCATGTTTGACGCTGATAAAACAATGATGGATATGGTAACCCCTTTTTAACATTATCCAATGCAGCTTCAAGAGCTTTACTTGTTGGCGCATCTCTGTTGATTGCAGTTGTCTTTCTAGGATCCACAGGTGCCAGATATGGTGACTCAGTTGCTAATGAGTTGAATCTGTACATCAGTTGAGAATCATGTTGCTTGTCCACGCCTAGCCAAATATAATATGGGATTTTACCTAATTGTGAGTTGTAACAATTGATAGATTTCAAGGTACCAAATTTATATTCCAAGTACTCTCTTCTCGAAGGATCCAAAAACACTTTATCACATTCAAACCAAATTCTCCAAAATGTTCTATAAAACCATGGAACGTGACGATTGACTAACCCACCAAGTGTATTAGTTCTTCCAATAGATGTTGAATCTGATTGAACACCAAAATCAACAGCACATATGATACCCTCTTCAGGCTTCAAAAATTTAGCAGCATGGTCAATTGCAGAGTGATATAATGGGATCATGGATAATGAATATGAATAGGTAATAAGATCAACTTCTTTATGAGGAATTTCGAAATCACAGGCATCTCCACATATAACATGAACATTCTTCCAGCCATGTTTTGCTACTCTACTTTGAGCAACTTCGCACAAAGATGGTGATAAATCAATCAAATAAACAGCTTCGAAGTGTTCATGTAAATTAGCAACATGTTGATCCATTTTTTCAATGTTCAATCCAGTACCACCTCCAATATCTATCCAAACTAGTTTCTCGGTTTTATTATCAGCTTTCAAGTGCGCAAAAGCAAGCTTCATAGCATCCTCTCTTCCTTGTAGCAAGACTTCTCTAGTTGTATCATAAAACTTGGCTTGAGTCTTATAAAACAGTTCAAGATTATTCTGGTGGTTATTATGAACTTTTCTACTTGTTGGAGTGAATGGCTTTACAAAACAAGCCCATATAAACACAAGAAATGATCTTGTCTTTTCACTAGCCAGGAAATACAAGTAGACAGAGAATCCTGTGGATACTAACGCAAAGAACTTTAAGTATTGAATGTAGTTTGACTCAAATCCTATCATATTGACCAAACGAGACTCAAAAGTCTCTTTGTAATAGACGGAAGCGTCAATTATCCCGTCTTTGAAGCTCATAGTTTTTCTTATTGATTGTTGAAATCAATTGATTGTCTACTATGAAAGTATATTTCATGAACCTTTGGGAGCGGGCATCTTAATATTTATAAACAACAGCTAATTCAAGCACTGAATTCCAATTTCACTTCAAGCTTTATCAAGTGCGGTTCTTCCACGTGTAATGCATTCTCAGCGACAATTCACTAATCAACTAAGAAAGTTTCTAGGTTATGATTAGCGCGTGCTTCGAGTACCTCCAGTTCTTTTAAGTTAAAACGTGTGTCAAAACAATGCACGTTGTCAAGTCTCAATCAGAAAACAATCATCACAGGCGAAGGAAATCAAAGAGCCAAAGGTAAAACAAAAGAAGCCAAAGATATGGAATGCTTTGATAGATTTTTAAAATAGTTAAGGGACAGTATTACTGCCTTTAACGGCGAATCTTGAGTTGTCTTTTTAATTTAGGGACGGTTTATTAGTTCACATGGTTTGTGGTGTCCTGATGTTGACCTATTTGGCTGAAGGTTTGACACATAATTAATATTGACTGACTGATGAAAAAGTGAATTCCAATCAAGCATAATCCTTAGCACTTCTTAATCAGCTCTACAGTTGAAATCATGTTCTCAAATTCAAAATTCATTAAACAAGATGGTGAGTTTAACTGAATATTACCTACTTTATTATTGAACATTATAATGACAATGTATAGCTTAATTAATTATATTTATTGGTAGGAGCAGCATTTTGTATAATTTACGTCTAAAATTTGTGTTTATTGGTGGGTTTAATTAAAAAGAAAAATTATTCTTACATGTAAATTTCACTCCCATTTTAGCCAGAGTTACTTTTATTCTCATTAAATCTCTTTTTGAACGATTTCAAAATATTTCCATAAAAAAAATTAGGAAATTAAAATTAAATTTAAATTTCTTAGGTCCTTATTACAATAATAGCTGATTTTTAAATTTCTTCAAAAACAAGAAATAAACGATCAATTACTGCATAATACGTGTCTGTTTATATCTGGTCATTTAAAACGGTCATTATCAATTGATTGTAGCCCTAATATACTTAGTTCGTTCCGCGGCCAATATTAATTTAATCAACAGACTTCCACTAAAAATTGAATATTACAGGGAACAAAAATACAGAAAAAGCTAACAGAAGCAATAAGAGTGAAGGATTGGACCATGGAACGAGACAGTCAAGTAGCCATAAAGCTCAACAGTGTTCAATTCAATATCCAAAATTTGCATTACAGAATAGGTTAAAGCCGCCCGCGAATTGTGTCGACACTGGACAGGCTTAATTTTGACTCTGACACAAACCGTTGAGAATTTTACTACGTATAATTACCGGAGATTAAAAAAAATTTTATTGTACTTGTGCATAATTTATATACTAAAAAAGATATCGTATAAAACTCTGCTGATAGAACCCTTTTTTTCGATAACACTACTCCGCTAGAGGGAAGCCTAGTCTCCAAACAAAGATAAATCGAGCAAACTATGCCAGGCTTAACAACTGGTTCAGGACCAAAAGCTACCATAAAGCAAGTGGTGCGCAAAATCACAACCAGAGATGGTTTATTAGGTGATTATGACTACAAATATTTATTCACTCCTCAGTTACCATTTATGAAACAAAACAAAGTCAGACAACCATTCTTTGGTTTGAATTCAGAAATGCCTATACTGCTTGGTTTCTTATTGGGATTACAACACTCATTGGCAATGTTGGCTGGTATTATCACACCTCCACTAATTGTTTCATCTGTCACAAATTTCACTACTGAACAACAACAATATTTAGTCACTGCATCATTAATTGTTAGTGGGTTTCTTTCAATGATCCAAATTACAAGATTCCACATCTATAAAACACCATATTATTTGGGATCTGGTATGCTATCTGTTGTGGGTAGTTCATTTGGTGTCATTGTGGTGGTTCAAAAAATCTTACCAGTTATGTATAGCACTGGATATTGTCCAACTGCTGAAGATGGTACATATCTTCCATGTCCAGATGGATATGGTGCTATCTTAGGTACCTCATGTGTGTGTGGGTTACTTGAAGTTTGTCTTTCTTTCATTCCACCAAAATTCCTTAAAAGACTCTTTCCAAATACAGTGACTGGTACAGTGGTGTTACTTATGGGTATATCTTTAATCAAATCTGGATTTCAAGATTGGATAGGTGGATCTGGGTGTGTTGACAGCATGTGTCCTTCAGAATCAGCTCCACATGCTTTAAAATACGGTAGTGCACAATTCATAGGTCTTGGTTTCTTAGTATACATTACAATCATTATATTTGAAAAATGGGGTGCCCCAATAATGAAATCATGCTCTGTGATTCTTGGTTTACTTGTTGGTTGTATTGTTGCTGCTGCATGTGGATATTTTGACAGAACAGATATCGATGCAGCACCTGCAGCTAGTTTTGTTTGGACAACCACTTTTAGATTAAGAGTTTATGGTCCAGCAGTATTACCAATGTTTATAGTTTACATTGTTCTTGTTATGGAAACAATTGGTGATTTAACTGCGACTGCTGAAGTTTCAAGATTAGAAGTTGAAGGACCACTTTATGAATCAAGAATCCAAGGTGGTGTTTTAGGTGATGGATTTAATAGTATTATTGCAGGACTTTGTACAATTACTCCAATGTCCACTTTTGCACAAAATAATGGTGTTATATCCATAACTAAATGTGCAAATAGAACTGCTGGTTACTGGTGTTGTTGTATTTTGATTATTATGGGTATTTTCACAAAATTCGCAGCAAGTTTGGTTGCAATTCCAAAACCGGTTCTTGGTGGTATGACTTCATTCTTATTTACTTCTGTTGCAGTCTCTGGGCTAAAAATTATCTCAAACTCAAGCTTTACCAGAAGAGATAGATTTGTTTTAACTGCATCTTTATTACCAGGTCTCGGCTGTATTTTAGTTCCAGATTGGTTTGAAAACGTCTTTACATACTCTGGAAGCAATCATGCACTAATAGGGTTTCTAGATGCCATAGTTGTGATTATGGAATCAAGTTATGCTCTTGGTGGTATAATAGCAACAATCTTGAACTTATTTTTACCTCAAGTGATGGATGATGAAGGTGAAAATATTCCTGATGATATTGAAGAGCTAGCACTTGATGATTATGTTCATCAGTATGATGACGAAGATAAAGTGAATGATCACTTAAAGAAAGAAAAATCTCTTAGTATCAAAACTTCCTCCAACGGGTCTCATAGTAAAGACATTTAATTGCATTTTTCTATAGAATTTAGTAATTAATAATTAGTATAAAATTAAAGATTTATGCATATGAGTCGTATATTCGTTATTTAAATCAAACCAGTTGCTTTCATTCCTTCGCAAAATCTTTGAACAGCCTGATCTTCTTCAGACTATTCAAAGTAGTCCTATTTTCTGTGGCAAGAACCAGTTCTCTACTTGAGCTTCCCAGAGTAGAATCGTCAAGAGCTCTCTTCTTGGAGCTGACATCATGCCCTTCATTTGAAACAGGGGCTTTCCCTCTTTGTAATAAACTGGAAATTCTTGTTCCAAAACTCTCAACTACCGGAATTGCACCATTTGTTGATGTCCTAATACTTGAAGTTTTCTTAGTTGCTTTAGGGTTGGTAGAGCTTGGTATACCGTTATTAGATTCGGTATTCTTTCTGTGGTTCGACTGACTTCCCGATCCATTAGTTGATCTTGCTGGGATTACTGTTCTCATCGTGCTTTTACGCTCAAGCTCATGAATCTTTTCCATTAGCAGCCTCTGGTTTTCTTCAATTTGAGAAAACTGTATTGTGAGCGAGCTCAATTGTTCATCTGCTTTGTTTTGTCTTTGGCTTGAATCATCATCCAGCAATTTGTTTTGCACATCTGAAATTTTCTGGTTTAAATTTCGAGTCTCTAGACTCAATTGCTCGAGCGGTCCTAACCTCTCAAGATTGGCCCTCAACTGTTGGTTTTCAACCTGCAGTTTGTCAAGCATTGTGTCACTCCTGTTACACCATTCCTCCAAAAACTTCATTTTTGCTGATAGTTGGTCAATTTTTCTATGTGCCACGTCCAGCAAATTACCACAAGCACCAACTTTATCTAACGCAATGTTTGCTATCCTTACATTTTCGAGCAGCATTTCTTTCACCGACTTCAACTCTGTGTCTTTTTGAATAGACTTCTTTTTCTCTATTTGATTCTCTCTTGTCAGCCCATCAATCAAGGAAGAGAGGGAACTGTACGCTTTTTCAAGCCGTCTGTGTTGCTCAATTAATGCATTATGACTATTCAAAAATGTGTTCATGTTCTGGTTTTGCATCTCCACTCGACTAGATAGGTCATTGCTCCTCTGTAAATTTGCAATAAGTTTTCCATCAATGTTTCTCATAACATTACTGGATTCCGTTTTTGAAATCACCGTTTGTTCAAATGAACCTAATCTATTTGCAAAACAATGAAGTCCAAGTACCAGTTTTTCGTATCCACAGAATGATTTCTTGTAATTTTGGCGAGTTTCTTCTGTAAGATTGGCCAATTTTTTATCGAAATAGTTGGCCAGAATTCTTACAATTTCTTCCCTTTCCGCTGTCTCTTGACGAACTGATTCACGTATTCCTTGATCATTACCTGAAGTCTGTGAATTGGCAGATTGAGAATCATTGTTCTTAGTTTGTGAATCCGTACTTGACTTTATGGATATATCATTCTCGTCTGTAGATGGTAGAATATTCTCCATAAATGATTTAATAATTGGGAAATTGGTATATACAGCCTGGAACGAATCATAATTTTTCTGCAATGTCTCAAATGCAGTTTTGGACTCCGTGTATGCTTGAATGAAAGAATTTTGGAGCGGGTATTTAGCTTTTAAATCCTGAGCGAGAGTGGTGAGCTGTTTCCTTAAATCAGCATCCTCTATACTAGCTAATATGTTACTAATCTGAGTATCAATTGGTTCTTGAGATTCTGACTCTTGTAAACCATTTCCTAATTCATGTTCAGTTCTCAACATTTGTGATGCATCTGTAGAGCTTGATGTTGCCTCTACATCTACCCTATTTTCCACACTTGATTCCATTGATTGTGTATTTTGAATTTGAGTGGACTGTGAAACTATAGTACCACTTAAATCTTTTAGATTCGACAGTTCATTCTCAACATTTTCTGTGGTATCCATAGGTGGTGAGCTATCATATACTAATTCCGAGAGGATTTCCTGCTCCTTGGGATCAGTTTCACCTTGATCCAAGGAAAATATTCTTCGAATAATACTGTAAACGTCATCTTTGTTTTGAAAGTCTCCAGTTGGTAGAGGTTTCAAATTTTGAGCTAGTTGCAGCATTTTCGAACGGAGGTTTGAGTAATCAGCCACTTCAGGATCAAAAATTTCACGTATCACTCCAAAACCATGCATCATATTAACCAATGAATTACCTGGAGTGAAAAAAGCTTTGTCATTGTTCTTATAAGCAAGCTTGGCTTTCGTTTGGATGAAATGCAGCACATATTTTTCCAACTGATCCTCTGTAACCACCAACTCCTTCTGTTTTTCAACACATATAGTCCAAGCCGCGAGGTCCACCAGTAAAGAATATGTCACATATGCTATGAAGCGTTCCGCTTGCGGGCTTGGTGCAATATTTTCCTCCTTTATAGCAGCATATATCGCGTCTTTCAGTATAGGGTCAGTGGCATCAAATTCCTCAATTAGCTCATGAGACGACGGTTGTGGGGGTCCCCCAAGTGCTCTGAAGACTTCGAGAGGATCCTGGGAGGACTTCCTATCAATCACCCGAATCACTTCTGGAACCATAGAGATAGAACAGACTTGACAGTGCGGGAGATCAAAGTGAGTTAATTCACGTCAATTGTTGTAAACAAAAAAATTATGTCTATCGGCCTGGAGGTGGTGTAGCAGCCCGGATACTAAAGTACTACCTTCATGAAAAAACAATAACCTAGGAAATAATTCACTATGTATAATGCACTTCTGGATGAACAAATTCGACCAAGATGACAGCAGAGTCTTATAATTTTAGCGACACGTATGTTATTCCACTGAAATAATCTGATAGCTTCATATCTAACTTCAATGCAGAGTCTATGTGAGAAATATCAACGAAAAAGTTTCGCTTAATACTCTAAAATCAAAACTATCAGAACTATTTGAAAAATATGGACCTGTATTGAGTGTAACGGCTCACAAGAACCTGAAAATGAGAGGACAGGCATTTGTTGCATTGGAAGGAGAAGAGAAAGCCAAACAGGCGATTAAAGAATTGAACGGCATAGAGCTTTTCCAACAGAAATTAGAATTAACTTTTGCCAAAAGTAGTTCGAATGCTTCTGTGGAAAACAAAATAGCAGGAAAGGATTATGAAGATTATTTAAATAAACGCAAGCTACATAAAGAAGAAGAAGAAAAGAAGAAAGAAAAACTACCGGCAAAGAGACCTAAAGTCAAAGTTGAGAACCTACCTCCTAATAAATTACTTCTAGTACAAGGATTACCTAAAGAAATTACTCAAGCTGAATTGGAAGATATATTTGACAAATACAATGGCTTCGTTGAGGTAAGACTCGTTGCTGTGAGAGGAGTTGCATTCGTTGAGTATGAAAGAGATGAAGATGCAATTCCTGTAAAGGAGAAATTGTCAAATTTAACAATCAGAGAATCTAAACCAATAGTGAATTATGCAAAGAAATGAATGATTACGAACCGACTATACATATGTAGAATCAAATTTAAACAAAAAAACCTGTATCTAAAACCAAGTAATCATATATACATTGAAACCAAACTATTTTCTTTACAATTTACACCGCACCTTATTTCCCAAGTATGACCGTTCTTAAACCAGTGTATAAACTTTCTTTACTCTCACCATTAACTTCAGCCAATAATCTTTCGTAATATTCTGGGTTACCAGCTGGTCTTAACAATTTATCTCCAGTGTAGTAGTAATCTCTATATTGATTACTAGTTATACTTTTTAAAGCTTTGATTTGTTGTAGGATATCGTTCTCTGTGAACTTTTCTGGATTCTTCAATTCTGGCTCTTTGATAGCGTATGGGTTAACTTTAGAAACAATATCTTTCAAAGATGCCTTTTGAACCTTTTCTGGATTCTTTAACCCAGCAACTGGTCTATATCTGTTAAGTTGAACTTCCTTCAAAGATAAACTTGTAAGCTTTTCTTTTGGAATTTTCTCCAATAGCTTTACCAAAGTCTTAGCGGCTTCCTTGACTGGCATCTTGTTGGTTTAATAAAGGTTCAAGTTAAAAACTCTAGCTATAAGAGTTGAATTATGTTTGTCTTCAATTGTATAGGTCAGAATATTTCAAAAAGAAAAAAAAAATTAGAGCGGTGTTCGGATGTGATGATAATATATAACAGAGTACCTACAATAATCAACAATTTCTATGAAAACCACAACCAAGATTTATTTATACACATTTAGGAGTTTCTAATTACTCTTCATCAGCTTTGGTTTCGAATGGGGCAAGGTCCTTGGTACCTTCTTCCCAGCTGACTTCGTTATAGGTGATATCTCTGATGGCTTTGATGATATCTTTAACATCACCTCTAACTTGTTTTGTAGAGTCTCTTTCTCTCAAGGTAACTGAACCATCCTTGACACTTTCGAAATCAATAGTGATACCAAATGGAGTACCTAATTCATCATTACGGGCGTATCTCTTACCGATAGAAGCACCTGAGTCATCAACTTTGAATGGAATTTGTTCCTTTCTCAAAGTTCTGGAAATTTGTTTAACAATTGGTTGTAGGTCTTCATTGTTTGATAATGGGACTAACAACACTTTTGTTGGAGCGACAATTGGTGGGAATGATAAGACAGCTCTTTCAGTTGCTTCAGCTCTTGACCAGAATCTGTGTTCGAAAATAGAATAAATGATACGACCAATACCGAATGATGGTTCAATAACATTTGGAGTGTATTCACGAACATGTTCAACCTTTGTTCTTTGTTCAATGGCTATGAAGGTTGAATCCAATTCAATGTCATCTTCAATTTCTGGAATTCTGAAAGTGATTTTACCCTTTGTGGTTAATTCTTCCTTCAATTGGACTAATTCATCTTGAGATCTTGAAACTAACCAATCTTCAACTAATGGAGCATTCTTTCTGAATTTTGGACCAAATTTCTTCTTTTCCAAATCTAACTCATATTTAGTAACAGTAACTGGAGTATCTAATTTTTGTCTAACAACCAATTTTTCTTTAGTCTTGTTAGCATGAACAGTCAAATCATAGGCTGATCTATCAGCACAACCAACACATTCAATCCAACCATATGAGGTTTGTAATTCAGCATCCCAACAGTCAGCAGCATAATGAGCCATTTCATTAGCCATATGTTGACGGAAACGTAAACGTTGAGGATCAACACCAATCTTGAACAAGAATTGGTAGATTCTAGCAATGAAGTAACCTAAAGTTTCGTTATCAACTAAACCTGATTTGACGGCTTCACCAATAGTAGTTTCAATTGGAGTTGTTGAACCTTCTTGCTGAACGGTTCTTGGTAAGAATCTTAATTTGACGTCAGCAACTTCTTCAAATCTTTCATGTTTCTTGTTTTCTGGATCAACAAAATGTTCAATTTCAGCCATTAAGAATTCACGAACTCTTAATAAACCGGCTCTTGGAGAAATTTCATTTCTGAATGATTTACCAATAGCAGCTGAAGCAAATGGCATTTTCAAATTGTTGAAATCATACAATTTGTTAAAGTTCAAGAATTGACCTTGAGCAGTTTCTGGTCTCAAATAACCTTTCAATTGACCTGATGGACCAATAGCAGTTTCAAACATTAAATTGAAAGCTTTTGGTGGTTCTAAAGTTTCACCAGTGACTGGGTTACCGATGTTATATTTGACCATCAATTCACCTAATTCTTCACCAGAGTAACCATCAATTTTGGCTAAAACAGTTTCATATTCTTGGACAACTTCATCATCTAATTTGACAGCCTTGATTTCCTTCACTTTCTTCTTACGTTTTTTCTTGTCAGCATCTTCTTGAGCATCGGCATTAGCATCTTTGACTAAACCTCTAGCTTCTTTGTCACCTTTCAATCTACTTTCTAAAACTTCTTCAACCAAGTGATCAGCTCTGAAAATTTCACCAGTCTTTAAATCACGACACATCCAATCAGAGAATTTATCAACATGACCTGAAGTCTTCAAAACTTCATAAGGAGTCAACATGGTGGTGTCAACTTCTAACATATCTTCTTCTAAGATGAAGTGCTTTCTCCAAATATCAATGATGTTTGCTTGGAAAGCACAACCTGGTGGACCATAATCATAAAGACCTGAGACACCACCGTAGATTTCAAAAGCTGGGGCAAAGAAAAAACGACGTTTTAAAACATTCTCAAGATTCTCACGGGAGAATTCAACTTGAGCAGCTTGTCCTGACATTTTTGTAGGTTTGAGGGTTCTAACTTCTCTTAAAAGAGTAAAGCTTGTAGTGAAGTTTCTTTTCAATAATGGATAGTTGACCGTGAAATTGGCCAATGAACAAATAGATCTGCGTGATATTTTGCTCAAAATATTGAACGACGATGGATAGCTAGCTCCTTATTTTTAAACCAAGTACAAGGTAATCGATGAGGTCGACACTTTTTTTCTCATAGGCATCAAAAAACATTTAACCAGGAACTCCGGGTAAATTTTTCTGGAAATTTAATCATGAATCATCATTTTACTTGCTTTAGCTACAAATATATAATAAAAGACTGATAAACCGTTTATAAGTGACTCACATTGTCATAAATTACTGATATCCAGAGTATTTCTTTTTTTTCAGCATTGAGTAATGTTTTAGTAAAGATTTAAATCAGTGTGTCGGGATCAACCAATTAATGTGTCATATCAAATGAGGACCATTTCCGTCTATTGTAGCATCATTTCCTATCATTGAATTGGAAGTCATTATTAGTGGTCGCTTACTGACATTCGTTAAGATCTTCTGGTATACTGCACTGGTGACACAACCAAACCTCTACCTTTTCTGGCACCTCTGTAGATAGTTTCAATTATATCTATCATCTCTTGTTTATCATCTATCACGAAATTCATCTTGTTATTGTCACCTGTACCAAAATCACACATCATGTGTTTATTTCGGAAGAAGAACATTATCGTCATTGGATCGTATAATTCATACATCTAAATTCTTGGTTAATAATCGTGACCTGAAAGGAGCACAAATTGTTCGAATACTCACCTCATTAAAGTCTGGCACCTCATCAAGATCACATAGATAAATGGCTGCGAAATTGGCAACTTTCTCTGCAATCCCGTATAGAAGCTCATCCATCTTCATACAATCTTTATCCTGATACAACGGTTAGTAATGGTTTAAACTAACGAACATGCATTTGTACTTACCCAATCTCTGCCAAATCGTATCACCACTATTCTATCATCCTCTGGTCAATAGTTAGTATCGTTCCTATCTTGTTTGATCTGAATATGGAAAACCTACCTGAAAGTATAGCTTGATCAACATGCCTAAAAAAGTATTAGTACGATTATTCTGGGAATCTCGAGATAAACAAAACAACTCACCATCCTGTATGCAAATGAGGCAAGAAAACACTACCCATTTTGATATAAATTAAGAACCTAGTTATTGGTTTACGGTGCCTAGTAGTCAAATCTAGAAGTTGTTTTGGTATATTCAGTAGAATCTAGTATAAAAGTTTAATTTGGTCGGTGCACTCTCAGTACTAAAATTTGAGCTCTTGTGGATCTTTGCAATTCACTGTTAGAATTCAAATATATATAGGAAAGGTTATAAGTGAAGTCATACATGCTCCACCTTATTCATGAATAGATTAATGATATACAATTTGAAGCATTACACTACGTAAAATGTCTCAGTTTAACCTCGTGAAAATTTTCAAATAATATATACAACTTTTGACCGACTTTATTTATAATTATAATATGACTACTTTCTTCTTCTACTTTGTTTAGTAGCAAGCTTACCACCTTTCACTTCTTGAGCACCTTCACCCAAAAGTTCTAGATATTCATCTAACATCATGGAATCTTCATCATCTTCTTCAATATCTTCATTAGCTTCAACATTTTCTCTAGATTTGGAGGCTAACTTCTTCTTTTCAATATCTTCCTTGATGTTTTCTTCAACATCAAATTGTGCATATCTTTGTTTAAATTTGGCTAATCTACCACCAGCGTTAACATCCACAACTTCTAAATCTGCTCTATTTGGATTCCACAATGGGTTATTTCTTTGATCTTGAATCAATCTT
The DNA here is from genome assembly GCA_037042445.1 of Hansenula sp. Y91-04. Taxonomy (NCBI): domain Eukaryota; kingdom Fungi; phylum Ascomycota; class Saccharomycetes; order Phaffomycetales; family Wickerhamomycetaceae; genus Hansenula; species Hansenula sp. Y91-04. The sequence continues at coordinate 36,356 of JAXQKK010000051.1, read as the reverse complement.
AGTTCATCTTTTGGATATTGGGATCTTCTCATCACAACACTACCATCACTTAATTCTGTCTTACAGTTGAATTGGTAATAAATAGCTGGTCTGGCTTTACCTAATTTAATTTTTTTCATTGGTCTGCGTGGTAGAGTGGATTCACTGGTGTTTTGGGCACCACTGTAGTTCCCGGCAAATCTTCTGCCCAGTATACTTGGTTTTATTATGCTCTTTGATGTACATCTGAACATGATGTATATGTGCGGAATGAAAGAGTAAGTTATGTCTTCAATGGTTAATGTAGTTATTCCTGTTGGTTTTTCACTTTTGTTCATTTTTTTTTTCGAGACTTGAAAATCTACAAAATTGATCAGGGCCACAAAACCATTGACAGATAGTAACAATTGAGCGCACTTAAATCGTTGATGCAACTAGTAACATTTCATTATGACGCTATATATCTAGATCTCTTTGTTTTATGAGGCCAGTCAATTGCTTCACTTGTTGGGCACCTTTTTCGTTGTATTTCTCTAGGTATTTCAACACTTCGTCATAGTTCGCTTCTTTCACATCAAGCTCATAATCATCCAAATCTTCCTCATCCTCACCTTCATTTTCACTCTCATAAATTTCCTTTGTGTCTTCTCTTCCTGTAGCTTCTTGAACTTGTAATCTATGCATAATGTGTTCTATCTTTTCTGGTTCGTGTCTTCCTCCATCAACCAAGATCTTTAACTTATATCTCATTAATCTTCTAATTTTGAACATTGTCAATGTGTCATACCAACCGTCTTGGAAGTCACATTCCTTCCTTATTGTAGCATGTTCTAAAAGTTCCTGAATTTGAGGATCAATAAGATTTTCCAATTGAAATGATAAAGTTAATGGTAGTTGAGTCCCATCAAATTGGAATGAAGAAGAAACACCATTCGGAACCTCACTCATAAAGCCCTTCGGTATTTTTTGGAAATAATTTGGAACTCTGAATCCTTCAGTTTGATACTTGCCATAACTGTTTGAGGTTCTTGGGTCAACTCCAAATTTGATGTAAGATTGTCTCCACGGACCTTTAGTGAAAGAATATGAGATTTGTGGGAGTGAGTACTTTAGACATGGTTTCAAATGGACAGGTAATACGGCTTCAATATGCTTTCTGATCCATATAGGTTTCTCTGAAAACAGCTTGCGTAAAATATCTAGAGTAACCAATACATCTTTGAAAAAAGGATTTTCCTGTTCATTTTTGAAAACTTCTAACTGAGCTTTCAACTCAGGTGAAGGTTCATTTGGTGCACCATCTGTAAATCTTATAATGATGGAGTTTAGTTTGATATGCTTGTTTTTTGTAGTCAATTTACCTTCTTTAACAATAGTGGCTGCGTTTTTCTTGTAATTGTAGTTGAACGGTAATGGAATGGAAGAGAACCTTGGAGGTGCTGGAAGATCGAATAATTGTCTCTCTTGGTCATCAAAATCCCATGGTTTGGTATCTTGTTCAAATTTAAGATCTTTGATTTTTGCATAATTTAAATCGTGTACAGAATCATTGACTTTCTTGACAAAATCACTATTCTTTACTTGGTATTGGAAATCTGACATCTCTCTAAACCTGAAAGTCTTATTTATTATCGCTAAAGGTGTAACACTAACTTGTTTCTTGCCTGATTGATGTATTTGTTGTAAGGTCTTTTGCACATTACGATTATTCTGTTCGAATTCCTTTTTCGGTAGCGACAACTTGACCAATATATGTTCACGCTTATTGAGTTTTGCATTGACTGGATGTTCATATATATTCTTGGTAAATCTTAACTCCAGAGGGTACTGTTCATCCAAACATGATTGAACTATATTGTCAGCACCACCAACCATATCAAATGCCTTATCCACGTTCTTCAGCTTCAATGGGAATTCTATGCACGAGATGTGCGGGATATCAAGCGAGTGCTCCTTAGCATGCTGCCTGGTGCTCATTTTGTGATTCAATCTTAGTAGGTCTCTCTCGCATTGTATACGCGTCTTCTTTATGTTTATAAACAACTTTCCTAAACAACAAAGAGAGAGATCCGACTATCTTCTTCTAAATCACATGACTGACCGAGGGTTTCAGCGGCGCTTTCCGGATTGGGGCAAATGTCCGGCGTTTAATTAAATTTGTGCGATGGAGCTCCACAAAGTTTTACATTATGGGCATTTTATTCATTCAAAAGGTCTCTGGTGAAATATTCTTTACATGACCAATTCAAAAGACAATTTATTAATAATTGTTGAGAATTAGCCGGTGCATCACCAAACAGAGACAAACATAAAGAGACATCTTACTTTAATGTGTTCAGCCCTTTGTATTCAACAGGAGGATTAAAATTTTAATCATTTTTTATCAACGTCTTACAAATCAAATATCTGAAGAGTATGTCCAATTCAAATACTTTACATCCAAACAAACCTGATACCCAGGACTCAGATGCAGGGAGTATATCTGACTCCAGCTTGGGCTCAGCAGTCTCTCGAGATGATTTAGATCCAGTGGGGTTAAATGAACAAGGTCCAGAATCATCATTCAAGAAGAGTGATGGAAGTGGATTTTCAGTACGAAGAACTTCATCAGGAAGAAGAAGATTTTCAGCTATATCCAGATCAATAACTACAAAAAGTGATCGTTCAGCTATCTCAAATCAAGAACATGGTGAATTAGAAGAAGATCTAACGCGCCAGTTTTCAATAGCTGATGCCTTGTTGTTAACAGATACTCAAAGACGTAGAAGCGATTCTGAGTCATCAATCCATGAAGTTCCTGAAGAGGATCACGAAGAAGAAGAGGACGAACTGAACCGTGAGCCTTCTAATGTTGACAAGATATTTACAAACAAGTCAACTGGTCAGTTAGATTTACCACCAGACGGTGGATATGGCTGGGTTTGTGTGGCGTGTGTCGTTGCTATTCAAGCTTGTACTTGGGGTGCTAATGCAGGTTTTGGTGTCTTTTTGGAATTTTATTTAAACAATAACGTCTTTCCAGGAGCTAGTGCTTATGATTTTGCAGTTATTGCAGGACTCATTGTGTTTTGTGCTCAATTTTTTGCACCAATTGCCATGATTGTGATGAAAATGGTTGGATTCAAACTTACAATGTCTATTGCATCTGTTATTCACTTTGCAGGTTATATGCTTGCTTCATATGCTACAAAGATCTGGCATCTTTATGTATGTCAAGGGGTTATAGTGGGTACTTGTTATGCTTTTCTTTTCGTTCCTGCAAGTATCACCATTCCTAGTTGGTTTTTAAAGAAAAGAGCTATTGCTTCCGGATTTTGCTTTGGAGGAACTGGGTTAGGTGGTGTTATTTATTCTGTTTCAGTGAATGCACTGATCAAAAGAACAGGTGATCAAAGATGGGCCCTAAGAATGATGGCAATCACCACCTTATTTGCATTTGTCGTGTCAATTATATTCATTAAACAAAGGGTTCCATTTGAAAGACAGGAGTTCAGTTTCAAAAATTTAATCAACAACACACGATTAATGTTTAGCGCAAGAGTACTTAAAAGTAAGCCACTATGGTATGTTACATTATGGTTTGGGTTTAGTATTATGGGGTACAACATGGTGATATTTTCTTATGCTACTTATGCAACAGCTATGGGTCTTTCCGCAAGTCAAGGGTCTACATTGACAGCTCTGATTAATGCAGCACAAACTATAGGAAGACCGATGATTGGACAAGCATCTGATAGATTTTTTGGTCGTGTCAATTTGACATTAATTATTGATTTAGTGCTTGTAATACTTGTATTAGCATTTTGGATATCAGCTAAAGTTTTCGTAACACTATTAATTTGTGGATTAATGATTGGGTTAAGTATTGGAGTTGGTAATGTCATGAACCCTGTTTTAATTGCAGATTCATTTGCGATTGAAGATTTTGCATCTGCTTGGTCTATCTTGAACATGGTTCTTGGTCTATTTTCATTACCTACGGAAGTTATTGCGTTGGCATTGAGAGATTATTCATTATCTAATCCATTTTTGTATACCCAAATTTTTGCAGGACTATTATTTGCAGTTTCCATAATCATCCTTTCGCCACAAAGAGAGTATGCTGTTGCAAAGTTCATGAGAAAGAGAAGAGATCAATTGAAGAGAGAATTGAGGGATATTGAGCCTATGGGGAAAGAAGTTACAAATATGCATGTTGAAGAAATGACAAAAGATCTAAGGGAGAGAATAGAGAAATATGATGCGTTACTTCAAGATAATCCATCAACATATTTCAAGAGGTTGTTTTATCCAATGAAGATATGAACATTAAATAGACACATATATTTATAATTTAATTAATGACTAATTTACAAGTATTGTAGATAAGGTGTATGCTCGAGAGGTTAAGACTAGAAATTTTCGAGGGTTCTCGAATCTTGAAACGTAATGCTTCGAAAAAGTTGTTGAGCGATCAGATTGTGACAGGACTAATTACTATGAAAGAGCTACACCCTTAAATCAACCGTATAAATTGATTGCAACAACTAGGAACATGCCATCTTCAATACTGAGATATCTTTCTTTCGATTAATGTAGCAGAATATTAAGAGGCTGTGAATTCATATATTAATTCACAATTTCATCGTCTGGGGTCTTTTTGCTCTTCTGCCAACGGCCCCCGTGCGCAATCACCTTTTTACAGATTTTCTAGCTTCTGTGTGTTTCTATTGTTTCGATTGCTACAAATACAAACACATGAGTTACAACTAGTTTGAAGAATCAACAACTATTCGTTATTCTCTAGAATCTTAGTCAATTCTGCCAGTATTACTTTGAGATCAATTGTCATTGAGGCGGCGGTAACTTTCGTTGAATCATAAATTTGTAAAACATCAGCATCATAGAATTTGGACATATAAACAGAATCATCAACAAGAAATCATGTCTTCTAGCAACGTCTTGGTTGTTTCCAATAGAATACCTGTCACATTAAATAAGACTGAAGATGGTCAATACAAGTATAACATGTCTTCAGGTGGGTTAGTCACTGCATTGCAAGGGTTGAAAAAGACAAGTACTTTCCAATGGTTTGGTTGGCCAGGTTGGGAAGTTCCTGAAAAGGATCAAGCTAAAGTTACTAAAGATCTTGATGAGAAATTCAATGCTTCACCTGTTTTCCTTAGTGATGAAATTGCAGAATTGCATTATAATGGATTCTCCAATTCTATATTGTGGCCATTGTTTCATTACCATCCAGGTGAAATAAATTTTGATGAAAATGCCTGGGCTGCTTATAATGAAGCAAATAAAGCTTTTGCCGTGGAAATCATGAAACATGTTAAAGATGGTGATGTTGTCTGGGTCCATGATTATCATTTAATGTTGTTACCAGAATTGTTAAGAGATGAAATTGAAAAGAAAGGTATTAAAGACGTTAAATTAGGATTTTTCTTACATACACCTTTCCCATCATCTGAAATTTACAGAATTTTACCTGTTAGACAAGAAATTCTGAAAGGTGTCTTGAGTTGTGACTTGATTGGTTTCCATACTTATGATTACGCAAGACATTTCCTCTCTTCAGTGGAGAGAATTTTAGGTGTGAATACATTACCAAACGGTGTTGAATATAAAGGTCGTTACGTTAACGTTGGTGCATTCCCAATTGGTATTGATGTTGATAATTTTACTGAAGGATTGAAAAAACCAGAAGTCATCAAAAGAATGGATACACTAAAAGAAAAATTCAAAGATACAAAAATCATTGTTGGTGTTGATAGATTGGATTATATTAAAGGTGTCCCTCAAAAATTACATGCATTCGAAGTGTTCTTGAATGAACATCCTGAATGGATTGGTAAAGTTGTCTTGGTGCAACTTGCGGTTCCATCAAGAGGTGATGTTGAAGAATATCAATCTTTAAGAGCCACTGTGAATGAATTGGTTGGTAGAATCAATGGTACTTTTGGAACAGTGGAGTTTGTTCCTATTCATTTCATGCACAAATCCATTCCATTTGATGAATTGATATCGTTGTATGGTGTCAGTGATGTTTGTTTGGTCAGTTCGACTAGAGATGGTATGAATTTGGTTAGTTATGAATATATTGCTTGTCAAGAAAAATTGAAAGGTTCTTTAATTCTTTCTGAATTTACTGGTGCAGCTCAATCTTTGAATGGTGCTCTTATTGTGAATCCATGGAATACCGATGAATTAGCACAAGCCATTCATGAAAGTTTAACACTGCCTGAAGAGAAAAGAGCTGCTAATCAAACTAAATTATTCAACTATATTTCAAAGTACACTAGTGCCTTTTGGGGTGAAAACTTTGTTAAGGAATTGTACAAAATTGATAATCAAAATTGAAGTGACATAGTATCTATGAAAATGTTTCAATTTTTTTATTGCTTATTAAATACAGTTACTAGTATAGAAGTGGCCAATGCTGCCAATTATATTAATGGTTTACACGATTTTTTGTCATGAATTAAAATGTAAAATGTATGTTGTTAAGGCACTGTAGATCCTGCTTATAAGCTGAAACCCTCTCAATTAAAGCCTAGGAATAGTTAAATCTTTTGGGAAAATCAGTAATCGATAATATCACTACATCCTGGTAATCAAAGGGCTTTATTAAACATGTAGATGTGAACACATAGCAAAACGGAGCCTCTTTAAAAGATCACAATTTTTTCTATGTATATCATCATATATGTAGTGCATTAATACTGCAAACTTTCAAATTGTCCGTGAAGTTCAACATGATTAATATACAATGCACAGTCCAAATGCTCTTTTAATGAAGAGCAGGTGGAATCATAATAATTAAATCAGACATTATATATACCAAGTACACTGTGATCTAGCACACCCTTCTTTAGACACAATGCACAAGTTCGGATAGCACAGGGACTTCCCAACAGCCCTATGGCTTGGTTTGCAGAGTTGACACGAAAATTGAAAACAATAGGGTTTAAACAAAGTATTTTTGACCCAACCATTTACAATAGATTAATTGATGTTAGATATTTTTTGACTTTTTTTTTTTTGTAACTTTAGAAAGTATTGGGAAAGCTCTCTTCAATCGACTAGTGAGATGTTTTTTGGATTATTATCATGAGAACAATACTCTAGAGATGATTTATCACCAGATATCATGCTTTAAATTATTGAGAATGTGTTGCAGCATGCATTTCATTCTTCCTTCTTTCTCCAAACCTTGCAAGACATCATCATGGTAATTTTCAACAAAAGTATATGTATGGTGGTATTAATACTACACTGCGCAAACGTTACAACTTCTCTTCCACTACATCAAATAGTTCCAATAAATGTTGGAAGTAGCCCAGAAATTACGGATGGTGTATTCAATTATGTGGAGATAGATAGTAGTAAGACAGACTACAACTACACAGCTGAATTGACGCCTGAGCAAGAACGAAGAAAAGCTGCTGCTGAACGAATAAAGAAGCAAGAGAGAGATGCGGGTATTGCATTTGCAAGTATAATTGCACCTGGTATTATCCTTCTTTTGTCACTATTTGGTTGGCATCTCTTGAATGTAACTCGTGAGCAATTCTTTGATAGATGCTCTACAATTAATGAACAAGCTCAGAGAGAAGGTTGGTCAAGGTTTAGAAAATATCGAGAGTACATTTTTTGTCAGAGTTTTGTTTTTCTTGTTGTGACATCTATAATATTCCTTTAGTGAGTTTGAAATTTTATCTTATGATTAGCTTGAAGTTATGACTAACCTGTGACAGCCTTATTTTGATATTTATGATTGTACTTTTGGTACGCCTGATTCATGAAACTGTTCAGAGGTACAAACTTAGATGGAATTCCAATGAAAAAAAAATAGCTCGTAATATTAAAAAATCTAAAAAGTCTTATTCAAGAGTCACACGTACTGACATTGATAATTATATTCCCAAATTTTATAAAGAAAGTTATGAATCTCAAATATTCACTATGCCAGCTGACGATTTTTGCCAAAGAGTTAACTTTGCAAAATTGAAAGAATCACATAATCATATTTTTGATGGTGATTTTTGTGTTATATGTCTGGAGGTGTTTGAAAGTGATGATGAACTGATAATTTTACCTTGTGATCATTATCTACATTATGATTGTCTTTTCACTATGAGACAATCACAAATTCGTCAGATGAGAAATAACATGATGGATGAGCCAATAAGAATGAGATGTCCTTTATGTCAACTAAATTTGGTGCGTCACTATATCTTTTATAAAGAGAATATGCTTGACCCTAAAACAATCAAGTTTTACAACAAAGAATGAATGTTTTCATCTTCTTACTCAACCAGTGTTTGAGTATTGACTATTCATCTCACACAAATGTCATATCAATGGCCAGTATATGAATTTTATTTCCTCAGAGAGGTGTTATTTTGCAACGAAATAAATTATCATTATCATAACGTTCTCCCTTGAAAATTCTTTCCACATTACTATAGGATCAAACCATGCCTAGAAAATCAACGTTGTTGCTTACCACATTACTTTTGCTAGTGTTTTCTAATAAGACGAAGTCGTACCCTATCATCACGTCATGTCGAGATGGCGACTATTTCAATTGTAACTTCAACAGAGAGATTTTTTACACATCTCAGCCATATGTTCCACAGCAAAACACCAGCTCAGCATCGGTACTGATAATATCAAGTGATTCAACAAGTCGAAATGGAGACAAGAAGCAAGATGAAGAATTTGGAATTTTTATGTGCTGGTCTTTGGGTCTCATATTCATAATTCCATTGGGGATGTTCTTCAGGCTCTTCAGTGACTTTCTAGAGGCGTTTAAAAACAGATATGAACAGATAGATTTATTAGCTGCTCCAGACGACTCAAAGTGTTCAATTTTTGTTAAGAAGTTTTTGCGTTTTGAGTTTCTGTTCTTAGCAATTTCATTTATTTCGGCCCTTCCGTGAGTATTTGTTGGTGATGTTCCATTTTAAAATACTAATGAGATCAGATTTATAGTTCTTCTTGCAATAACATCCCACATTTTAATACCAATCTTTGAGTTAACGATATCTGTGGTCAAACATTTTCGCAAGGGACCAGTCGTTGAAGATGTCCAACCACATATAGTTATGCCATCAGTCCATATTGTTCAACCTTCCATAATTCCACTCAAAAAAATTACACGGACGCAGCTGAAGAAGTATATCCCAATATCAGGCTCTTACGAATACAGGAAAGCTGTTTATTCTAAGGTTTTGATATCTAGTTTCGAAAGGCTTAATTATGATCAATTAAAAGAAAAATTTACAGACGATGCTGAACATTTTTGTGTGATCTGTTTGGAGGAATACTCAGACAACAATGAATTGGTTTTATTACCTTGCGACCATCATCTGCATTTTGATTGTCTTTCTCAAATTCATGATACTCTGGTGCAACAGATGGGAAATTCCGAGCATTCAGATTACCGAATACCCCTGAGATGCCCATATTGTCAGTTAAATTTGGTTCGATATTACTTGCTCTATAAGGAAAACGGGTTCGACCCCAAGAATGTTAAATTCTACAATAAAGAGTAAACGATTTTCATTAAAGCTTTAATGAAATACACATTTCGCCATATTTTCTTATTTCGAGTGTAGCCCATTTTTCTATAAAATCAAGATCTCCGAGCTGCGTCATGAAAAAATTATATGTCAAAAATTTAATATATTATTGAAGCAAAACATCCAGAGATATCAAAACTCATTAATTCCCGAAATGAGCTCCAAGAAATGGATTCTTCAGGATAAGATGTCATCAACACATGCTGAATATTTCAAAGCTAGTATACATTCTTACTTCAAGAAGCGAAAGCCGTTAGGTCCTTGCTTGCCCAATGGCTATCACTTTCTTTATCTAAATCCAAAATACGAGGAAACCAAGCTCTCAAAAGACGGCTATGATTCTCATCAAAATCCAGAGGGCTTTGAATTCAAGAGAAGACTATGGGTTGGTGGTCAATTGGACTTTTTGACCCCGATGCCATTCAACACAGAAACGACGTGTCTGGAAACTATAAAAAACTCAAAAACATATGGAAATAATAATATTATCAATATAATGAGAGAGATAATATCAGATGGCCAGACGTCGCTAATAGAGAAAAGATTAATGCTCTATACAAGTGTGCTTTACCAAAAGGCAGAACCTCAAAAGGCTCCAAATTCACCATTACATACACATGTACTAAAACCTACAGACATACTACTGTTTAGATATTCTGGATTGACATTTAATTCACACAAGATTCATTATGACAAGGAATATGCACAGAAAGAGGGATATCCAGGTTTACTTGTTCACGGTCCATTATCAATCACTCTTTTACTAGAGTGGTTTTCCATATTGTTTGAAAAGAGGTTGGTAAAATCCTTTAAATATAAAAACATTGCACCTTTATTTGCTAATGAAAACATGAAACTAGGAGTCAGAAGTGAGAAGAAAGACAAATTTGAGATCTGGATTGAGAATAGTAACAGTGAGTTATGTGTATCTGGAACGATTGATGCAGTACCCAATCAATGATGTTTTGTGACTGTGTCGTAATAACCATTCTCTTGTAACTTCTTCTCAGTAGAGACCCAATGTTTCCACTTTGATTTATGCTTTGGATCTGTATCAGTAACAGTCACTTGTACCACATTATCTGCTATTACTGTAATGAAGACTGTGACGTCTCTCAACGTCATAATTGAGCATAACTCATCTGAAACTTGTTGTTTATCAGTGATCTCAGCTATCGAGATTTCAGTTTTTTGAAGATCGGTCAATTTTCTGAGAACGTTATCATCTTTCAAAAAGTACTGGTATAATGCTGTGTGTATTTGGGAGTCCTCTGTAATCAATTCTAATGCGGATGGAAGTGTATCTTTCTCTAACAGATCAAGTGAGCAGAAATCAGGATTCCTTCCATGCTTATAATTATGATGAGCACAATTGCGACACTTTAGTATATCATCTGACAACCATTTTGGCTTCAGCTCCAAAATAAACTGGCCGTTTGCTCTAAAAGTGTTGAAATAATTATCAGCTTTTTCAATGACGGCTCCTTCAGGTACCAGACTCGGTATTAATAGAGCAAACCCGTCATTGAGAAGCTCCTGTTTTCGAAACCCTACTTCCACAAGTTCACAAGCTATGACCTCAGGCAACCTAGGCCTCACTTGTTTCTCAATGAATTCAAATACTTCAGTTGTTCTTATCGTTTGATCTGCTAGCCTTAATCGGAGTAATTTCCCACTGAAATGAGCATCATCTCCAACATAACGATACAAAGCATTGGCTTTTCCCTTCTTAAAAAACTTCCAATGTTGATCATCGGTAATAGACAGTCCCATATGAGCTAATAAAGAGAGAGTATCCTATATTTATGTTGAGTACTTCCTGTGCAAACTGTTTCACATAGTTAACACAACTTGTGAGCTTCCCAATCCGAGGGCTCATCTCCGGAATTGGAATATAAAGGAAAAAAAATTATCTCTATAGATTTAAGTATACAATATTTATATACAGACAGATCAAACAGACACACGAGGTTAGTCATGGCTCCAGAAGAGAGAGTTAAGATAAAGAATAAGGAGAAGAGACAGAAGCTCTTTGCAGCTTTGAAACACGAGAAAAACAAGGCTCGTCATAAACTTCGTGCTGATAGAGCCAAAGAAGAACGTGCAAACCCTGAACTAAAAGAGGAAAGATTAAAAGCCAATGTACCAGCTACTATTGAGTCTAAGAGAGTATTTGATGAAACTATTGGTCAAGAAATAGAAGGGGAAGATGATTTCGATTCATATTTTGATGGTCGTGAACCAAAAGTGCTTCTAACAACCAATGCTAATGCAAGAAAAGCAGCCTATGAATTTGCCGATATGTTAATGGAAGTTTTACCAAATGTCACATTTGTCAAACGTAAGAGAGAATACACTATGAAAGATATTGCTGGGTTCTGTACCAATAGAGGTTACACAGATCTAATAGTGATAAATGAAGATAAGAAAAATGTCAACGGGATAACGTTTATACATTTACCAGATGGACCTACATTCTATTTCTCAATAACGTCACTTGTGAATGGTAAAAAGATTGCAGGACATGGTAAAGCTACAGATCACATCCCAGAGTTAGTGCTCAACAATTTCACAACCAGATTGGGTCAAACAGTGGGGAGACTATTCCAATCCCTTTTCCCTCAGAGACCAGAGTTTGAAGGAAGAAACGTAGTGACACTACACAATCAGAGAGATTTCATTTTCTTTAGAAGACATAGATATATTTTCAGAAATGAAGAGAAAGTTGGTTTGCAGGAGCTGGGACCTCAATTCACAATGAAGTTGAGAAGAGTCCAAAAGGGGATCAAGAACGAGATCGAATGGGAGCACAGACCAGATATGGACAGAGACAAAAGAAAGTTCTATCTATAGTTTTCTCCTTTTTTATATACACAAACTAGTCATAATTTGAAAATTTGTAGTTAATATTTACTGATATTTCCGCGAATCTGTTCTGGGACGATTAGAACCTTGATCATGAAAATGAAAACATTAGCGAAAATAGAGAAAAAAACTTCCATAGAGACAACTTTGATAACAATTCAAAAGCGTCAGAGCGAGTCAGCGTGTTCGTTGTTGGGAATAAAAGTATTCGATACAGAGAAAAGGTTTCAGAGCCACCAAATCGTCTTCAAAGCAGATCGCTGACATCTAATTGAGCTGTGAACGCTGGACTTGTGTTTTTGTTTTTATTTACACTTTTGGCAGTACTGTACAGATTCAACTTTATATTTAAAGTGGAAAATCAAAGAGTACTGAATTGATTGATTTACCAAATCCATAGTAAGGTGCGTGTTGATCTGTTAAGCATAAATTCATAAAACATCTGGCAATATAGAGCCTCATTGATTTCAATCACTACATCCCCAAAGGATAATAATAGCATCCACCAACCAATCTGATACAATAATTCACTCATATTTATAGAAAATGGATTCCAATGGTGTTGGCAAGATTGTCAGTGCCCTGGAGCTGATTCATTCACCAAAGACAACAAATGCTGCTCGTCAGGAAGCGCAGTCGTTTCTAGAGCAGGTGAAAAAACAAGAAGAGTCGCCATTTTGGGGTTATGAACTTGCATTACCAACTCAGAGTGCTATAGTTCGTCATTTTGGATTGACCTTACTACAAAATTCAATCAATCGTGAATGGCTCAACTATGACCAAGAAAAAAAATTGGCGATTAGAAGCTGGATTATAGATCTCAGTATGAAATTACAACCCGACGACCCACATTTCTTGAGAGAGAAGCTCGCTTTTTTATGGGTAGCTGTCACTAAAAGATGTTGGGGTTCCTTCTTGGGAAAACCTGAAGATAGCCCTGTATCTTCACAGGAGTTGGTCGAAGGTTGGGCCTCAATGGATAATGATCTTTTAGGACTTTTCAAATCTAGTGCTCATACTAGAGAGCTATCATTAATCATATTCAGAACTTTATTTGAAGATGTTTACATTTTGGATGACTCAATTACATCTAAAAGAAGCGCTACTTTGAATTCATTATGTACCAATGTTTTGTTGCCTGATACTCTTCTTAATGCTATTTATGAACCTAATGCTAACTTGGAGAGAGCAAAAGCCACAAAGGAAGGTTGGTTTTTGATTTGGCAAGAATTGTTGAACGAGTCTATAAGGAATGGTGATGAAAGAAATATAATCAAAATCCTTGAAACTTTGAAGACATGTTTGAATTGGCCCTACAGCAATTTATTGACTCAAGCACAAATATTGAAATCCTTCTTAGATGCTATATTGATCTCCAATACTAGAATAAAGATCTTAACTGTCGATTGTTTACATATACTTTTCACGAGAAGTTTCAATGACGAGACTGATTTAGAGCAGATTGTGGGTTCTATCTTTAAACCTGAAGGTATACAGCTTCTCACTCGTATTTACGAATCAGTTCAAAATGATCCTGATGATATTGATGATGAAATATATGCCTTCACCAAGAAATTCACTGAGATGATTGTCGGTCTTAGTGAGCATTTGATAAAGATTAAAGGAAATGACTCAGACGTTGATAACTACTTAAAATTAGTCCTATCAACCACAACAAGTCCGAGCTTGACTATCAGCTCTATATCCTTAAACTTTTGGGGGTACATGTTGAGAGACGATGCAAACGTGGAGATTATAGAAAAGATTATACCAGATTTATTAGAAGTTGCAGCATCAAAACTCGTCAACTATTGTGATTACAATGAAGACCATATAAGTCAAAAATTTTTATCAATTGATTTTAATTCCCAATCAGAGTCATATTCATTTTTGGGAAACTACAAGAAGCTGATCGACGATATCATTAGATTGATTACTTGTGTGAAAGCAGATATGGGTCTTTTATGGCTAAATGATAGGCTTCAGTCCTTTTTCTCATCAGAACTTGGGGCGCAAGCTGTGAATTCCACAAAACTAGATTATCATAATGAACCATTCATTTTGGGTATATCGCAGTTGGATATTACTGAGTCATGTGTCAGGGGTATAGTAAGATGGAAAATTTACTATAATCGTGTTGATTATAATGAAAAGCTTGACAAGTTATTAGTACAAGTTGAAGAATTAGCTGAAAAATTACTCAATGTTGAAGTAAAGGATCCTGTTTTATTGAAGAGACTTGGCCAGACGTATGTCCAATTCACACCATTGTTGAAAGACCATATGATCTTCAAGATTATTGAGAGACTACTCACGTTGTCCACCTTCCAATACCCAGAAAATGCTACTGAAGAAGAAACTTCTTTAGTGAAAGACCTCAGAACTAGTTGCGCAACTGAGCTAAACAGAATTGCATTTCTCATGCCTGACAGTCTTAAGAATATTCTTGACGATCTCGAACGCGTCATTGAAAGCTTATTACCAAAACTTTCGCCAACTGAAGCTGTAACATTTAAAGCCTTCTTGCTGGTTGTGTCACAGAGAGCGTCTGTTCCTAATAAGGACGAACGCTTTATAAAGATTGTCGAACCAGAGATTGCTGCATGGACAAATCCAGAGACTATGAAGGGTCTTAGTGATTTACCTTGGTTCATGGAGAGACTTGGTATAGTGCAAATTGCAGATTACTTCAAGGTCAGAAATATTAGTCCTGGTGCTGATTTATTAAAGACTCCAATGGATGAGCAAGGCTTGAAACTTAAGTTTGATTTAAAGGAAAGATGGTCCACAATTTTTCCGATTAGAACAACTAGATTATTACTTCAATATTCTATTGAAAAATTGCCTCATGACACACCAGAGTTCAAGAACTTGTTAAAACTATGGAAACCTAGAGTTGTGCCAATTATTCCTCATATCTTACAGCTATTATATCAAATCCAAGCATACCATAATCCAGAAAATTGGAAAGAATTACCAGATGTTGTTCAGTCTTTTGTTCGTGATACTACTGTTGAAAGATTTTGGCAAATGGGAGTTTCCATTCAAACAAGAGATTCATTTTTGGAGGAGAGTGAAAAGGCTATGAACACACTAAGAGATTTTGCTGATTCTGTTGGCCATATTGTCAGATATACCAGAGAGTATGTGTTTTTGTCGATTGCTTCGATCTGTCAATTGGAAGATACTTTCTACACTATACCTGATATTGCAAATGTGTTTTGGAGAGCTGCTACTGGTGAAACAGTTGGAATTACCTTACATTCTTGGAAACATATGATTAATATAAGTTTAAGAGCTGTTATCAAGAATTGTCCACCTGATAATGTTGCCGTTTTCATGGCGCAACTATTACCACAGATGTTTGTCACATTAGATGAATTATTGATGAATAAATGGGAAAAGGTTTACATTTCAGGATTAACGTTTGATGAAAATGATGAACAATTATCTGAAGAGATGATGCAAGAACATTTATTGAGACAAGTTACACAGGTCACCATCAGATTATTAGTTGATTGTGTTGGTCAATATGGTTACAAAAACCCATTGTCTGAAACACAGAAACAAATTCGTAAGTTGGTGTTTAACAATAAGGAAGTTTTAGCACCATTCCTTCAATTTGTGTGTCATTTGATAATGTTTAAAGACTCTAGAAGTTCATTCAACGTTTTATTAATTGTCAGATCTACTCTTAATGATATTATTTTGAAAGATGAAGAAGTTGATAAATTCCTTTGTGAATATTTGACAAAATCTTTAATTTATGTCTTGACTGATGATTTTTATCGTGAAGCTCAACATGAGGCAGCATATGTCCTTACAGCTTTATACATCAATTTAAGAGCTAGAGGGGTTTATATTTCCACAATTTTGAAAAATTATTTACCAAATGCAACAGATTCTCATATTCAAAAATATGAACAGGCATTAGCAGATTCTAAAAATTTAAAAGAACAAAGAAACGCATTATTGGATTTAATTCAACAGGTTAAAGATGAAGATCATGATGATGAAAAATTCAAAAAAGATAGAAATAAACAATTAGAAATGATCACCAAGAAGAAAAAAAATGAATCTGATATGATGAATGATCCATTTGTGGAGAATGGCGCATTAGGGAATTTGTTTGGGGAAGAATAGGATTTTTACTAGTAAAGTTCTGTTAAAAAGTACGCTTGTATTTATAAAGTTACATAAATAAATGATGTTTTTCTTTTTCTTTGCAATTCTACAGGTCAAATTATTGTTAATTGTTTATTAGCTCTATTTCTTTTTGCGTCTTATTGCAAATATATCGTTTAATTATTTAGTTGTATTTTTTGAATTACCAAACATCTTCTTGGTATTTATTCAAAGTCTTGAAGTTTCTGATAATTTCATGGGCTTGATCTCTTGTTAATTGTTTACCTTCTGAAATGATGGTGATTAAGGCTTCGTTAACATCTCTGGCCATCTTAGCAGCATCACCACAAACGTAGATGAAAGCACCAGCATCGATTAAATCTAAAATTTCTTCACCACGTTCAATTAATTTGTGTTGAACATAAACTTTCTTTGAAGTTTCTCTTGAAAATGCAGTAACTAATTCAAATGATTCACCTAATTTCTTAGCATATTCTGGCCATTCTTCTTTGTATAAGAAATCTTCTTCAGAGTTACGAGAACCGTAGAATAAAACAGATTTACCAATTGGAGAACCAGATTCTGATTGTTTTACACGATCTCTAATGAAACCTCTAAATGGAGCAACACCGGTACCTGGACCAATCATGATGACTGGAGTAGCTGGATTTGATGGTAATCTGAAAGTGGAACGACGAACATGAACTGGTAATTTGAATTGAGAGAATTTCTTTCTTGGGCCTTCTAAATCATAAGAAATCCATGGTTTAGAAGATTCACTATTTTGTGCAATTTCAATGTTACGTAACAAGTTTGTAGCAACACCTGTAATTAATCTATCATCATGTTTTTCAGCTTCAACAACAGCAGTGATATGAATAGTAGTTTTTTCAGATAACGAAGAGGATGAGATGGAATAGTAACGTGGTTGTAAATGTGGCAAAGATTCAATCAAGAATTCTAATGGAATTTCCCATGGTTTACCATTTGATAAAATTGATAAAACTTCAGCAAAATCATATTTTTTAGCATGAATTTCTGAAGCAAAGGCATCTTTGTCTTTACTTAATCTTTCAGATTCAGCCTTGGCAGATTCAGTTGGAGCAAATTGTTTAACAGTACTTAATAATTGTCTTGAAACTGGACCACCAACTTCTTTATAATGACGGAAAATGGTTTCAACAGTGGTTGGAGTTGGGAATGGGATATTGACTGTTGAATCTAATGGTTTCAAATCAATAACTTGTTCAAGTTGATCATTCAAGTTTGTAATTTTCAAGAAAGCTTGTAATTTTTCATTTGAATTTGAAGGCCAAACTGCAAGATGGTCACCTGTGGAATAACGCAAGTTAGTTTGTGATAAATCAAATTCGGCATGTATACATGATCTGTCTTTTGAATTGAATAATTCTCTTGATGATGAGATTGGAGCCAAATATGGATGGGCATGATCGAAAGGACCCAAGGACAAGTCAACATTTGGTTTTAAATATGAGCGATCTGGTTCACCTAAGAAAACTTTGTCATCTTCATATTCACCTGGGTCTAATCTTGATAAAGTTAATGAAGGTTCGAATTTAGATTCGTGTTCATCTAATTTTAAGAAATCTTTCAAGATTTCCAAGGTGTTTTCCTTCCAACTTAAATAATCTTCATCCAAGGTACCAGCACCATCATCACCTTTACCAAATTCACCGATTACAGTAGCGCCTGCGCTTGTTAGGTACTTGTTAGTCTTTTCTGAAGCAGCATTGTAAAATTCATAAGTTGAGTTACCCAACCCGAAAAGAGTGTAATTGATGTTAGACAGGTCACCTTCATTCAAGGTGGTTAAATATTCCTCAAAATTAACAGAAGAATCTGGATAATCACCTTCACCATAAGTTGCAACAAAGAAAGAGACTGGAACATGTAATTCGTTTAATCTATCATAATCGTAATCTTCTAAATCGGCAACCATAACATTCAATTTGAATTTTGATTTCAATTCCTTGGCGAACTTGTTAGCATAGTCTTCAGCGGTACCAGTTTGAGAACCATAAAAGATCAAATATTGTTTCTTGTTGTTTTCAACAGTTTCCACTATATCTCTTGATTCAGAAACAACTTTTGTACCATCGTCAGGAACGGCCCAGATGACACCTTTAGTGAAGTAGGCAAGGACGGCAAGCGCCAATGCGACCAATACGGAGTAGTCCAAAGTATCCAAAGCCATTATTCAAGAGCTTTAAGCGCTGTTTTTATGCAAATAACTAGCTTAGACCACTGTTGATTTATTGTGGACAGCAGCGCGATCGTTCTTCTTATAAACGATTTCTGAAAAAAAGGTGAATTTTTTTTGAAATTAAAAAAAAAAAAAAAAAAAAAAGTTGATAAACGAGACGTGAATATAATTTAATAGCTGTGAAGTAACTTTCTCCGGTATTTTAGTGGTTAAGAGTGTATTTAGGGACTGTAAAGGGTGATCTAATGCTTATAGAATATAGAATCGGTGTATCCTCTAGTGGACTCCCCTGGTAAGTAAATAGCCAGACTAATTGATCTATGGTTGTGGAGCCCCGGGGTATTTGCTCATCCGATTTCCAGATCTGGTAAAATTATCACTTGATCTGAATGAATTTGGGAAGCTTTTAAAGCTAGATTGAATGGATGATAATTAATGTAATCTACATTTATAGGAAGCCGGGTATTAAGAAACCGAACAGCAATTTGTATTTCGTATCTAGAGCCCATTTAAGCACAGATTGTGTCAACGGTGCGCGGGTCCCTCTTATCGTCTTCCCAGATATCCACAAAACCCGCTGGAAAAGATGTACTGTATAGTTGCAACATCACTGGCATTCGTATAGCTCGGTATAGTTTTCAACAGGGTCAAGAACATCTATCAGGCATCCTGAGCTTGTATAGTACCATAAGTCGCATCTATTGTGGCATTCACCTGTGCCAAAAACTCTGGTGATCCCTCTGGATCATCATATATAATCTTTGCAAAATCAATAAAATCATTTCTAGTAAGTTCTGCTTTACCTCTTCTTCCGACGCTATATTCCACAATCTCCTCATTATCTGCCTTGATCACATTTCTATCAACATAATCTGATTTATCCAACATTTTATAAAAATCCACTATTGGCATGTTTATTATATCCAAATTTTTAGTTGGATCAACTCCGAAATTCTCACTCATGTTTGTTAACAATTCCACTTCATTGATATGATTATTGGAAACGATAATAGTAAATAAGGTGGCCAATGTAAGCCCACTAGCAGCTAAATCTTGATCAGTAGACAAAGTTGGATATTCTGCTTTGTTATTTCTATAATCATGTCTTGCCTCTAACAATTCACTCATGAATAAAGCGTTAGATTTTGGTAGCCATTGACTCTCTAGTAGAAACCTTAAATAAGGGTCTTTAATAGCATTCACTAATAAATATTTAGGCTGTTGCGGTTTGTTATCTTTCTTTTTCCCTTGTGTTTTTTGTTCCTTTGGAGGAAGAACATCTATAGATAATCCAAATGTGTCCAACAATAATGAATTAGCTAGTTCTAGAGCCTGGTTGAAATTCACTTTAGTTAATGATACGTCCTCCCAAGCGTTCTTCTGTAGATTAAGTCTGGTGATTGGGACCTTAGCATGATTTAATGCCAATGCAGTTCTTACTATCTTGACGGCAATCTTGTGAAGAAGCTATAAAATCAGTTAGCGAGCTCATACCAAAAAACAGTATCAGACAAAATACACATACCGAGTTCACTGGCTCCCCAGAATTCTCTTCACTTTCACTCTCATAATCACTCTTACTATCTGGACTCTGTGACATTTCTTTCCGTCTCTATATCTTTCCTTCAAATCAACTTGACAACTGATAATACAAAGCACAATCAATTATTCTTTAAAACTGACGCGACAATACGCGAAAAAAGAAACATAAACGATTGGGTAGAGACACAACTACCCGCGAATTCATTTTGCATTCTCTTTTTGCTGTGGTGTCTGGATGCTTCGAGAAGTGCCATAAACGTTTGTTACATTAATGATCTTCGAGCCACTTACAACTCGACTTTAACAGGTGTTTGTTGTCTAGTAATTATAGACCGGTGTCAATTATATAGAGCTAGAGATATTGCACATATACAAAATTACACTTGAGAAGAAGAAAGAAATCAATCAACAATGTCAGTTAATTTAGAAGAAGTTAGAGATTTCTTAATTGAACTTGCTAAAGAATCTGGTGAAATTATCAAATCAAAGTCAGGTAAAGAAACTTTTGATGACAAGAAAAATTCTGTGGATTTAGTCACTGCTATTGATAAATTAGTTGAAAAGAATGTTTCCACTAAGATCTCTGCCAAATTCCCTGATTATAAATTCATTGGGGAAGAAACTTATGTTGAAGGAGAAACCAAATTAACTGATGATCCAACATTCATTGTTGATCCAATTGACGGTACAACTAACTTCATTCATAATTTCCCTTACTCATGTATTTCATTGGGATTCACTGTTAACAAAACTCCAACAGTCGGTGTCATTTACAACCCGCATTTAAACTTATTATACAGTGCAATCAAGGGTAAAGGTGCTTTCTTAAATGGTGAACAATTACAAAATTTGTCTGCAAAACCACTCACTTTACAAAGTTCAATTGTTGCCCTTGAATCAGGCTCTGATAGAGAAGGAGAACTTTTTGATGTAAAGATTGAAACTTTTAAATCTTTATTAAGTCGTAATCATGGGTTCATTCATGGTTTTAGATCTTTTGGTTCTGCTGCTATGAATATTGCACATACTGCTACAGGTCAATTAGATGGATACTGGGAAGGTGGTTGCCAAAGTTGGGATGTTGCTGCTGGTTGGGTCATCTTGGAAGAAACTGGTGGTAAAATTGTGAGTGGTAATAAAGGTGGCTGGACCACACCTGTTGATAGTAGAGTTTATCTTTTCGTTAGAGGTGCTCCTGAACAAGATCAAAAGCAATTCGTTGAAGATTTTTGGAGTAATATTAAAGGTGAACTTAGATACTAGTCATAATATATACAATGCCTTTTGATTAATATCTATACATGATTTGATTTTACTCGTCTAATTCTCTAAATGCGACATCTTCAGGTAAAACAAATGAACAACAAAACATTGGTTTACTTGGGGAAACTTTTCTAACTAAATGAAATTTAACATCCTCCAATTTAATAGTTGAACTACCCAAATTATTCTTTATTTTTGCAAAAACTCTTTTATGAAGTTCTTCATCACTTGGTGTTTCTTCTTCTGTAGTTGGATCAAATTTCTCAAAACAATAAACATGGATCCAAGGTAATTTAAAATCTTCAATCTCTGTAAGATATTGGAATGGTGTGAAAATACCGTTATAATCACCTAAAAATGACAATGCACTATCTGGTAAATTCATAACGTAATGATGAGGGAAATCAGGTATATGGATTTCTCTTTTCTCTTCAACAATTACCTCTTTTTTTAATTTTTTAGATCTTCTGTTCTTAGCATATATATCAACGATTACACCATTGTGCTCCTCTTTATATTCCTTCAAATACTCCAATGAGTGACGTATAAAATCATGGCCATCCAAACAATATGGCTTCACTGTGCTTACTTTATTGTCAAGTATGTTGCGGCGTAGATATCTGTAACTCTCAGGATTTAAATCATTAGCAAGAACAATAGATTCGTTTTTACCTGCTGGAACACTGAAAGGTCCGACACCTGCCATGACATCCACCACAACTTCACCAGGTAAAAATTTTCTAAGTAATCTTTCATGTTCCCCTTGGAGTCTTGAATTCCAATAAACTTTAGAGAAATCAAATGTAAATCTACAAGAGGATTCTCTATGTTGAACTTCAAATTCAGGCTCACCAGCCAAGACTTCCATAGGAAATGTTCTGAATTCAGTCTTAATGGTACTTATTTTGTCAACAACTGTTTTAACATTCTCATTCTTATCCAATATCACTTCACCAATTAGATGTTTATAAGGTTTAAATTCATCTCTTAAATTTAAGTGTGCAATATGACCAATTTGAGTAAATCCAGATGGAACATCATCTATCAAATCTTCAGGCAAAATTGCCTTCAATATCTCATCGGCTCTCCAAAACTTATAATCTAGTGTAAGTTGATATTCTGATAAAAAGATATCATTTTTTTTAAAATACTCAAAACAATCTTTAGACAATACAACAGGCGCATCATTAATGCTATTTAATCTTTCTGTTAATAGCACACCTCTAGCTGTAGCATATTCAGGATATTTGACAACATTAGGCACACCTCTTATGCTCAAAACATCTTTAGAATGACTTCTCATAAATTTAGCGATCTTTCTTGGATCATGAAATAAAGCTTGAACTAGAGAGATCTGTTTGCGGAAAAAATCACGATCTAGCTTTTCCATATTTCTATTGATTGGTGGACAAAGGTCCACTGATAATAATGGATCCATGACTCGATATGCTTTTGCTTTCTGTTCAAGATCAGATGATAATTGATTCTTGATTGGGTTTGTTTCACTAAAATTTACTACTTTACTGTATTTCAATCTTTTTTCAATCTCATGTGCTTTAAAAAACTTTTGAGTCGGTTTGTTTTTAAGTATATTGGCAGCCAACCTGTAAGACATGCGCAAAATAGATCCCTTGCTATCTCAGATAACCCGATTAATTTGACAAATGAAGGTGATATAGAAGTAAATACAGCTCTTTCTATAGTCAGCTTCAGTCTCTACAAAATTTTTTTTTATTATATAAGCGTAATTCGCGAAAGTTGGCACATAATATTTTTTACCCGGAGCACCAACCCTATTGGAAAAAAATTAATAGAGATGAGCTTTAAGTGAAGTATATCAACCAATGGTGAATTCATTGATTGGGATTAACTATAGATAATTGTAATGGAAATTCTCAGTATTTCTAAATCCAACCAATTTGCATATGAAGATGCAGAAGACGCAGACTCTGATCTCGAGTTGTTGTCTGATAACGAACAACGAACAGTTCAAACAGATGAAAATGGATTAAAAAAATCTATAGTCACTCCAGGTGAACTTGTGACTGATGATCCAATATGGATGAGAGGTCATGGTACTTATTATCTTGAAAACAACACTTATAGTTCAGTGGCTGGTACCATAACAAGAGTCAACAGATTATTGAGTGTAACACCAATACGGGGAAGATATCAACCAGAAACTGGTGATCATGTTGTGGGTAGAATCACAGAAGTTGGCCAAAGAAGATGGAAGGTGGATATAGGAGCTAAACAAGATGCTGTTTTAATGTTGGGATCTGTGAATCTACCGGGTGGTGTCTTGAGAAGAAAGTCTGAAAGTGATGAATTACAAATGAGAAATTTCTTAAAAGAAGGTGATCTCTTGAATGCCGAAGTTCAATCTCTATTTCAAGATGGTTCAGCTTCCTTACATACAAGATCATTAAAATATGGTAAATTAAGAAATGGTATATTTTTGAAAACTCCAAGTTCTTTAATTGTTAGAGCTAAAAATCATTCTCATCAATTACCTGGTAATGTTAGTACTATCATTGGTGTCAATGGATACATATGGCTGAGAAAAACAACTGATGATCTTTTGACAAATAATGATTCCACTACTATAGGGAAAAATGCATCTGCAATTGGCTCAAAAGGTCAATATAACCCAGGAGCTGGTTCTGTCTCCATCACTAGACTTGAAGAGGAAAGTTCTTGGGAAATTTATAGTGATACAAATGACCAAATATCCTCAAGTATAAGAAACACAATAACGAGATATTCAAATTGTATAAAAGCTCTAGCATTCTGTGAGATTGGTATTACCGAAGCAAGAATTGTGAGTGCATATGAAGCTAGTATGGCTTATGAGAATGCTGGTCAATTAGTTGATATAGAAGTGATGGAAAGTATTGGCCAAGGGATAATAACGGCGGAAAAATACAGAGGTCAATAATTATCTGTTATCTACAGTATCTATTTAGATGATATATACAATTGCGTTCAAAAATTTTATTTCTTTGTTTCTTGTGTAGAGTAAATTTCTTGAGCACGTTTTTTGATACCTTGTGAAAAGTATTTCTCAAGGAAACCGATCTCTTCCTTCTTCTTTGCATCGTCTTTTCTCTTTGCAACAATACACCATGTTGTCCCTAAATGTGTTCTTTTTTCTTCAGTAATTTCTAATCCAGAATCATCAAGAATTTCACCAATGTCAAGGTTCCATCTACAACCCCAACTTTCCAATCTCTTTTCAGCTCTGTTATCCAAAATGTTATTTATGAAATCGTAATTACCTCTTCCATGCTCTAAAAGTACAATTCTACCCCCTGGTTTCAATAAAGAAGCAAAGTTTTTCAAAGCCTTCACTGGATCTTCATGAGAACAAATACCAAATGCCTCTATAATAGTGTCATATTTAATAGTCTTGCTTGCTTCAGTGATTTCAACTTTTTGGTCATCAATATCCTTAACTAGAAGATCAGAATTATTGGATTTATTCTTGGCTAGATCTACTAAATCTTCAGCCCTACCAACAACAAATGCAACATTTTTGTATTTTGGGAAATATTCTCTGAATTTCTTATTAGCAATTTCCACCATCTTCGAAGAAGAATCAAGGAAAGTAACAGAGTGGATTCTGGTCATATCAAGATACTTGATGTTGCGTCCGGTACCACAGGCAACTTCTAGAACATCACCTGTACAATGCTTCATTAACCACTTTCTTCTTCTTCCCATAAGTACAACTTTCTCTTCCCAGTTGATTTCGGAATCATATTCTTCTGCCTTAACATCATAGAACGGAGTGGTATCTCTTGCTGGTAAGATAGCTTTATTGGTAGTGTTTTGACTTTCAATTTCGATCTTAACGTCATCAAAGTTTTCAACACCTTCTTCTTTTAATTTAGCGTATTTTTCAAGTTTCAACTCGTCTCTTCTTCTTAGCTTCCCAGTTAGTTCTTTCTCCCTAAGCTCGTAGTATTCGTTGGATTTGTTTTCTTTTTGTCTTTCAGCAATTTCTTTGAGTTCTTTATCCTTATAATAAACACCATGCATATACTTGTAACCAAATAGTAAGAATAAAATGTAACAACCTACATAATACCATGTCATTTTCCTTTGAAATTTGTTTGACCTAGCTTTGGCACCCCATCTAACAATCCAAGAATCTGACTTTAGATCTTTCTCGTACTGTTCCTCAGCAAGTTGTTCCGGAGTTTTCTTTCTTCTCACCACTGTATCTGGAGATTGGTATACTGAAGATTTATGGGAAGCATGTCTAATGCCCACTGTCCAAAACGCGCCAGCAGCACGTCTATTAACAGACAGACCCAAACTATACTGTCTAGATATAGCACTTCGTAGGAACATGACGCTAGTTGAGTAAGTTTAACCAGTAGTAGTCTCTCGAACTGAACTGTCTGATTTTTTTCAAGTATAAATTTGAAAGCGGCCACTACTTCACCAAAAGAGAAATGAAACTTGTATTTGATCCAATTGATTTCTCTGGAGTAACTTTCCTTTAATCAGGCTGAAGTGCTGATTGAAAGATGGATGGTGTTGATAATTTCAGGTTTATTGGTATTTTTGAAGGCTTGGAGCACCATGGAATCCCTAGTTCTAACCTCAAGTTTATTGGCCTAGACCATGACGAGTTCAAGAGCATCAAAACCCTCCAACGAGACGAGTTCGAACTCAAAATCAAACAATTCCAGATGATGAGCGACGCTGAAAAACAAGAAGCTACAAGATGTGATCAATCTCGCAATGTTAACCTGGACCCAGTAGCGGATATGATGGATCACAATGATCTACTGGCGGTTAATCCATTAGAAAGCACTGATGTCTTACAAAAGCTAGATTCAATAAGGAACTTCAGCTTTCCAATATATAAAGACCCAATCACTGAAAATTTGCATGATACACAAACTGTCTTTCAGTTTCCCACAGAAGAGAGCACACATGCCCCTAGCTCTGATCCTATTCAACATCCAAGTTCAATTTTTCAAGAAGTTGAATCTGAAAAAAGCTACGCATTTATCCTCTCCGATCCAATAGACCAAAATGCCACCTTTGAATCATCATTAACAAATCACAATTCGATGTATGAGAAAATACGACCTTTATCAAGCGCTAGCTCAGATATCTATTCTTCCCTCGAAAGGAAGAAAACTAAACATGCACCCTTACATAGTGATTTCAGGCCAATTAGTTCAGAACTACATATCCTCACAAGTGATTCATGTTTTGATTTTTGATCTATATATGCATTACAGTGAGGTATAATCACAATGACAATGAGATGTCACCATATCTCTTTTTGAACAAACCCAATGCTTTAATTGGGAACAAGAACTTATAGTTTGGATATTCAATAGCACAAGAATGATTGAAAACACCTTCGATATCTTCATATAACCATTCACCTGTGGATTGCTGACGATCCATCAAAAGTTTGATACCACGTTCAATAACTTTTTGGTCTGGGTATTTGGCTAGAATCAATCCAATCAGAGCCCAAGAGGTTTGAACAACCAAGCTCTGTTCACTCTCAACATAGGTATGAGTTTCACAAGATTTCATAGACTCACCCCAACCACCATCTTCCATTTGGTGTGAAACAAGGAAATTACAACCTTTACGGACAACTTCAGAGTTTTCATAGCTTTCATTAACTGTCTCCAATGCCTCTAGAGCAAACATTGCAGCATAAGTGAAACAAATACCCCAGCATCCATACCATGAACCATCTTGACTCTGCACGGATTTTATATACTCAATTGCTCTAGTAATTGCAAAATCAACTTGATCACGTTTATAAGACGAAAACTGGCGGAAATAGGTTAGACCAAGAACTGAAGAATCAGTACATTCAACATATGGGTATTCTACCATTATATTACCAAAGACCTCTGCTGGATTCAATTTCTCTAATAAAGTTGTAGCTTTGATTTTTTCATAAGTTGCAAATGACCCGTATTCAAAAGATCCAACGTTTTGTAAGCCGAGAAGTACATCTATACCTTCATTCAAATTTTCTTCTTTGATCAAGTCTCTCAAATGGGAAAACTGAGTGCTATTTCTCACCATTATAATAGCCTTTAAAGCCTCTGCAGTACAGTCGCTCACAACATAACCCTGTGATTTTGTGGAAAAGGGCCAAGCACCTTTACGTTTATCACGGAAACTTCCCTCTACACACTCTTCTGTAAATTGTGACCTCACGAGGAACTTATAACCCCTCTCAATCATTTCATGGTATTCTGGGTACTGATCCAATCCAGCCATAAAGAAATATTGAACTGCAAAAGCAGTATCCCAGACTTGTGATCCGTTTGTACCCATGACTGTTAACCCTTGAGGACCTAAGAAGAGCACATCTCTGAATCTATCTAAACATCTCTTGAAAGTGTATGAATCAGGACCCTCTTCAATATAGGTTACAATGGCATTGAATGCAGCATTAACTGGTGCAATTGATAGGTAATCAGTATTAGCAAGTTCTTTCTTGATCAAACTGTAAGTGAATTTTTTAATGGAATTCAACACCCAGGTTGGTCTCAATTTTTCATACAGAACAAGAGCATTATTAGCCAAATCTAAAAGCTTAGTGTGTGGGTAGTATAAATCAACACCACATACTGTATTTCTATTCTTTGAAAACTCTATTTCATCAAATGGCTTAGTGTAGATTTCTTTTCTGAGACTCTCTAATAGTGGACTGAGATCGCATTGTGTTTTAGAAGCAGACAAATATCCCAATGGTAAATATATAGCCCTTGTATGAACCCACCATCTCCCAGGATGGATTGGTAAGGTGTATGGCAGCGCCCATAATTCTGGTGGTGCTGGATTAACACCTTCCCATTTGTATAGATTAAGTACTGCCAACCAGGCTTTACCCCAATGTGGATTGGCAATTGCTCCTCCTAATCTATGTAATGTCTTTCTAGCCTTAACACAAACTGGATGATCAGCTTCAAGACCTAGTAATCTTAAGGTCACATAGTTAATTGTTGTTCCAAAACACGTGGATTTGTCGACAGAGTGTAACCCCCAACCCCCATCAACTGGATGAGCAGTATTAACAATATATCTTATCAATTCAATTCTCTGTGGTTCTGCTATCTCGGTCTTGGTGAAGTAGCATGCGACAACGTATCCAATTGTCATAAACATAGGACCCTTATATTGACATGGGAAGACACCGGACTCTTCTTGAAGCTCTTTTAAAAACGTTGCACCATTCTTAGCCGCATCATAAGGGGTCTTAGGATCTGGTAGCTCCTTTGCAACATAATCCTCGGTTTGCAATAGGTACTTCACAAATGTAGACTGTGGATCAGTTTCCTTCTCAGCTTCATCTATGTAATCCCATGTCTCTCTACCTAACTCATCCGTTCTCAATCTCCAGCGACTCTTATCTGTATTGGGCACCCCAACTATATCTGAGTAGTACACCATTCTCTTAACTTTGATTCTTTAAGCCAAAGCGGTCGATAACTAGAATTGTTATATTGGAATAGCTTTCGTTTGAATTAACCTGAGCTTTCTCTTTATACGAGAACCGCCAAAAAATCATAAGACTAACTGCCAAAATTAATCGGCCAGATAAAAATAAACGAATTCGCGTTTTCGCGAAAGTTTGGGAGACACAATACAAATTACTTCAACTATGCCGTACGGAGTATTTGTTGAACAACTTCAACAACTGTCGAAGAGTTAAGTCAATTGGATCGAAGAATAATGCCTGATACCACTCCAAAGCGTGACATTTTGCCTGGATACGTCAAACCAGTGCACTATGACTTAAAAGTCTTCAACATTGATGTCAACAAGAACACATTCGATGGGGAAGTGACAATAGAACTAGATGTCAAGGAGGATACCAATGAAATTGTTCTTCACGCTCTTGACATTGAGTTTAAAAAAACTGAAATAGCATATTCCGTGACAAAGACTGAGTCCAAAGTTGATGCTAAGGAAGTCACTTATGATACAGATCTTCAAACAGCCACTATTAAATTAAATGAGACCCTGAAAGCTGGTCCTTCTTCTAAGGTATTAGTCTCAATTTCATACACAGCAGTATTGAGAGATAATATGGGTGGGTTTTACAAGTCAGGCTATAAGGATAAAGATGGTAAAGACCAAGTTATTTTATCAACTCAGTTCGAAGCTGTTGAAGCTCGTACTGCCCTTCCTTGTTTCGATGAACCAAACCTAAAGGCAACTTTCGAATTCTCAATCACTGTTGCTGAAGACTACACAGCTTTAAGTAACACTCCTGTTTTATCTTCCAAGGTCTTAGATGATGGAAAAAAGAAAGGTGCAGTCGAAGCAAGTGGTTTGAAATTAGTCAAATTCCAAAAGACCCCAATCATGTCAACATATCTACTAGCTTGGATTGTTGGTAAGCTTGACTATGTTGAATCATTCACAGAACGTTCTTACTCTGGTAAGAAACTTCCTGTAAGAGTCTATACTGCTGAAGGTGAAAGTAGCAAAGGTAAACTAGGTTTAGAAGTTGCTACAAAAGTTGTTGACTATTTCTCTGAGGTTTTTGATATTGATTACGTCTTACCAAAATTGGACCTTGTTGCAATTCCTGAATTTGGTTCAAATGCCATGGAGAATTTTGGTTTGTTAACCTTCAGAGCAACTGCCTTGTTATATGATGAAGCTTCTAGTGATCCAAAATATCAAGAAAAAGTCGCATATGTCGTCTCTCATGAGCTTGCACATCAGTGGTTTGGTAATTTAGTAACCATGGACTGGTGGGATGAGTTATGGTTGAACGAAGGTTTTGCAACTTGGGTTGGTTATCTTGCTGTGGATAAATTATACCCAGAATGGAACACTTTTGCAACCTTCGCCTCTAGCTCTTTACAAGGTGCTTTAGAGTTGGATGCTTTGAGAGGATCACATCCTATTGAAGTCCCAATTCAAGCTGCTTCTGAGATTGATCAAGTTTTCGATGCTATTTCGTACTTGAAAGGTGGTAGTGTTATCCACCAATTAGCTTCATCTCTTGGTATCGATGTTTTCTTGAAAGGTGTCTCCGAATATTTGAAGAAACATAGTTATGGTAATGCCACAACCAAAGACCTTTGGTCAGCTATTGGTGAAGTTGCCAATGTTGACGTTGTTTCCATTGCTGATGCTTGGGTTCGTAAGATTGGGTTCCCATATGTTGATGTGAAAATTGTTGATGAAAATCTCAACTTGACTCAAAACAGATTTTTATCAACAGCTGATCTAAAAGAAGAGGAGAATCAAACCAAATGGTGGATTCCTCTCAATGTTTCAACAGGACCATCTTCCTCTGACAAAATTAAAGGGTTATCATTCTCCGATAAAGAAGCCACTTTCGAAAATTTTGCTAAGGAAAACTCCTTTTTCAAGCTCAACAAAGATTCTGTAGGTGTTTACAGAGTGAAATATGACGATGCTGTTTTTAAATCTATTGTTGATAATACAGCTAAACTATCTATTGGTGACAAGGTTGGATTGATTGCTGACACAACTGTCCTTTCTGTTGCTGGTATTTATAAAACTTCTAAAGCTTTGGATATCATCAGTGCCTTTAAAGGTGAATCAGAATATGTTGTTTGGCTAGAGCTCTTGAAGAGATTAAATTCTATAAGATCTACTTGGTTTGAACAACCTGAAGAAATCCAAGCAGGGCTAAAGAAGTTTACACAAGAATTAGTTACACCAGCAGCCACCAGTCTTGGATTCGAAGTCTCAGCATCTGAAGGCTTTTTAAACACACAATTGAGATCTCAGTTACTTTCTGCTGCTACGAAGGTTGGAGTTCCAGAAATTGTTGATCAGGCCAAGGCTCTATTTGCCAAACTTCAAGCTGGTGAGGAAATTGATCCTTCACTGAAGAGTGTTGTTTTCGATGCTGTTATTTCAAACCCTGACGCCACAGAGGAAGAATTCGATTTTGTTTATAACACCATCAAGACCTCAAAAACAGTTGATGGTGTGGAACTTGCTTTAGGTGCACTTGGTACAGCTACCAATCCTAAGTTGATTCAAAAAGCTCTTGGTTTGATTTTGGATCCAAGCATCAAGATCATGGATGTTTCTTTTGTTGTCATTCCATTGTCATCGAACCCAAAAGCTAGATGGGCCTATTGGAACTATATTAAAGAAAACTATGATGCTATTTACACAAGACTAAACGCCAACAGAATTGTGTTTGATAGATTCATCAAGTATACTTTAGGTAAATTCTCGAGTGATGAAGCTTATGAAGACATTAAATCTTTTTTTGCTGATAAGGATACTAAGAGCTTTGAAAGATCAGTTGACCAAGTCTTAGACGGTATTAAGACTGGATCTGCTTGGGTCTCTAGAGATAAAGAGGATGTCAAAGAATGGTTATCTACTCATAAATATATTTAAGCTAGCTAAGCAGTTATTATAGCGATACAATATATTGATTTATACCAGCAAGTGTAGCACTGTTTAGAAAAATATATAATTTGTGTGTATCACTGGAGCAGTCTTTATTCTAAGCAGCTTATCACTATCTAATTAAAGCAATGACTAATGTGGAGTATGTAGCATATCATATCATGAATGATTATGATCAAGTTTATATTTCCGAGGATTCAATATCACGTGTGTTGACCTCGGAATTAACTTCAAGAATCAGATTTAAAAAGCTCCTTATACTTCAAAACGTCAAGAATAACAATTCAGAAATTAAAAACCCTGAACCACAGGTTAGTAATAGGAAAATGTCTACCTCGTTGGCACGTACAATTAGAAATGTGCTCGAGTCAGGATGGAAGAGATATGTCTATCAAATGAATTCTATAGGTGATGCCAAAGGTGCTGGTCGATTAGTCGGGATTGATGACCATGGCAATCGTTTTTATGAAACAACTCAAGAAGATGAAATCCATTTGCGTACCAGATGGGTTGAGTATGCTGAAACTAAGAAAAGATGGGATATGTCCCAAGTGGAGCCAGGTTGGCATTATTGGTTAGGTTACGGTACTGATACTCCACCAAACAAATTAGAAGGTGAAGAAAAAACAGTTAGAGCATATCCTGTTCCTAAAGTTCATGCTCAAAACTACACAGGTACTACTGGTGCTTATGTTCCATATAACACTGCAAAGCCAAAGTTCCAGAACTGGGAAGGTAAAGTTTCTGAAAGACAAGGCTAAAATATTTATTTATTATTCTATTTATTTACACGATAACCATGCGTGCTTATTTATTTATTAACTTATTTATTTACAATACATTGAATTATGATTCATGACTAAAAGGTTTATATTATTCTATATCGTAAATTATAAAAAGGGTGCTATGGACAAGTTAAAAAAATCTATTCACCGCTTGCAAACGTAGCAGCGACGATTAATGGGAAGACAACAGTAGCATCGGCGTAAATCTTCACTGAATGAGCTTCTGCTTTAATTTTACCCCAGGAAACAGCCTCATCTGGTCTTGCACCTGCATCAGACCCATCAAATTCTTGACCAGTGTTGATGTAAACAGCATAATCAGCACCATTTCTCATCAAACAAGCATTACAAATATGGTGCTTCACAAGACCACCACCAAGAATGATCATACCAGCACGGAAGGCAGCCATTGACATGGAGTTGATTCTGCGGATATCAGCAACGATATCTAATCTTAATTGTCTTGGTGATGCTTTAAAAGTGTGGAAAAATAACATATCACCAATAGAACCATCAGTGATTGCAGGACAGAAAATTGGGATTTTGTTCTTGTGGGCCCAATATAAAACAGATGATTCATCGTTGATTTCTTTACCTAATCTGTCGATTAATTTAGATGGGGTTAAAACAGCTGGAGAATCAGCGTCAAAGGCATCTTTTCCCAATTTTTCAGCTGCTTCAGTTTGTTCTTCTAATAATGTGTCTAAAATTGGAACAATCCATTCTTCAAATTTACAATAGTTATCATTTGGAACTAATAAGTTACCAATACGGTTCATACCTTGGTCACGTAATTTAGCACCTTTTAAACTAAATTCACCAAGGAAAGTTGGAGCAAGACATTTTATTATATCTTCTTCAATACCACCAGCAGTAGCAACAATGGCGCTGACTTGTTTGTGTTGAACCAAATAACGTAAAGTATCACGAAGACCTGAAGAGATCAAATTTGAAGTGTAACCCATAAAGATTGTAGATTTTTGGAAACCTTCATCATCAAATTCACCAGTTCTTTCATGTTCCTCCAATGTATCTCTGTGCACACCTCTCCATTTTCTCATTTCATCGATGATTTCACAACCTTCACCCATAGAAGAAGCTTGGAACCCCATAGTTCTCATACTCTTGATTAAATCTTTAGCTCTCATATTAACGCTTTCTGGTTTTGAGTAGTC
Organism: Hansenula sp. Y91-04; assembly: GCA_037042445.1. NCBI lineage: Eukaryota > Fungi > Ascomycota > Saccharomycetes > Phaffomycetales > Wickerhamomycetaceae > Hansenula > Hansenula sp. Y91-04. Next base: position 2,410 of record JAXQKK010000051.1, on the reverse strand, counting down.
GATACCTTTGACTTCGACGAAATCGTCAGGCACTGGCACTGAAGCCTTCAACACAGCATCTGACAAGATGTCTGGTAGTTTATCGTTGTTGTTAGACATTGTTGTATTGGATCTATGTGTCAAAAGAGATGAGATGGTTATGGTCTGAGCTTCAACACTTAAAATTTTTCATCTTAAATACTTTTGATACGAACACTAATCTTATCATCCCCAGACGTTGGGTCTTTCAACAAACTCCATCAATTCTGAATAGGGGAATATATCTAAGTAACCACGTAATTGTATATATGATGGACATCATGAGTGTATTTGATATCATGAAATGTTATTCGACTCCGAGAAAGCCTCAAATTCCTCGAGAATTGCTTATAAATAGTGTCCGAAAATGACACAATCGCTCATTCGACTGAGTTTGACCGCGCTCGCCAGCCACGACCAGAATAAGTATGCCGATATATAAATTCGGAAAATCCTCGAGGAAAGTTTCAAGTCCTTATCTATGACTAGAGAGTAAACTACAATCGCACAATGTCAACATATTCTGAGAAAGAGTTGCAAGAAGCAATCCAAAAAGCTGTCAAATTGACCCTTAACGATATACAATCCAAAGGGAAGGGACAGTCAAAGGTGAAATTCAATTCGCCATCCAATATTAGTGTCAAAACTACAAAGTCAAGAAACACTCGTTCACCTGTTGTTACTTTTGACTCAGATTTTGAAGATGAAGACACCACCCCAGATGAATCTGAAGAATACACTAGAAGTTCTTTCACCAAGTCTGACAAAAAAGTTAAAACCACAGACGATGACTACTTTATCGAGTTTGCCGATGACTATATCAAATTCACAGGTCAAAATCCAACAACTCTCCACGCCATCCACTACTTCTCCAAGCTCCTCGAGGCTAATGGTTTCAAATACTTATCTGAAAAAGAGGACTGGACTGATTTGTCCAATGGTTTGTATTACACCACAAGAAATGGTACTTCATTAGGTGCTTTCGCTATCGGTGGTGATTGGAAACCAGAATACGGTGTTGGTATCATTGGTACTCATATCGACGCTCTTGCTACTAAATTGAAACCAGTCTCACTCAAGAGCAAAGTTGATGGTTATGAACTTTTAGGTGTTGCAAATTATGCTGGTGCTCTATCACCAACTTGGTTTGATAGAGATTTAGGTATCGGTGGTAGAGTTCTTATCAAAGTCGAGGATAAAGGTTCCAAAACTGGTTATAAGGTTATTTCTAAATTGATCAGCTCTTCACCAAAGCCAATTGCAAGAATTTCCACTTTGGCTGAACATTTTGGTGCTGCTTCTGCTCCTCCTTATGATAAGGAAACTCAGGCAATCCCAGTTATTGGTTTTAACCCAGGTGAAGATGCTAAGCCAACCAAATCCGAAGAAAAAGCTCCATTATATGGTAAGCATCCTTTGGAATTATTGAGATATATTGCAGAACTTGCAGAGACAACTGTTGAAGATATTGTGAATTTAGATTTGGATCTTTTTGATGTTCAACCAGGTACAAAAGGTGGTCTTAGAGATGACTTTGTGTTTGCACCAAGAATTGATGATAGAATTAACTCATATGCAGCTATCCATGCTCTTTTGGAATTCACAAAAGATGGTTCATTCCCTTCAACATCTTTTAGTCAAGTTTTATTATTTGATAATGAAGAAATTGGCTCATTAACCAGACAAGGTGCTAAGAGTACTTTAGTCAATTCCGTTACAGAACGTGTCATTGATTATCTTAATGAATCTGATTATCCATCAACTGAAGTTTTATCAAGAACTGCATTCGCAAACTCAATTGTTCTCTCTGCTGATGTCTCTCATTTGTTAAACCCAACATACAAAGGAGAATATTTGGATGATCACTTCGCAGTCCCAAACAAAGGTATCACTGTTGCGCTTGATCCAAATGGTCATATGGCTACTGATCAAGTTGGTTTAAGTATTGTTCAAGAAGTTGCTAAATTGAATGGTGATGAACTACAATATTTCCAAATTAAGAATGGTGCTAGATCAGGTGGGACAATCGGACCTACAATCTCAAGTAACACTGGTGCTAGAACTATTGACTTGGGTCTCTCTCAGTTATCAATGCACAGTATTAGAGCTGCTGTTGGTATCAAAGATGTTGGTCTCGGAGTCAAATTCTTTAATGGATTTTTCAAACATTGGCAAGATGTTACAGAGTCATTTGGTGACTTGTAAGCGGACAACCCATAACAATACTCTATACAACAAAACGAAAACAATACACAGGATTACTTTAAACATTAAATTGATTATGATCAGTAATCTTGTAGCCTTTTTGGCGGTTTTATTAAAAAAAATGTTACTTAACTATAATAAATGCTCCGATAAATCAAAGCGAATCTCATACTATCTAATTTACTTT